>JARWIR010000088.1:1200000-1800000 GCA_029959085.1 Nemophila menziesii | reverse complement strand
TTCTTCTATTTTATTCTGTAAAACATTATGAACCCAATTAATTCTTTAGTTTTTATCTTTTCAATAATTATGAGCTAAACTTAATTAGTGCTTGAGAATGCATAATGGGTTAATCCCAATTTGATTTTATTTCATGTGTTTGGATTTGGGATTTTAATAATTGAAATCAAATTGGGTAAAGTGTATTTTTCATTAATTTGTTTTTATTAACTGTAATTGGAGTCATGAACCAATCATATGACTTAGTATCTAGGCTATTCCAATTAGTGGTTATTGGATCACCTTGACGGGGGGTCTGGGTACAGAACTATATAACGAATATAGGTTAGAACTTATTTGACTCTGACGAGCTCAATTAAACCTACGGCCTATTGGGTAATTTAGACTTAATCACTTGAGAGTGGACTATAATCACCCTGACGGGGTTTGTAGCACTTGAAAGTTGCTCCTTAGTCCACCCTGATGGGGGTAAGGAGAATTCCGAATCCCGACCAATATCAATTTACCAATTTGTCCCTTAAACAATGCATGAAATGAATGATAATTAGGTGAAATCCTTGCGTCTCTCAAGTACTGCTTTCCTCTTTGCGTAAACACTTTATTTTCTTGCGTCTAGTCTTTTATTTGCATTACTTTAGTATTTTAATTAATTGTCTTAGTTATTAGAAAAACAAACAATCAATCTTAAAATCATTTACTTGTTTTACGTGCAATTAACTACTATCTGATAAGCATTAGAGTCAACCAATCCATACCTGAGAACGAATCTGTTTTATCACTTATATTACTTGGGACAATCGTACACTTGCGGTTGTGGTTCTCTTTTTCTTATTGCATTTATTTTAGAACACACAAAGGACCACCAAGTTTTTGGTGTCGCTGCCGGGGACGGTAGCGTGTGACCCCGGTGTTTATCCTTTGGTGTTTAATTGCATTTTTATTTTCAGTTTTACGCTTGTGTTTGCTTTGTTTTGTTTTTACAGGTGCTCTATTCAGGTAATGATCAAGAAATTTATTTAAAGATGTACAGCGGACATTACCCGAATCCCGGTCCATTTGAATATTGGGAAGACTCTTCGGGACAACAACAATGGGGTATTAATTCTTACCAACAACCTTATCAATACCCGCAAGAGCAAGGATGGAACAATCAATGGATTGGGAATAATCAACAACAAACACCATATCACTATCAACACGAGCATGAATGGGACAACCAGTGGGTTGAAAACATTCAACAACCTCCACCTTCACCAAAAAGTTCTGAATTAGATAGACCATTAAAAGAACTCGTGCGCTTATATGAACAATCACAAAAGTTAACAGATGGGAGAAATTCCCGCTTGCAAAGACTGCAAAAGAAGCTAGACGAAATGGAATCCATAATTAATTCTCAGCATTTTGCCAATAGTATCAAGTCTTATGAAGATGTAAGAGATCAACTGGAAGAATTAGTTGAGGAGGAGGTGTTGAAGGAAGGTTTTAGTCCTAGTGATATGAACACCGTGCCGATTATAAATGAAGACCACCATGTGGTTGAGGATCTTGTTAGCATGGTGGAAGAAGGAATAGCAACGCAAATCCTAGAAGTTAACACAGAGATTGCTATTCCTAAGGTGTTACACATGATCAAGATATAGAACGCAAACAAGAAGAGGTGGAGATCGAGGTTATAGAAAATCCAAAGAAAGAATATTATGAGGTAATAGTGGAAGATTGGGTTGAAAGTGAAGACGAAATGGTTGGAGAATCAATTGAAGAATTAAAGGTTAAAGATAAAATAGAAATTGAATATTCGCCACAAAAAGTTCACCAATCACCATCTTCACCACGAATCATTATTAGAGATGAAAAATCAGAATCACCTCCACTACCACAAATGATCAATATGTGCTATACAAGCAAGGTGCCACACCGCGAGAACAAAACGGCAAGGAGGAGAACCTACCCACCACATTTTAAAGATGAATACGAGATTGAAACAAGGAATAAGAATAAGCTTATACCGTTGAGAACGGTTATCTACTCTAATGTGGTGGAAAATGAGTTTCGTCGTGAAAATAAGAAGGCGAAACGAAGTACTTACCCACCCCCTTTTAGAGATCGATTGAATAATATTCTAAGGGGGAAGTATCTAAAGCATTTACATCAAGGAAGGGGCGAATTTAAGCGTAGGAACACCGCAAGGGCCTCAATACCATCTCCATGGAAGGTAACACGTCGAACTTAAAGACGTAATAAACAAAAGTGCTTCTTGGGAGACAACCCATGTTTTAAATTGCTTTCATGTCTTTTAAATTATTAGTGTAAATTAGAGTAATGGTTATTGATTTAGTGTTTATTTGTAAGAAATGAGGAAGGTTGGTGTTTTTGATGATTTCAGGGGTAGGTAGAACGAAAAAGAATGAAGTAATTTCGGAAGATCATAACTTGATGCTCGGAAGTCGGAATTAACTTTTTCTTGAGTCTAAACCACTTATTTTTTCGAGATCTATCCAATGGTGAAGTCAAAAATTTCTGATACAGAATCCAAAGTTTCTGACCTGTGCGTAAAGAGACGCAATTCATGGTGCGAAATGAAGAAAACCAAATTCTGAGAAAGAATGGTAACTCCAATGGAAAATCTGAGCAGTCCAATGGACCGGGAGCGCAAGTTTCAATAAAAATGAGTATAAGGTTTGTAAAAATCCGAGGTGTAGGCAAGGAGAAATCGAAAAAATAATATGGAAATTTTCTGCGCGAATACGCAACCCTTTGCGTCCAGCGAGTTGGCAAATCCGCGAGCGAATTCCCAACTCTTTGGTTAGTGCGTCAGCTTTGACGCAAGAAGAGTTGCGTTTAGGTAAAAAAAAAAAAAAAATTTAAAAAAAAAAATCTGGACACATTCAGAGAAAAGTTCGGCAAGCGATATCTTGATGCCCGGATGTCCGAATCAGGTGATCTTTGAGCCTAAACTGCATAACTTTTCGGGATCTACCTGTTGGGGTTAGCCGGTCCGAGAAGTGAAGAGTTCTGATTAGTGCGTCGACTTTGACGCAACGTGCTGCGTCTGAGGTAGCGCCAGCGAGACGCAACCGGTATGCCGGTCAGATCACCGTTATGCCGGTCAATGAAGGAGGATGTTCTGGTTAGTGTGTCAGCTATGACGCAAGGAGGCTTGCATCAGGGGTTAAAAAAATCGAGTTTTTAAATTTTTCTCCGAGACCGCTACCGGCGCGCTGTTGCGAAGAGGCGGTTGTCCAGCTTTTAAACCTAGTTTTTACCTTCTTTCCCAAGCCTACCTCTTATTACGAATCCTAGCCTCCACCTACTCCGAAAATCATCATAAAAACACCAATATACCACCAATCCTTCTCTATAAACATCATCCAAACACAAAATCATGCCATAAATCTCCTAAAACACCAAAGATTTACACTTTAATCCCAATTTTTTTTCACCAAAGCTCAAATTTTATCCATTAAACCTTTCCCAAACCTTGAAATATTTATGACCCAGCTCAGAATACACCATAGTTCATATCCATACACCTTCAAGAACACTAAAATCACAATTTCATCCAAAACATTTGAGGGTTCTTGAAGCTTTGAGTTTGGGGTCATCAAAGATGACTATGAAGTTTGGAAAAGGTACAAAGAACATGATGAAGAGAGAAAATTGGGTATGGAGGGAAGACTTTCGAAGAGGAGATGATGATTAGAGAGCTAGGAGTAGATGAAAATGTGGGAAATACGACAGAAAGAGTTCGAGGTAATAAAGGACACTTTATTCAAGATGAACACAACAAAGTAATGATCTTTACAGCTTGATAACAAAGAATTCAAAACCTCAACCTGGAAGCAACACTGATAACCAGCCTAGCGCTGGTTAAGATACGTTTTCTATCCCTTCTCATTTAGTGTAGATTAGTTTATTTGCTTTGAGTCTTTTCGAGTCGTGGGGACACGACTCATTTTTGAGTTTGGGGTGGGGTTCGTTGCCTCGTCCCAGTTTTATGTGTTTATTTGTTTTTAATTGCTTTCAATAAATTAATTAGGAGTTGCGTTTGACTGTAGAAGATTTTAAATGTCTCTTTTAAGCATACTTTTGATGAATCTATGATAGTAGATAGTGGACTTTAGGTAATAACATAAAACGCACTTTAATTGCATGCAAACATAGATAATGAATAGGAAAAATTAATGAACAATGCAAAAGAAGTAAGCTTGTACTTAAGGAAAATGTTTGGTTTGTAGAACGTGAGATATAAATTAGTAGAGAACCCACTTAGATATGAACTAGAGACGAACCATGTAACTAGGAAAATGATAGGGGCAGTTCTTTGTTAGCCATTTGAAACCTTTTAGCTTGCTATCCCTTATATATTAATTTTATCCATCTTAGCCCAATTTTGAGCCTTAAGCCTTTTCTTTTGTAGCCACGATATAAGCCCATTATCTCTTAGATTATTAGGCATGACCAAATGACCCGCACTTGAATCACGATCCTGAGACCTATCTCGAGCTTGAGTTTGGGGTGGAAGGTCCACATTAAGGGAAATTTATTGGGAGGGATTTATGTGTTTGTATTGAGGCACGAAAATAAAAGATGATATTATTATTTGTAACCCTTTGTCGGGATTTGAAAAAAAAATACAAAAAAAAAAATTATAAGAGACATGACCTTTCACATCAAAATGATGGTCATGGGTCTCTTGTACAAAAAAGAGAAAAGAAATGAAAAAGAAAATAAAAAGAAAGAATAAAATAACCGGCAAAGTAAAATATTTTGAAAAATCATCTTAGTATATTGGGTTGACATGGGGACGCAACATTAGCGCGTCAAATGGGTTGAGTGAGAACATTATATGAGTGTAAACTCAAGCTCATGGACAGTTGTTGATGGTAAGTGAGGAGAGAGCCAAAAACTCACTTCAAATTTACCAAATATATATACCATACCGTCCCTAAGCCTACGCTAAACCCGTAAAGTCCTCGTGATTCCTAGGCGCATGGTAAGTTAATAAGGAGTATACTAAGTGGAGCGTTCAAAGCGAGTAAGGATCGAGGAACAAACTATAGCCATCATATTGAGATAAGTACAAGTGTAACCTTCTAGTATTGTGAAATTAATTTTATGATTGAAGTTATTTGTGTTTGATGTTGCATGTTAGTTCTTAATGTGTGCTATATTAGATTTATTTTAAGAATTGCTTTAAGGTGTATATACTAGCTTCTGTTTTCTCTTGCATCTACTTCATTCCCCTTGTTTTTAGTTTTGCTTTGTCGGGACGACAAAGGTTTGAGTTGGGGGTCTTGATGTCTCCCTAAATGTTCTAATTTTATGCCCTTGGGAGACATCATTTTTGGTGTTTATTTGTGGTGGGTCCTGGTGTGTTATAAAATTAAGTACAAAAATAAAGGAACCACAATTACCGCAAGTGTACGGTTGTCCAAGTAATATTCGATAAATCGAGTTCGTTCTCAGGGTCAGATTAGGTTCAACTCCAGTATTAAGCAGATAGCAAGAATAATTGTTTAACAGAAAAGTAAAGAAGAGATTTTTGTTTGGTTTTCTTAAAACTAAGATGCAGATAAATAAAGACTAAATTTAAATAAATAAAAGCAAATAAAAGACTGACTTTAGATAAGAGAGATACTTGAGTCTCGCAAGGAATCCACCTAATTAACGTAATCTATGTTATGTTTAAGGGTAGAATTGGTATTAGTATATTAGTTGGGAATCTAATATCTTCTAGCCCCCGTCAGGGTGGACCTAGAAGTTATCCTACGGTATTACAAACCCTGTCAGGGTGAATATAAGCTACTTTCAGATGAATAATATTTTACCTCTTTGGCTATGTAAATCATATGACTTTCGTCCATTACACAGGTATTACCTAAGTCTGTATTCAAACCCCCTTGTCGGATGATCACTTCGCCACTAAAGTGAATAGCCCAAATACTAAAATCTATTTCTAGTTGTACGGAAAAGAAATAGTGATTAAGAACAAAGTAATATCCAATATCTAAGACCTAATTCAATTTAAATCTAAACAATCCCAAATTCAAAACATAGAAATAATTAATTAAGGTTCATCCTTTTATTGCGATTCTCAAGTATATAAAAGTTTAGCTCATAGCAATATTAAAGACTGAGACTAAATAGAAAGACATAATATTTAATTACAGAAAAAAAATATATAACCTAAGGATTAGATGACTGTTGATGGAAGAACAGGATTCCTCCAGCACTAACTTCTCCTTTGCCTTCTTGCTCTTGAAGTCTTTGACTCTCTCTCTAAGGATGTATATATTGAATGAATTGTGAGAGGTGGTACTGACTCTCTCTCTAAAGATGTATAAATTAAATAAATTGTGAGAGGTACTGAATTATGAGGTCTAAGGGGTGTATTTATAGGTGTTAGCAAGCCCTAGGTTGAATTACTTGGAGGGGAAGACAGGGCAAGAACTCTTAAATTCGTAGCCCTAAAATCTAGAAAAGGTAAGATTCTGCTGCTGATTTGATTTGGTCATATCTCATTCAATACTTATCCATTTGAGGAGTTCCAATATATGAAATTGCTTGTCTTGGAAAGAGCTTTCTATTGGTGTTGACCACTCGTCCAGATTCCTAGCCAGTCGTAAGTTATGGACTAATCTTTAAAACGTGGCTGAAATTTCAGATTCATAAGGCAGCTTTATCTTTTCCTTCTTTGCATATATCTTTCCTAAATCTTCTTATTTCCATGTAAATCTTCTTTCCTTTACTTCTTTATCTTGACTTGGTCTGTAAGTAATTACCATATATCTTTTAAAGCTTCACATTAAATAAATAATTAAACCACATATGCTTTAAAAATAATAAATCAATAAATCAAGAAATAGAAATTGGAAAATGCACTCTAAAAATAGAAACTCGGGTAAAACATTTCCTAACACTCTAAAATACACTAAGACTTTAATTCTCACTTTTCCTCTTTGGATTGGTCTTTCATGAAATTCAAGAACCTACTAACTTTGCACTAAAAACAATCAAATTTACGCACAAAAGCTCATAAAACGCAAATAGTCAATTTCCAAGGGGAGAAAGTGCAATATGATCAAATAAGCCTAAAATTCTATCAAATAAGTCATTTATTCATCTATAAGGATGTCTCCAAATGGCTAATAATTAGAACAAATAGGGAGACATCAAGACCCCAAACTCAAACCTTTGTCGTCCCGACAAAGTAAAATGAAAACAAAGGATCTTTTAGGTGAACGCAGAAGGTAGAATCTAGAAAGTAATCCCAAAGCACAACTTAAAACAAATCTCATATAATCTAACCTAGGAATTAATATACACCTACACTTATCATGCAAAATCAAACACAAAATAATCTCAATCCAAAATTAATTTCACAATGCTAGAAGGTTACGCTTATTACTTATCTCAAGATGGTGGCTATAGAGTGTTCCTCGATCTTTACTTGTTTTGAACGCTCCACTTAGCATAATCGCTATTAACTCACTATGCATCTAGGAATCACAAGGACTTTACGGTTTTAGCGTAGGCTTAGGGACGGTATGGTATGTATATTTGGTAAATTTGAAGTGAGCTTTTGGCTCTCTCCTCACTTACCATCAACAAACTGTCCAAGAGCTTGAGTTTATACTCGAATAACGTTCTCACTCAGCCCATTTGACACGCTTATTTAGCATCCCCAAATTAACCCAATAAGCACTAAGGATGATTCACATAAAAATTTCCACTTTGCCAGTTCAAATATATATTTTCTTATCAAATCATTCCTTTTTTCTTTTATTTTGTATAGCTATGACTCTTTTTTTAATGTTGAGATATCATGCTATTTTTCATAGTTATGCCTATGCCTATTCATAACTTGAGCTCGAAGCTTCTTTTCCATTCACTATTACCCCGGCAAAGGGTTAAAATATAATAAACCTGTGAATCATCATCATGTATAGCACAAAGCATCATTGATAAGCTCAAAAATCCCAACCTAATGTAAATTCCCATATAGTGGACCCACCACCCCAAACTCAAGCTCAAGACAGGAAGTCTCAGGATCGTGATTCAAGTGCGGGTCATATGGTCATGCCTAACAATCTAAAGGGATGTTGGCTTATAATGTGGCGACAAAAGAAAGGCTTAAAGGATAAAAATTTGGCTAGAAAGGATAAAATTAATTCAGGGATAGATGGCCAAAAAGGATTCAAAGGGCTAACAAAGAACTACCTCTATCATCTTCCTATTTACACAATTTGCCTCTAGTTCATACCTGAGTGGGTTCTCTACTCATTTAGATCTCACGTTCTACAAACCACCCATTATCCTTAAGCACAAGTTTACTTCTTTTGCATTGTTCATTAATTTTTCCTTTCAATTACTTCAGATTTGCATGCAATCAAAGTGTGGTTTACACTAACTCCTAAAGTCAACTATTTTCTATCATTAATTCATAAGAAACATGCTCGATGGGGGCGTCTAAAATACTCTACAGTCAACGCAACCCATAGATTAATTTAAAAAAAACAGTGAAACACATAAAATTTGGACGAGGCAACGAACCCCACCCCAAACTCAAAAATGAGTCGTGTCCCCACGACTCGAAAAAGACTCAATAAAGCAAAAATCAAATAAGAAAGGGATAGGAAAACGTATCTGATCCCGCACGAAGCTGGTTTCCATGGTTGCGTGTAGGTTGAGCTCCTTTTGTTGTGTAGGTGGCATGTTGAACATTGCTAACTCCACGTAATATGATTTGCATAAGCTCCAACTCTTTTGTGACTTTTCCTATGGGTTTCAACACCTCTTCATGATTATCCACCCAAAAGTCTTTCAACTACATCTTTCAACACCAAAAGTAATACAAGGTTCTTCAACTTCTTCCTCTTCATGGTATTCTTGTCTTCCAAATCTTTGACATCTCAATGAACCCCAAACTCAAAACTTCAAATAATCAAAAACTAGAGAAGAGTTTTAGAATTTGATGTTTTGAGGATTTATACTGAAGGATTATGGTGTTATATGAGATGGGTAATCGATATGTAATGGCTCGGGGAAGGTTTAATGAATAGGATTGAAGCTTTGATGAAGAGGCTTAAGGTTGGAGAAGAAGATTTCTTGATGTTCTTGAATGATTGTGGTGTTGGATGTGTGTTTGGAATGGATTAGGAGGAAGGATTTAATGTTCTTGGGTGTTGTAGTGGTCTTTGTACAGGTATATAAGGGTTAAGGTCTGAAAAATTCGTATTGGAAAGGCTAAGGTTTGCTTGTGATAAGGTAAGAGTTGTATTAGGTAACAATCTCTTCAAAACCGACATAGCTGCGGTATACCGGAGGTACGGCCCGGAATACCGGACCTGAGCGCATCTCTTTTTCACTCCTCGGCAAAAAAAACGAGTCTTCTACCCGTGGCACGGGTTTTTCCTCCTGCGGTATACCGGCGGTATAGCCCGGTATACCGGACCTGACATCTTCGTTTTTTTGAACTCTCGTCAGAAAACCCGAGTTACTAACCCGTGGAACGGGTTTTTCTTCCTGCTGTATACCGGGGGTTTTGCACGGTATACCGGACCTGCGACGAATTTTTCCCATGTGTTCCTTTTTTCGTTTCCTAGCACCCCAAACTCAATTCCTGCACCAATAACACACTACCCTTCTCATTTCTTTTGAAAGTAGACACTAAAACTCGACACTAACTTATAATTATACACTAGGAATTGAAAACAGAAAGCAAATTAAACATGGGTTGTCTCCTAAGAAGCACTTTTGTTTATTACGTCTTTAAGTTCGACGCGTTACCTTCCATGAAGATGGTATTGAGGCCCTTGCGGTTCTCCTCCGCTTGAATTCGCCTCGTCCTTGGCATGTAAGCTTTGAAACCTTCCCCCTTGAAAATTTTATTCAATTGATCTCTGAAAGGGGGAGGGTAGTATCTCCGTTTCGCCTTCTTACTTTCACGACAAAACTTATTCTTCACCACACGATAGTAGATAACCGTCCTCAACGGTATAAGCTCATTTTTGTTCTCTTCAATCTCGCGTTCCTCTTTACAGTGTGGTGGGTAGGTGCTTCTCCGTGCCGCTTTACTCTCGCAGTGTAGCACCTTTCTTGCGTAGCACCTATTGATCATTTGTAGTAATAGAGGTGATTCTGATTTTTTATCTCTAATGATGATTAGTGGTGGAGATAGTGATTCATGAACTTTTTGTGGCGGAGGTTCAACTTCTATTGTATTGGGAACTTTGAATTCTTCGGTGGATACCTCAACCACTTCACATTCATCTTCGCTTTCAACCATATCTTCCACTATTACTTCATCATATTCTTGATGTGGAGTCTCAATCTCGATCACCTCTTTTTCTTGTTTGCGTTCTGTATCATGATCATGTGCACGCACCATAGGAATAGCAATCTCAGTTTCAATTTCTAGGATTTTCGCCGCTACTCCTCCTTCCACCATGCTAAGAAGATTATCAGCCACATGGTGGTCTTCAATTGTAACCGGCATGGTGGTCATATCACTATCAATAGTATCTTCCTTCAACACCTCCTCCTCAACTACTTCTTCCAGTTGATCACTTCCATCCCTCGGGGGAGTGGAATCTTCATAAGACATACTACCCCATTCTTCTACCATCTGTTGTATGCGTGCATGGGTGGCGTTGGTTTCCTCTACTAGGCGCTTGAGTTTAGAACTTATCTCATTGTCGATTTCTTAATAATAGTGATAAGGTGGAGGTTGTTGAAAATTTCCAACCCATTGGTTGTTCCATCCTTGCTCTTACCGATAGTGATATGATGATTGTTGTTGATTATTCCCGTTCCATTGATTGTTCCATCGTTGCTCTTGCGGGTATTGATAAGGTTGTTGGTAGAAGTTACTACCCCATTGTTGTTGTCCCGAAGAGTCTTCCCAATATTCGTATGGATCGGGATCCGGGTAATGTCCTCTATACAACTTCAATAGAACCTTTTGATCATTACCTGAATAAAAATCTGTACAACAAAAACAAAAACAAAAACCAAGCGTAAAACTGGAAAAATAAATAAACAATTAAAACTACTAAAGATTAACACCAGGGTCTCACGCTACCGTCCCCGGCAGCGGCGCCAAAAACTTGGTGGGTCCTGGTGTATTATAAAATTAAGTACAAAAATAAAGGAACCACAATTACCGCAAGTGTACGGTTGTCCAAGTAATATTCGATAAATCGAGTTCGTTCTCAGGGACAGATTAGGTTCAACTCCAGTATTAATCAGATAGCAAGAATAATTGTTTAACAGAAAAGTAAAGAAGAGATTTTTGTTTGGTTTTCTTAAAACTAAGATGCAGATAAATAAAGACTAAATTTAAATAAATAAAAGCAAATAAAGACTGACTTCAGATAAGAGAGATACTTGAGTCTCGCAAGGAATCCACCTAATTAACGTAATCTATGTTATGTTTAAGGGTAGAATTGGTATTAGTATATTAGTCGGGAATCTAATATCTCCTAGCCCCCGTTAGGGTGGACCTAGAAGCTATCCTACGGTATTACAAACCCCGTCAGGGTGAATATAAGCTACTTTCAGATGAATAATATTTTACCTCTTTGGCTATGTAAATCATATGACTTTCGTCCATTACACGGGTATTACCTAAGTTTGTATTCAAACCCCCCTGTCGGATGATCACTTCGCCACTAAAGTGAATAGCCCAAATACTAAAATCTATTTCTAGTTGTACGGAAAAGAAATAGTGATTAAGAACAAAGTAAAATCCAATATCTAAGACCTAATTCAATTTAAATCTAAACAATCCCAAATTCAAAACATAGAAATAATTAATTAAAGTTCATCCTTTTATTGCAATTCTCAAGTATATAAAAGTTTAGCTCATAGCAATATTAAAGACTGAAACTAAATAGAAAGACATCATATTTAATTACAGAAAAGAAATATATAACCTAAGGATTAGATGACTGTTGATGGAAGAACAGGATTCCTCCAGCACTAGCTTCTCCTTTGCCTTCTTGCTCTTGAAGTCTTTGACTCTCTCTTTAAGGATGTATATATTGAATGAATTGTGAGAGGTGGTTCTGACTCTCTATCTAAAGATGTATAAATTAAATAAATTGTGAGAGGTACTGAATTATGAGGTCTAAGGGGTGTATTTATAGGTGTTACCAAGCCCTAGGTCGAATTACTTGGAGTGGAAGACAAGGCAAGAACTCTTAAATTCGTAGCCCTAAAATCTAGGAAAGGTAAGATTCTGCTGCTGATTTGATTTGGTCATATCTCATTCAATACTTATTCGTTTGAGGAGTTCCAATATATGAAATTGCTTGTCTTGGAAAGAGCTTTCTATTAGTGCTGACCACTCGTCTAGATTCCTAGCCAATCGTAAGTTATGGACTAATATTTAAAACATGGCTGGAATTTCAGATTCATAAGGCAGCTTTATCTTTTCCTTCTTCGCATATATCTTTCCTAACTCTTCTTAATTCCATGTAAATCTTCTTTCCTTTACTTCTTTATCTTGACTTGGTCTCTAAGTAATTACCATATATCTTTTAAAGCTTCACATTAAATAAATAATTAAACCGCATATGCTTTAAAAATAATAAATCAATAAATCAAGAAATAGAAACTGGAAAGTGCACTCTAAAAATAGAAACTCGGGTAAAAACATTTCCTAACACTCTAAAATACACTAAGACTTTAATTCTCATTTCTCCTCCTTGGATTGGTCTTTCATGAAATTCAAGAACCTACTAACTTTGCACTAAAAACAATCAAATTTACGCACAAAAGCTCATAAAACGCAAATAGTCAATTTCCAAGGGGAAAAAGTGCAATATGATCAAATAAGCCTAAAAGTCTATCAAATAAGTCATTTATTCACCTAAAAGGATGTCTCCATGGTGTGGCCTAAGGTGTGATAAAAAGACGTATAAAATAAGTGCAAATACACACCCTAAACTAACACTGTACTGCAAGTATTACAGGACGTATGCAAGTTTTAATGATAAGAAGATTCGTTCCTCAGGGACTGACGAAAGTTAGAGAGAACTTATGCAAATTATCAAGTGCAGATATTAAAGATAGATAATAATACGCAAGTAGAAAGAAGAGAAAGATAGATATTTATTTGGTTTTTAATAAGAAAACTAAGCTACTAAATTAAAGACAGAAAATAAATAACAGAAAAGAAAAGAAGATAGTATGAACGATATAACTTAGGTTTTACTAGTATGCACTAATCCTTCTAATTCTATCTATTAAATCTAATTTATAAGGGAGAATATTAGCTCTTTGTATACTTAGTCAGGATTCTAAATTCCACTACCTTAGACCTTGAGAGCGACTAAGGGGGCAACGGCACAACCAAGACGAGGACTCAAATAGGGTTATCAAACGCCACTAAGGCCCTATCCAGCACACTACAATCAATTGGTGATATGGTGGTTAAAACAAACCTTAATGACTATCTAGTTAGAAGTATGTTTTGTCAGAACTGCTATCGACACTAGACGTTATGTGGTGGTTCAATAGTTAAACACCCTTACAAGGTGACCATCTAACTACTATTAAGGTAATCCTATACTCGTGCACTAGCAAGGAAAACAGTCATTAAATCAAAACACATAATCAAATATAAGGGTAAGTAGCTAATATCAGATTAAAACATATAATTCCCAAAGAACTTAGATAGAAGAACTAGAATTCATAGTTTATACATTATGAAAAACCTAAGCTAAGAGAATTAGTTCATACAAAGAAAAGAAGAAGAAAGAATTACAAAATAAGAGGTTGAAGGAGACATAGTTGTTGCACAGCTCCCTCCAGACTTCTTCTCTTGTGTTGCAGCTTCCTCTTGGCCTTAGGGTCTGGCCAAGGATAATTTAAGAGTGTTAAGAGGCTGTATTTATAGGTTAGAGGTTGACCTAATTCGTTTCTTGGAGATAACTTCAAGTAATGGGCTCCTGGCCCAACCCAAATTCGTAAGATAAACACTGCTGCGTTGTTTTGGTCATAACTTCTTTGTTATTGGTCGGATTTTGCTCCACAAGATACCAAAAGAATCGCAACAGAATTATCTAGGACCTTTAGAAGGAAATTACCAAATTCGGCCTATTTCTTAGGTAAAAACACCAATCTTTAGACGTGTTCTGCAGAATCCCAGATTTAGGCAGCTTTTCCTTTTCCTATTTGAACTCAGTTTCCTTCTATCTCCAATTTCCATGCATATCTTTTTCCATAAGTTGTAATCTTTGACTTGGACTCTAATTAATCTCCATAATTATCTTTAAAGCTTCACACTAAATAAACAATTAAACCCAATATGCTCTAAAAATAATAATTCTACAAATCAAAACTCAAAATAGGAAAGTGCACTAAATTAAGCTAAAATCAACCTATAAACTAATAAATAAGCCTAAAATGATGTCTCTGAAGCATATTTTACTATCACAAATGAGGAGACAACAAGACCCCCAACTCAAAGTTGTATCGTCCCGATACAATAAAAGTAAAGAACAGTAGGGTAGTCATGAAGAAGAAGTAGGAGGAGAATAAGAATAGAACATAATGAATGATCCTAGAGCAAAAATCTAAAAAGTCTCATGTAGTAATGCTCAAGAAATAATGCACAAATATGCTTAATATACATGTAATCAACAATCCATAAATTCAAGTCCAGATTAATTTCGCAATGCCAGAAGGAGAGGATGATAACTTAGTTCATGTTAATGGCTATAGGTTGTTCATAGGTCCCAAATACAGCATCCAATGGTCCACTTACCTACTACCTAATAGCTCAATTGTTTCTCCATCTAGTAGTTAGAAATCCTAAGGTCTTGGTTATAACTTGGCTTAAGGACGGGTGTGGTATATTTCGATAATGAAAAGTGAGCTTTTGGCTCTCTCCTCACTAGCCATCAACGAATCGCCCTAGAGCTTGAGTTTTCACTCGAAAATGTTCTCACTCAACCCACTTTATTGATGCTTTTTTTGCATCCCCAATTAATCCCAATTAGAACCTTTGATGATTTAAAATCCACTTTGCCGGTCCGAATATATATTCTCTTTTCATATCTTTTTTTTTCTTTTGTATAACTATGATTCTCTTTTTGAGGTTCGAGATATCACGCTATTTTTTTTCATATATATATATATATATTCTTTCTTTTTATGCCCTTGTTGGCAAATTTAGCTCGTAGCTTCTTTTTCATTCACTATTACCCCGGCAAAGGGTTACAATAATAATAATTCATCATCAATAAAATCACAAAGATAATACCCAAATCCTCAAAGTTCCCTAATGATGAAACCCACCACCCCAAACTCAAGCTCTAAAACGAGTGTCTCAGGTTTTGCGATTCGAGTGCGGGTCATATAGATAAGTCCTAAAAACTAGGGTATGGATTATAATGTGGTTAATAAAAAGGATTTAGAAAGGCTCAGAGGGGCTAAGACGGATAAATAACAATAATATCAAACAAAAGGGTGAGAAAGTATAAAGGCTTCAAGTGTTTTAATCATGAAAGAACTGCCTTATTCATTTTTCTAACTACCGGATTTTGTTACTTTTTCATTACTAGTTCATAGACAAGTGGGTTTTCAACTAATTTTAAACCTCACGTTCTACACACCAAATAACTATTCCTAAGTTTCAACATACTTCTTAGCATTGCTCATTAACTTTTCTATCTTTTATTTCCTGTTTTCATACATGCAAACTAAACATATTTATTGCATTTTTCAAAAACATACTACCTACTATCATTAACTTAATAAAATCATGCTCAAATAGGTACATTCAAAGATATTCTATGCCTAATTCAACCCAAAAAAAAATTTAAATTTTATGAAAAAACCAAAAGGAAGATAAGGACAACGAATCCCCACCCCCAACTCAAAAATGAGTCGTGTCCCCACGACTCGAAAAAGACTCAAGAAAGAATAAAATTTAAAATTAGCATACATATTGCACATAAAGAAATGGTATGGAAGAAAGAAAACATACTCTTCGAGGCTTTTACCTCGCCTAGACGATACTCGGATTAAATCTAATGTATCTTCTTCACCCATCTTCTTATTCGCTTTTCGTTCAAGACACGTGATCATAATAGGATATTGCATTGTATAACGTCATGGGAGAGATCGAAGATTCATATCACCTCCTCATAGATCAACTGTGCCACATCTTCTTCTTCTCTTCACAAAATACAATTCACAAACAACCCAAAGCATTCCAAATCCCCATGAACCTTCATGTATTCACCTTCAACTTCTTCTTCAAATACTTTCTCATAAGAAAAAGGTAGTTCCTTTAATTGTTGCTTCGGAGAAGCTATCATGGCCATTGAAGCTTTCTCTTTTTCTCTTGGGTATAAGGTCTTTGATTTGTAGAGGTTGTGTTGTCTTCTTCACTAAAGTTAGAATCTTTTTGCTCTTTGAATCAAACACAGCATGCTAACCTCTCTTCCTTGACTTGTTTTACCCTTTGAATTGGAACTAGGACTTGTCTCACTTGATTTCTTCTAATTAAATCCAATACCTTGATTTCTTCATCTCCCATACAGTAGATAATGTTCATGTTCTCTTAATCATCTCAATTGACCCCCAACTCAAAGCTTTAACCACTCTTGAAATTTGAAACTCTTGATTATTGGTTGTACAAGCTTAAATTGGGTTAGGAAAGGTGATTTGATGATGATTCTCTATGTGGGTAAGATGGATTCTTCATGGATTGGCTTGGATTTAAGAAATTGTAGGATGAATTATTGAAATTTGAGCTTTTTGATTCTTGGATTCAAGGTGTTTTGGTATGATATAGGTGGTTGAATCTTCCTTGTAATGATGTGGAGAATGAATTGGATGTGTTTTCATGGTGATTGGGTAGTGTTTTGATGATTGGTGAAGGTTTTGATGAGCTTCAATGGAGTTAGGAGAGTTTTGGAGAGAAGAAAGAGGTTTAAGGTTTAATAAATTCGGAATAATAAGCTTTAGATCTTCATATAACCTTGAAACCCTTTCTTTTCTCTCTCTGGCGGCTCGTGCGGACTACCCCTGCGGACCATGGGGTGCACCGCAGGGTAGTCCGCGACATCTGATGCTCGAAACTTTTTTGCTCACTGGTTAAAACCCGTGGTAGGACCCCGTGGTACGGGTTTTGGCTTGCGGACTAGGGTCCGGTGTACCGGAGGGTACCCCGCGGCTTCTGTAGCTATCTCCGTCAAAATACCCGTGGTACCTACCCCGTGGTACGGGTTTTTGAGGCGCGGACCATGGTGCGGTGTACCGCAGGGTAGTCCGTGGATTTTTTTCTTGTTTCTGGATCAAACCCGCGGTGGCAACCCGTGGTACGGGTTTTGACCTCGCGGACCATCCGTGCGGACCATGGGGTAGTCCGTGGGGTAGTCCGCGGGGTACATTCTTGCGCTCCAAAAATTTCCTCGCGTTCCCTAACTCGATTTCGCCAATTCCTACACACCAAAAACACTAATACCTTCCTCAAATATGCAATATCAACTAAAATTAACTAAACTAAATATAAATTAAAAACTAAAAAACGTAAAACATAAAAGAAATTACGGGTTGTCTCCCGTACAGCACTTTTGTTTAACGTCTTTCAAAGTTAGACGTGTTACCTCGATTAAGGATGACGAAATTTCCACCCTTTGCCTTTAATTCCCACGAACTTTTCAGCTCGATTCTTAATAATCATGGATGGTGCCATCCAAGATTTCGTGGGAATAGGTGGTAACTCAATTCCAAGTGTAGCATTACACTCCTCTAGTAATCCATTCATCTCGAATCTTCGTTTGTTAGAAAGAATGTCCTTCATGAATTGACCGTATTTTGACATTCTTGTGAGAGCTTCTACAAGCGGGCTGCTGTTCTTTAATTTGTTCATCATGTCAACGAACTTCTTGAATTCCAGGTCATTGTCCTTTCTGACATGTGAAGGGAATGGTGGAGGAGGACATGTATTGGTTACCACTGGGCTCTCTTTCTTTTCTGGTGTCTTCTCTTGGACACGTTCTTGTTCAACTACCTCTTCGACCTTATCTTCTGTTGCTTCTTCCCCCCTCTGATCTGGAATAGGGACTGATTCTGGTTCTGGTCTTGGTGGAGATAGTTGTTTTCCACTTTCTGATTCAACTGCATGACAAACTTTGTTTTCTGGAGCAGTAGTATCACTTTGGAGTTGCCTTTCTGCAGGGATTAGAGTTTCATTCATCCTTTGTGACATTCTCTGCAACTTCTCCATAAGCGCATTCTGCGAGTCTTGGGATTCTTGATGGCGACTCTCTATATTATCAAGTGTTTGCATCAGTCGAGCCAAACTTGAACTCAAACTCGAAGGTTGTTTTTGTACGGTTTGCTGCATTGAATAAGGAAGTGGTTCTTGATAAGCTTCATTATAAATCGGCGCTTCTTGATAGATAGGTTGTGGAGGATAATAAGCTTGTGGTCGTGGTTGATAATAATCATCATGATAATGGTTATCATAATGACACGGCTGTTGATCTCCGACCCAATTGTAACTCTGTGGGGGTTGATAGTCAGCGTAATTTCCTTGAGATTGATAATAACCATCATGATAATGGTCTCTTTGATAAGGCATGAAGGAAATTGAGGCTGGATTGTTCATGCAACGTCCCCACGAGTGATCTCTTGCTCCACAACTAGGACATGAAGGTGAGGCATGTACTAGATTCCTCCGAGCTAGTTCTCGCGATTGTTCTCGTAATTCCTCAAGTTGTCGGCTCAACTCCTTGAGCTTTAGAGCTTCCATCATGAATTAGCGTCTTCAGGATCTAATAACACGAAACCTTTATCTCCTAATAAATCTGCTCTCGCCTAAAAAGAATCTGTAAAGACAAAAACTAAAAAGAAAAGCGTAAAATAGAACTAACTAAAATAAAAGCACAAGATAATTGCACAAGGACTAACGATGTAGTCCCCGGCAGCGGCGCCAAAAACTTGGTGTGGCCTAAGGTGTGATAAAAAGATGTATAAAATAAGTTCAAATACACACCCTAAACTAACACTGTACTGCAAGTATTACAGGACGTATGCAAGTTTTAATGATAAGAAGATTCGTTCCTCAGGGACTGACGAAAGTTAGAGAGAACTTATGCAAATTATCAAGTGCAGATATTAAAGATAGATAATAATACGCAAGTAGAAAGAAGAGAAAGATAGATATTTATTTGGTTTTTAATAAGAAAACTAAGCTACTAAATTAAAGACAGAAAATAAATAACAGAAAAGAAAAGAAGATAGTATGAACGATATAACTTAGGTTTTACTAGTATGCACTAATCCTTCTAATTCTATCTATTAAATCTAATTTATAAGGGAGAATATTAGCTCTTGGTATACTTAGTCAGGATTCTAAATTCCACTACCTTAGACCTTGAGAGCGACTAAGGGGGCAACGGCACAACCAAGACGAGGACTCAAATAGGGTTATCAAACGCCACTAAGGCCCTATCCAGCACACTACAATCAATTGGTGATATGGTGGTTAAAACAAACCTTAATGACTATCTAGTTAGAAGTATGTTTTGTCAGAACTGCTATCGACACTAGACGTTATGTGGTGGTTCAATAGTTAAACACCCTTACAAGGTGACCATCTAACTACTATTAAGGTAATCCTATACTCGTGCACTAGCAAGGAAAACAGTCATTAAATCAAAACACATAATCAAATATAAGGGTAAGTAGCTAATATCAGATTAAAACATATAATTCCCAAAGAACTTAGATAGAAGAACTAGAATTCATAGTTTATACATTATGCAAAACCTAAGCTAAGAGAATTAGTTCATACAAAGAAAAGAAGAAGAAAGAATTACAAAATAAGAGGTTGAAGGAGACATAGTTGTTGCACAGCTCCCTCCAGACTTCTTCTCTTGTGTTGCAGCTTCCTCTTGGCCTTAGGGTCTGGCCAAGGATAATTTAAGAGTGTTAAGAGGCTGTATTTATAGGTTAGAGGTTGACCTAATTCGTTTCTTGGAGATAACTTCAAGTAATGGGCTCCTGGCCCAACCCAAATTCGTAAGATAAACACTGCTGCGTTGTTTTGGTCATAACTTCTTTGTTATTGGTCGGATTTTGCTCAACAAGATACCAAAAGAATCGCAACAGAATTATCTAGGACCTTTAGAAGGAAATTACCAAATTCGGCCTATTTCTTAGGTAAAAACACCAATCTTTAGACGTGTTCTGCAGAATCCCAGATTTAGGCAGCTTTTCCTTTTCCTATTTGAACTCAGTTTCCTTCTATCTCCAATTTCCATGCATATCTTTTTCCATAAGTTGTAATCTTTGACTTGGACTCTAATTAATCTCCATAATTATCTTTAAAGCTTCACACTAAATAAACAATTAAACCCAATATGCTCTAAAAATAATAATTCTACAAATCAAGACTCAAAATAGGAAAGTGCACTAAATTAAGCTAAAATCAACCTATAAACTAATAAATAAGCCTAAAATGATGTCTCTGAAGCATATTTTACTATCACAAATGAGGAGACATCACTCCAAATGGCTAATAATTAGAACAAATAGGAAGACATCAATTTGACTATTTAGATAGACTTTTGGTATTAAAATGCAATAAATCGATTTTCCTCTTTTAATTCTAGTATTTTTCATTTATTAAACTTTTGCGCGTAATATAGTTTGTTTTGAGTGAAAAGTTGTAGGTTTTGAATACTAGCTTGGATAGGAACTAAAGAATAAAGTCAAAGATCGTGTAATGAAGTCAAAGCAAGAAGAAATATCCCGAAAGAATTGATTATTTGAAGCTACAAATCTGGAAAGTTGTCAAAGATTGCTGATTTCGAGCCATCTAAGAGTGGATTTAGCCTCTTATTTGTGAAGAGAAATTGTTGCCCATTGAGTTACAGAAATTTAGCAACTAGAATGAGGTCAATCCCAGTTGAAACGAGCCGGTTAGAGCGGTTTTAGTGGAGGTGGTGCAGCAGTTACGAGATTTGGGCTTAATTAGTATACTTGGGCTTTTTTAATATTCACTTAATCCTTATTAGAAGCCCTAATCCGATTTTCAGCATATAAAAGGGCTTTTGACTTCTATTTTCACATACCTTTTTCATAACATAACATATGCTTAAGAGTCAGACACCGGAGAAGAAGCTAGAGGCCGGAAGAGAAGAAGCAAGAGCTGGAGACTGTCTATATCTCCATTTCTCAGCCAATCCAATTCCGTAATTAGGTTCTTCTATTTTATTCTGTAAAACATTATGAACCCAATTATTTCTTTAGTTTTTATCTTTTCAATAATTATGAGCTAAACTTAATTAGTGCTTGAGAACGCATAATGGGTTAAACCCAATTTGATTTTATTTCATGTGTTTGGATTTGGGATTTTAATAATTGAAATCAAATTGGGTAAATTGTATTCTTCATTAATTTGATTTTATTAACTGTAATTGGAGTCATGAACCAATCATACGACTTAGTATTTAGGCTATTCCAATTAGTGGCGATTGGATCACCTTGACAGGGGGTCTGGGTACAGAACTAATTAACGAATATAGGTTAGAAATTATTTGACTCTAACGAGCTTAATTAAACCTATGCCTATTAGGTAATTTAGACTTAATCACTTGAGAGTGGACTATAATCACCTTGACGGGGTTTGTAGCACTTGAAAGTTGCTCCTTAGTCCACCCTGACGAGGGTAAGGAGAATTCCAAATCTCAACCAATATCAATTTACCAATTTGTCCCTTAAACAATGCCTGAAATAAATGATAATTAGGTGAAATCCTTGCGTCTCCCAAGTACTGCATTCCTCTTTGCGTAAACACTTTATTTTCTTGCGTCTAGTCTTTTATTTGCATTACTTTAGTCTTTTAATTAATTGTCTTAGTTATTAGAAAAACAAACAATCAATCTTAAAATCATTTACTTACTTTACGTGCAATTAACTACTATCTGATAAGCATTAGAGTCAACCAATCTGTCCCTGAGAACGAATCCGTTTTATCGCTTATATTACTTGGGACAACCGTACACTTGCGGTTGTGGTTCTCTTTTCCTTATTGCATTTATTTTAGAACACACAAAGGACCACCACAACCTCATGCTCAACTCCTGAAGTGAACTTACGATACATGCATCAATATCTATGTCTTAAGCGTTAAGAACACCTGTAACGGTTTCATTATTAATCACAATACTCATGCCTAAATCACCTAGCTCTTTTCAAAAAACTTGAATAAACCAGGAAATTTCTTCTCCAAAAATTCAAAAGGACCCTCAATATTGTTCAAGTTATTGAACATATTCTCAAGTACCTCTGTTTTTTTTAGTCGCAAGAACTTATATTAAAAGAAACCCAAAATTTTATTACAAATTAACCAATCCCCAGTTGATCAAAGTTAGGTGAGAGAAACTTAGCTAATTGGGAAGGTGAGAAAATATTCCAAAGACTTAACAAACCTCCATGAAGCTTTTGTTCAACCACCCAATCAGCTATCCTATTGTTTGATTTCTTAACATATGAGATTTTAAGCTTATACAACCCTATGTATTTAAAATAATTAATGACTTGTTTTTTATGATATTTTTGTACAATTTCTTGATGTATCAGTTTAAGTTACTTTGTTGCCGTCAACTGGAAGCAAACTCAAAATATCTTAAGAAGGGTAAAAAAGACCATGTCTTTTACAGGATAGTGCAAAGGTTGCAGGGGTTTATTACGCATTAACCCTTAACAATATCATTTTTAAACTATTTTTCTAATTTCATAAAATATTTTATAGATTTGAAAGATAATTTAGATATTTTAAATAAATTTCTTAATTTATGATGTAGTTAAATAAAAAATTAATTTAATTAAATTATCTACATTCTCTTTAAAATTTATAAAATATATCAGAAATTAATAAAATATCATAAAAATTATAATTTAAATACATTTAATCTAAAAATAATACGGATTTGCTTATGAATTTTAACCTTTGGGGATTACTATGCAAATAGTCTATTGATTTCATTTTTTATCGGGGTTATCATATATAAAGTGTGAAAATAATCGTGTTATACTACTCAGTCTCAAACCCTTGCTCGTCGGCTTCATTCCACAAAAAGTTGTTGCAATAGGAAGAAACGGTGGTGGTGGTTGCTGTCGTGGTGGACGTATCACTAATATACTCCGCAAACGCATAGATATATGTGAAATCAAATCACCGACTGTTCACCAGCTCGTTGACATCCTTTGCTCAAGACCGGGTATATATATATAGGCACATAGTACATTTAGGTGATCATGGCCCTAAAAATATAAAAAAATTGGGGGCCCTACGCAGCCACGTCTTTCGCTTTGATAGAGAACCGGCCCTGCCTTCGCTCCACCTACTCTGAATATCGCCGCCAGTCGTTGCCACAATTAACGACACATGTTGGCAGGGGCGGAGGCAAGATTTTTGTTCGAGGGTGGCCAAGGGGTTCGGGGGCAATGGTCCCGAATTTTTTTTGGTTAATTACACTATGCATCCCTATATTTTGCAAAAAGTACGTATAGGTCCCTATATTTTTTTTAAAATGCTCTAAAAGTCTCTATATTTTGCAAAACACTATATTATTAACTTAGTGTGCTTAAATAGGCGAGTTTTTGGTGGATAAATGATTAGCTTTATTGGCTTTATGGGCTTATTAAACGATGGTTAAACAAATGTGGTACTTAACAGATGTTTTATAGAAGAAATTCAAGAAGGTGGGATATTTTATGGGGAGGTTACGGTATTTCGTAAAAGTTAGGGGGCCCAAGCAAAAATCTGGAAACCAATTATTTTATATATTTTCTTTTTTTAATTTTTTAAAGGTTATAATTTTTTTAAAACTCTGGGGGGGTCCATGGCCCCCCTACCTTGGTTGTGGCTCCGCCACTGCATGTTGGAGATGCTCTCCAATTGATACAAGAAAATCCAATGTCACTCTCGACAAACATGATGATATTAACAACGACGAAACTCCACCACGAAAAAAAATAAAAAAATCGATTCAACAGAAGAAAAGCTGAAGCAAATTGAAGCTCAACACTTGAAAAAGTTAAGAGCTTCAGATAATTCTTCTGTTAATTATCCTGGATTAGTTTCTAATGATGATGATGATGATGATGATGATGATGATGAATTCTCCATGTCAGATGATAGGGTTTATGGTGAGAAATATGAGCCGAAATTCGATTTAATGAAGGACATGTTACACCAAAATTACATTTAGAAAGAAAAGGTTAATTTGGAGATAGATAACAATAAGGATAATTAAGTGAAAAAGAAGCTGGATTTATTAAATGGATTTCAACTACCAATTTCATACCATAATATAGAGTACATACCTGGAGCGGAACATATAAACTATATCACAAGTTCTCGAAAAACTATATAAAGGAAAAATCTATCTTTCAGATTGGTAATGGGTTGTTATTTGGGAGTATACCTGGATTAACAAATAAAATTAGCATGCAAAATCCAAATACAAATTATGCTACTCAACTGTTGAATGACAATCTATTTTGTAGAACATGAATCTCATTAATCAAATCTTCCCAACACCGGTGGAAAACGAGTTTGCCAGAATCCTTATTAGAACTGGATCACAAGGACAAAAATTTCTGGCCTCACAAACGAAAAATTACTCAACAAAATCAGGATATCACTCCCTTGTTCAAGATGAAATGACTTTTAGATGCCAAGCATCATCAAGTGCATAAACTCGTAATGGAAAAATTTGAAACACTATCTGGCACACAAATATTCCAACAAAAATCAAAATTTTCTGATGGAAGTGTTATAAATATGATCTTCCAACAAAGAAGATTATCTCTTGAAGGAAATGTGCAAAATATGCGAGTTGTGAATGGTACGATAATGTTTCAGAACCGATTGAACACCTCCTTATATATTGTCCCTACAATTCAACAATTTGGGCCTCATTAACAACTCAAGTAAAATTTGAATATGATCACCGAATTCTGATTGTCGACTGGATTATTAAGATTACTTAGAGTTACACGAATAATGGATAGGGCAAAAGAATTATCACAACTTTTATTATGTGTACTCTTTGGAATATTTAGAAGGAAAGATGTAGCGTTCATTTGCAAAAAGAAAATCAAATTCAAGAGAAATCAACCTTTAATTTTTTTTATTAAATATAGCTTTGGAAACATTGATCTTTAAAGGTGATAAATTAATGTTAAAGATCACAGTCCCTCTCCCACAACTTTGTTACAAGACTTCATTCAAAATGAAGACGCATATGTCATGTGATTATATGGATCATCTTTCATTAACGGGTGAGAAGATGCAGGTATCGCTCACTGGATATTAACAATCATGGTGATATTATTCACAACGTAAATGTAAGTAGACGTATCTGAATTAAGTTAGACGTCGAAGGAGAAGTACGTGATTAGCTCAATGAAGGCGACAACGGTGAAAAACATCATGAGTAACTCGTTTTACTCAACAATCTTGAAATTGTTCAGGGTATTCTTAATGGGCATATTGGAGTATTCAGCCTATAATCCAAGAGACTCCTTGTTGGACGAAAAAAATCATCATGAAAGTATCAGCAGACCAGACAATGGAATAACAAATATTCTCACAAAATGCGAAAGACGAAATATCAATTTATCTATGTGGAAGGATAAATCTATTGCAAATAGCTTACTTTTTGGGGTCCAAGAAAAATACAGAAAAACAAAACAACCCCTAGCCTATACCCAGACGAGAAAACACTAAAACGTCTAGGCCAAAAACAAGTGCCTTCCGCCTGGCTAATTTCGCGATGGAGTTTGCTCATGTGTTGAAGCCCTTGAGATATGTATAAATTTGATATGTTGATCTTGTTTCTCATATCTGCAATTCTCTGAATCACCTTTTCGATCCTCCAAGTTGTTGCTGATTTGTACAAACCTAACTATATAGGTTGATTCGTATGTTAGAATGGTGAGTTATATTAAGCATAACATTTTTGGCTAAAAAATAGGCAAACAAACACCCATTAAGAAGTAATTTGAAGTCTGTTACTCTGACCGCGGTTTGACCATCGCATCTTTAAAAGACGTTCATTCAATGACCATCTTTCCTTAATAGTAGATTTATGTCTGTATTTTACTTAATCTGTGTTTTAAGCGAATATACGGTAATTCAGTGACCACCTTTGCTTAAAATACAAAAAAACAGTTATTATGATGACCTATTTTATCTATTTCTATATATAATTTTCGTTTCTATATATAATTAATTTCTTTCTCTACACATAATAAATATTTAATATGTTACTATATATAATTACTTTGTTTCCATATTCAATTCGTTTTATAAATTTCTATGTGGAAACAAATTATATATATATATATATATATATATATATATATATATATATATATATACTAGATATTGCACATGTATGAAGACACTTCAGGAAAAAAATCAATTAATACATATGGGTCACATGAGGGGGTAAGTTCTATTGGTATGTTTGAACAATGGAAGTTAATGAACTACTTATATTGGTTGTGTGTAATTTGGTAACGTTGTAACTCATAAATAAGAAAATTAAGATCTTCAGCTACAATAACAATAAGAATAAATACATCAACAATTAAATATTTGATATATGCAACTTCATTGCAACATTGGTCCTTGTTATCAATATACCCCTAGTATTTTCGATGAAAATAAAATAGAGGCGCACACCTATTTACATTTGAAATATATTCGTGAGTTTAAGTAAACATACTAATTTTACCCAACAAACCGTTGTAGACTTTCGTTGAACAATACCGTGCAGATCTTCAACTTATAACATTCTTCCTTTGATCATTCCAAGGGTTAAAGATTTCCACAATTATATTAGTCCCTTGAGGAAGAAATGAAAAGTTGGACCAATGTTATGATTTGAAAAATAAAAATAGGAATTTCTTTTATAACTCATAACTTACAAAATAAATTCTGCTACAATACCAAGATGACCATTAATCTCTAACACGGTTTCCTGATTTGTGGCGGGGAAAGTGAAAATAATCGATCAAATTCTATGATTCTAGTAATAAAATCAAAGCAACAAAAAAAAATGTGATTTTGCATAATGTCTTCAACTCGCTTCCAATCACACTCACATGCTATACTCTATCAATTAAAACCCCATCTAATCACATCTCTTACTTGATTTTTTTTTTTAAAATCTGAACAAATAGAAAGTTAATGATTATAATGATAAAGAAAGCAAAATAAAATAAATTTAGGATTTAAATATAAAAACTGGACTTTTACATTAAAATTCTATTAATGGAGAACATTTGTTGGTAGATGTGTGGGTATTTGAAGAGAATGAATTTGTTTAATCATATATTTGTCTCTATTTACATATATTAACAAATATACTTTCTCATCAAGATTTTCAGTATCAGGTGAGCATTTGGAGAAGAAAATCTTGACTATTCCTTCAATTTCTTCTGCAATTGCAGACTCCTAAATCGTTATACTTTTCTCTGTTTATAACTTGATAGACTTTCTATATACATGTGAAACTCATGCTTTTCCTTTCTTTGGAAGTGACTCAGAAAACATCTCAACTCTGAAGCTCAAGACTTCAGGTTCAGCATTGATTTTTTATGCCACTATATCTCCAAATCCGGCTACAAAGTTACCGAAAGTTATGGATCGTATATCAACACCAAGTCTAGTAGTTGGAATATTTTCGATTCAACCTGCAAGCTAAACAGTCCTTGAGCAAACTTTTCATTGGTTTTCTCTAGATTTCAGTGCTACGAATGAAATTACCAATTGGTGGTTCCTAGGTGTGATAAAATTAAAAATAAATAAAAGGATCCACTGACCGCAAGTGTACGGGTCGTCCAAGTAAAAAATAGATAAACGGGATTTCGTTCTCAGGGATTCCGTTGGTACAACCAAAGTGTTCAAGAGATAAGAAGTAATAATTGAAAATACATAAATTAAAAGATAAATGATTTATGTTTGGTTTTCAAAGGTTTAACTACTCTTTTAGTTCTAGTATTTTTCATTTATTAAACTTTTGCGCGTAATATGGTTTGTTTTGAGTGAAAAGTTGTAGGTTTTGAATACTAGCTAGGAGAGGAACTAAATAATAAAGTCAAAGAGCGTGTAATAAAGTCAAAGCAAGAAGAAATATCCCGAAAGAATTGATAATTTGAAGCTGCAAATCTGGAAAGTTAATAAAGATTGCTGATTTCGAGCAATCTAAGAGTGGATTTAGCCTCTGACTTGTGAATAGAAATTGTTGCCCATTGAGTTACAGAACTTTAGCAACTGGAATGAGGTCAATCCGAGTTGAAACGAGCCGTTTAGAACTGATATAGTGAAGGTGGTGCAGCAGTTACGGGATTTGGGCTTAATTAGTGGACTTGGGCTTTTCTAATTTTCACTTAATCCATATTAACAGCCCTAGTCCGAATTTCAGCTTATAAAAGGGCTTTGGACTTCTATTTTCACACACCTTTTTCATAATATTTCATACGCTTAAGAGTCGGACACTAGAGAAGAACAAGAGCTAGAGACTGTCTATATCTCCAATTCTCAGCCAATTCAACTGCGTAATTAGGTTCTTCTATTTTATTCTGTAAAACAATATGAACCCAATTATGTCTTTAGTTTTTGTCTTTTCAATAATTATGAGCTAAACTTAAATAGTGCTTGAGAACGCTTAATGGGTTAATCCCAATTTGATTTTATTTCATGTTTTTGGATTTGGGATTTTTATAATTGAAATCAAATTGGGGTAAATTGTATTTTTCATTAATGTGCTTTTATTAACTATGAATGACTCCATTTAGTGGCTAATGGATCACCTTGACGGGGGGTCTGGGTACAGAACTAATTCATGAATGTAGGATAGAAATCAGAGACTCTGCCGAGCTTAATTAATCCTATGGCCAATTGGGTAGATTAGACTTAATCACTTGAAGGTGGACTATAATCACCCTGACAGGGTTTGTAGCACCCAAAAGTAGCTCCTTAGTCCACCCTGAAGGGGGTAAGGAGAATTCTGAATACCGACCATTACATATTTACCAATTTGTCCCTTAAACAATACATGAAATGAATGATAATTAGGTGAAATCCTTGCGTCTCTCAAAACTGCCTTTCCTACCTTGCGTAAACACTTTATTTTCTTGCGTCTAGTTTAATCTTTGCATTAATTTAGTATTTTAATGATTTGTCTTAGTCTTAGAAAAACCCAACAAACATTCTTAAAACAATTTATCTGTTTTCACGTGCAATTAATCACTATTAGGTAAGCATTAGAGTCAACCATTTCGTCCCTGAGAGCGAATCTGTATTATCACATCTATTACTTGGGACAACGGTACACTTGCGGTTGTGGTTCTCTTATCCTTATTGCATTATTTTTAGAACACACAAAGGACCACCAAGTTTTTGGCGCCGCTGCCAGGGACGGTAGCGTGTGACCTCGGTGTTTATCCTTTAGTGTTAGTTGCATTTTTATTTTTTAGTTTTACGCTTTGTTTGTTCATCTTTTTTTCAGGTTTTTAGGTTTGGTGTATGCGAAGGAGACTCTTTAAGGATCTTGAGACATTACCTCTGATCCTTGATAATCCTGAATCATTAGTCAGACTTGCTAACAAGAAAAGAAAAGAACAAGAAGCACAAGAGTTAGAAGAGAGATTAGCTAGAGAGATGGCTGACCTTCCGGTTGAGAACAATGGTCAGAATGGTCAGATGGCTTAGTCCCACCTCTTATTCCTCCTAATCATCCAGGTCAAGTCAAAGTAGCTAATCCATGGTTCCTTACCGGTCCAGCACAAGAACCATTCCTTGCTCCTCCTCTTGGGATTGGCCTAGCCAATATTGATGTTCCGAGATTCCGTCCAGATTCGGATATGTTAGCTCAATTTCAGAATTTCGGGAATTTTCGTGGCAAGCCCGGAGAAGATCCTATTCGCACTGTACAAAAATTTATGCAAATCTGCGATTCGTACATCACTTAAGGAGTAACAAAAGAGAAAATGTATTTTGCTACATTCAGATTTTCCGTGATAGATGGAGCGAGTGATTGGCATCATTCACAAGAGCCTGGAAAGATTACGAATTGGAAAAAGTTACAAGCTGCGTTTTTCGACAGATATTATCCATCCAACATGATATTAGATGCTCAACTCGAGCTAACACACTTCCGACAAGAATATGATGAAGCTTTGGGTAGAAGTTGGTCGAGATTCCAGAATTGTTTACGAAGAGTCCCTCATCATGACCTTTCAGAACAACAACAATTGAAATTTTTTTATAACGGTCTTGAAGGGAAATCAAGGAAAGATTTAGATTTATTATGTGGTGGTGCATTTTTACAGGTTCTACCAGTTCACGCGGGGATTATTTTGGATAGAATGGTAACTAATGAAGTGGGTTGTAATACTGTGAGAACACTTGTTAAAGGGGGAGTTAATAACATCAATATTGAAGAAAGGTTAACCTCCTTAGAGAACAAAATACACCCCACATTGGAACAACAATTGAAGCAACTTACGGTAGCCGTGAAAGAAGGTTTTTCGAGTTAAAGGGTTGAGGTGAATGCTAAACAAAAAGTTTATGGATGCTCGTATTGGGGTGTGAATGATCATGAATGGGAGAATTGTCAGAATAACCAAGAATCCGTGATGTTTGTTTCCAACCGAGGGAATTTCAATTCGAATGGTCAAGGATATCAACCTAACGGAAACCATCCTGGGTTTCAGTATTTAAATCCTAATGGGGCAGCAAATCTGACTCACGCATATCAGCCGCGTCCCCAAGGTAACAACTATAATCCAAGACCGCAAAATTATTATCAAGGGGGACAGAATCAAGGAAATTATGCTCAGAGACAACCTCCTCAAGACAATTATGATGACACCGTGAACCAGAAAGCCTTACCTGCTCAACCACAAGAAGGTGCAAATAACCTTCAGAAAACCGTAGAAAAGTTGATTGCCCTCCATGCACAGTCAGTCCAAAGGCTACAAGCTTCTGAAGCACACATTCAGATATTAGAGAATTAAGTTTCGCAAATGTCAAAACAACTGAACCAACGTCCACAAGGGCAACTCCCTAGTGATACTGAAAATCCAATCCAAATCGAAGTTTGCAAAATCATCTCTCTCAGAAGTGGTAAGAACCTTCCTCCACCTCCTTTTCCTGTTATGAAAGAGAAGGAAGTTGTTAGAAAAGAACAGGATGTGGTGGATAAAGATAAAGAAGTTGAAGTAGAAGAAGTGGAGAGGCCTATTGAAGTTCCGAAAAAGAAAGATGATATTATAATAAACCGTCCTCCTCCACCATTTCCATCTAGAGTTCAAAAGAAGGGTGATATGGCTGATTATCAAAAATTCTTTAACAAGGTAAGAGGTCTTAGCATACATATTCCGTTGTTAGAAGCTATTAGAGATGTACCCAAGTATGCTAAGTTTCTGAAAAGAGCCCTCACCAACAAGCGCCCATATTGCGATAATGAGATGATTGGTTTACCTGAAGAATGTAGTGCTATATGTCAGAATAAGTTACCTCCCAAACTACTTGATCCTAGGAGCTTTACAATTCCGATATCTATTGGTAATGAGTGGCAAGGAAAGGCGTTATGTGATTTGGGTGCATGTATTAATCTTATGACCAAATAAATCTTTGAGAAGTTGAAGATAGGAGATGCGAAACCAACATCTATAGTCTTACAGATGGCTGACAGATCCCTCGTACATCCAGAGGGACGAATAGAAGATGTCCTCGTTAAGGCATGTACGTAAATTTTTTCCGTTGATTTTGTTATACTTGATTACGACGCGGATAGGAATGTCCCCATTATCTTGGGAAGACCATTCCTAGACACGGGGCGTACTTTAATTGATGTAGAAAACGGAGAAATGATTATGAGAATCCAAGACGAGGAGGTGAAGTTCAACGTGTTCAGACCAATGAAATTTCCAGATTCCAAAGAGGATTGTTTTCGTTTAGATGTGGTTCAACAGGTACCAAAAGAGCCAACTAAGGTTGTGGAAACCTTAGGAGTGGAGGAAAAAGAGCTAAGAAAGAAACCACCAATTAAAGTTCCTCCAAATCCTAAGGGAAGTCCACACCTCGATCATGCAAAGAAGAAGAACAAAGCACGTGTCACGAAGGTTCCAAAAGAACCTAAGAAAGAAAGAAAGAAAAAGGAGTTCAAAGTGGGTGAAGAAGTCGCTATGAAAAAGCCTAACCCTCCTTCAAAGACACGTGAATCAAAGAACTCTTGGCTAGGACCATTCATGGTCGTAAAGGTTATCTCGGATAAATTAGTTGGAATAAAAACCAAGGGGTGAAAATTTCGAGTAGCAAATGTTGACAACCTCACTCACTGCTGGGGCGGTTATGTTAAAGGATGATGCACGAGGTAACCCGTCGAGCTTAATGACGTTAAACAAAAGTCAATTCATTGTATATTAGTTTAAGTCTTTTAATTTTTGTAGTGTATAGTAGATAAATTTCGTTAATTTAGTGTTTATTATTAATAAATGAGGAAGGGTAGTTGTTTTTGATGATTTAAGGGGTAAAAAGGTCATGCGTTTGGGGTCGAAACGTTGAAAAAACGAAAAAATCAAAATCTGTGCTCGCCGGCATGCCGTTTATCTGACCGGCTAGCCTGTCAAACACGCTGAAGACCCCCTAGACTTCTGACTAGTATGTCAACTTTGACGCACGACGTAGCGTCCACGTTTGCGCCAGCGAGACTTCGTCGGCATGCCGGTCAGCCACCGGCTAGCCGGCCAGCAAGGCAAAAAAGTTCTGACTAGTGCGTCATGTTTGACGCAACGTGCTGCGTCTGAGGTTGCGCCAGCGAGACGCGACCGGTATGCCGGCCATCTCACCGACTTGTCGGTCAACGAAGGACGATATCTGGTTAGTGCGTCAGCTACGATGCAAGAAGGCTTGCGTCAGAGGTAAAAAAAAGTATAAATTTCAATTTGGTAATTTATTTTGCGCCGACACAGAGATCGGCATGCCGGTCAGCCACCGGCTAGCCGGTCAGCTGTTGTGATTGGCGGTTTCAAGGGGTAAAACCCTATATTTTTGCCTTCTTTCCCAAGTTGGCATCTTATTACGAATCCTAGCCTCCAACTACTCCGTAAATCATCATCAAAACACCAAAATACCACCAATCCTTCTCTCTAAACATCATCCAAACACACAATCATACCATAAATCTACCAGAATACCAAAGATTTACACTTTAATCCGAATTTTTCTTTCACCAAAGCTTAAAATATATCTATTAAACCTTTCCCAAACCTTGAAATAATTATGACCCAGCTCAGAATACACCATAATTCATATTCATACACCTTCAAGAACACCAAATTCGCAAATATAATCCAAAACCTTTGAGAATTCTTGAATCTTTGAGTTTGGGGTCATCAAAGATGACCATGAAGCTTGGAAAAGGTACAAAGAACATGACGAAGAAAGAAAATTGGGTATTGAGGGAAGATTTCCATAGAGGAGATGATGATTAGAGAGGTGGGAATTGATGAAAACATGGAAATTTGACGGAAAGTTCGAGGTGAAGAAGAACACTATATGATCTTTACAACTTGATGAAGAAGAATTCAAAACCTCAACCTAGACGCAACAATGGTACCCAGCTTCGCGCTAGTTGAGATACGTTTTCTATCCCTTCTCATTTAGTGTAGTTTATTTGCTTTGAGTCTTTTTGAGTCGTGGGGACACGACTCATTTTTGAGTTTGGGGTGGGGTTCGTTGCCTCATCCCAGTTTTTATGTGTTTATTTATTTTTAAATGCTTTCAATAAAATAATTAGGAGTTGTGTTTGACTGTAGAAGTTTTTAAATGTCCCTTTTAAGCATACTTTTGATGAATCTATTATAGTAAGAGTGGACTTTAGGAAATAACATAAAACGCGCTCTAATTGCATGCAAACATAGATAATGAATAGGAAAAATTAATGAACAATGAAAAAGAAGTAAGCTTGTACTTAAGGAAAATGTTTAGTTTGTAGAACGTGAGATCAAAATTAGTAGAGAGCCCACTTAGATATGAACTAGAGAGGAACCATGTAACTAGGAAAATGATAAGGGCAGTTCTTTGTTAGCCATTTGAAGCCTTTTAGCTTGCTATCCCTTATATTAATATTATCTGTCTTAGCCCAATTTTGAGCCTTAAGCCTTTTCTTTTGTAGCCACGATATAAGCCTATTATCCCTTATATTATTAGGCATGACCAAATGACCCGCACTTGAATCACAATCATGAGACCTTTCTCGAGCTTGAGCTTGGGGTGGAGGGTCCACATTCGGGAAAATTCATTGGGTGGGAACTTATATGCTTGTATTGAGGCACAAAAATAAAAGATGATATTATTATTTGTAACCCTTTGCCGGGATTTGAAAAAAAAGAAAAAAAAATTATAAGAGACATGACCTTTCACATCAAAACGAGGGTCATGGGTATCTTGTACAAAAAAAATGGAAAAGAAAAAAAAAGAATAAAGTAAATCCGGCAAAGTGGAATATTTTTGGAAATCATCTTAGTATAAATATTGGGTTGACATTGAGGACGCAACATTAGCGCGTCAAATGGGTTGAGTGAGAACATTATATGAGTGTAAACTCAAGCTCGTGGACAGTTGTTGAAGGTAAGTGAGGAGAGAGCCAAAAGCTCACTTCAAATTTATCAAATATACATATCACACCGTCCCTAAGCCTACGCTAAAACCGTAAAGTCTTCATGATTCCTAAGTGCATAGTGAATTTTTGATTCTGTTAATAGGGAATATACTAAGTGGAGCATTCAAAGCGAGTTAGGATTGAGGAACACCCTATAGCCATCATAAAGAGATGAGTACAAGTGTAACCTTCAAGAATCGCTACTTTAATTTTATGATTGAGATTATTTATGTTCGATTTTGCATGATAGGTGTATGTGTATACTAGTTCCTAGAGTTTTACTATATGAGATTTATTTTAAGAATTGCTTTAGGTTTATTTGCTAGCTTCTACCTTCTCTTGCAATGGCTTTCTTACCCCTTTGTTTTAATTTTGCTTTGTCGGGACGACAAAGGTTTGAGTTGGGGGTCTTGATGTCTCCCTAAATGTTCTAATTTTATGCCCTTAGGAGACATCATTTTTGGTGTTTATTCGTTTATTTTGATAGACTTTTGGACTAAATGTGCAATAATCCGAATTTCCTCTTTTAGTTCTAGCATTTTTAATTTATTAAACTTTTGCGCGTAATATTGGGTATTTTAGGGAAAAGTTTGTAGGTTTTGAATATTATATAGAAGAGGAATCCGAGAATAAAGTCAAAGATCGTGATATGGAGTCAAAGCATGAAGACAAATCCCGAAAGAATTGATATTTTAGAGCTGCAAATCTGGAAAGTTGCCAAAAATTGCTGATTTCGAGTCACCTAAGAGTAGATTTAGCCGCTGACTTGTGAAGAGAAAACGTGCCCCATTGAGTTACAGAACTTTAGCAACTGGAATGAGGTCAATCCGAGTTGAAACGAGTCGGTTAGAGCTGTTTTAGTGGAGGTGGTGCAGCAGTTACGGGATTTTGGGCTAAGATAATGGACTTGGGCCTTTATTATTTCATTTAAATTCTAACCTAAAGGCCTAGTCCGAATTTTGGAGTATAAATAAGGGTTTTGACTTTTATTTTCTACGCAATTCACTTTTTACAAAAGAAAACATCAGAGAGAAGTCAAGGAAGCAGGAAAGCTAGAGAGCTAAAGATGGTCTATATCTCCAAATCACAGCTAACTAAATTCCGCAATTAGGTTTCTCTTTAATTTCTTTCTGTAAAATAATATGAACAATCTTATTTCTTTTAATTTAGTTTTCCGCATTAGTATGATCTTATTTAATTAAGTGCTTGAGAACGCATAATGGGTTAATCCCAATTTGATTTCGTTTCATATTTTTTGAATTTGGGATATTTATTATTTAAATAAAATTGGGTAATTCGTATTTTTCTTTAATTTGTGTTTATTTACTATTATTGACCTGATCAATTAATAATATGACTTAGTATCTAGGCTATTCCAATTAGTGGTGATTGGATCACCTTGACGGGGTCTGGGTACAGAACTAGTTAACGAATATAGGTTAGAAATTATTTGACTCTGACGAGCTTAATTAAACCTATGGCCTATTGGGTAATTTAAACTTAATCACTTGAGAGTGGACTATAATCACCCTGACGGGGTTTGTAGCACTTGAAAGTTGCTCCTTAGTCCACCCTGACGGGGGTAAGGAGAATTTAGAATCCCGACCAATACAAATTTACCAATTTGTCCCTTAAACAATGTATGAAATGAATGATAATTAGGTGAAATCCTTGCGTCTCTCAAGTACTGCCTTCTCAACTTGCGTAAACACTTTATTTCCTTGCGTCTAGTTATTTTCTTGCATTAATTTAGTATTTTACTTTATTGTCTTAGCATTAGAAAACCAAACAAACAAATCTTAAAATCATTTACTTGTTTTCACGTGCAATTAACTACTATCTGATAAGCATTAGAGTCAACCATTCCGTCCCTGAGAACGAATCCGTTTTATCACTCATATTACTTGGGACAACCGTACACTTGCGGTTGTGGTTTTATTTTCCTTATTGCATTTATTTTAGAACACACAAAGGACCACCACCGATTTATGAAGAGGCTTATCAAGAACCACCTCAATATTCAATGCAACAAGCTACACAAAAGCAACCTTCGAGTTTGCATTCAAGTATGGCTGCAATGATGAAACTAGTTGAGAAAAATATGAAGATGAGCCAGCACAGACTCCAAACCCAATCCAAGGTAATCAAGAATCTCGAGCATAGACTTTCACAGATGGCGAGTACATTACAGAACAGGCCAAAAAGGAAACTCCCAAGTGAAACTATTGCTCCAGAAGATGATGCTTGTTATGCAATTGAATTGAGAAGTGGAAAACAATTACCTCCACCCAAAGTAGAAACGGAACCAACCTCTATCACTGAAAAAGTGGTTGAAGAAACAACTGAAAACAAGGTTGAAGAGATAATTGAACCAAAGAGTGTCCTAGAAAAGACACCAGAAAAGAAGAAGAGCTTAGTGTTAAACAACACACGTCCTCCTCCATCATTTCCAATCACGTGTCAAAAAGCAGAACAATGAAAAAGAATTCAAGAAGATCCTTGACATGGTGAACAAGTTATATATCAACATCCCATTTGTAGAAGCTCTCAAAAGAATGCCAAAATATCATAAATTAATGAAGGACATTCTTTCTAATAAACGAAGCTTAGAAACTGAGGAGATGAATGGATTGCCAGAGGAGTGTCATGCTACATATGAAATAAAGTTACCACAAGAAGCACATACACCCAAGAACTCTTGGATTAGACCATCCATAGCTATAAAGAATAGATCTGAGAAGTTCGTGGGAGTGAAAGGCAAGGGATTCAAATTTCGCATGCCAAATATTAATAAACTTGCTTGTTGTTGGGGAGGTGATGTTCAGACATGACTGGGGTAACACGTCGAACTAAACGACGTTAAATAAAAGCGTTGTACGGGAGACAACCCACAATTTTTTATGTTTTTATGTTTTTAATTCATGTTTAGTTTAGTTGTTTTTAGTTGATATTGCATATTCGAGAAAGGTATTAGTGTTTTTGATGTTCAGATATTAAAGAAATCCAGTTAGGGAGGAAAAAGAAATTTTCTGTGCACATTCTGACCTGCTCGCCGGTAAGGCGGCCATACAACCAGTAAGCCGGCGGGTCAAAAACATTTCCCACGGGTTCGTGAATCAAGTTTTATGCCGAGAGGTGGATTTTCAAAAAATTGCTCACCGGGTACCCGGTCACACCACCGGTATACCGGTCAGACAAAAATCTCGCCACGGGTTTTACGAATCAAATTTTTTTGCCGAGAGGTGGATTTTCTAAAAATTGCTCGCCGGGTACCCGGTCACACCACCGGTATACCAGTCAAACAAAAATCTCGCCACGGGTTTTACGAATCAGGTTTTTTGCCGAGGCGAGATTTTTCGAAGAGTTGCTCACCGGCTAGCCGGTCACACCGTCGGTAATCCGCTCCGCGCCGCTGGAGAGAGGAAATTTTGAGTTCTTTTTAGGTTATAAAGAGGAGGAAGGCCAGTCTATTACGGATTTTCCAATCCTTAAGCCTCTCTTTCTTCCCCAAACCTCTCCCGACTCCATTAAAGCTTCATCAAACCTTCACCAAACATCGAAACACTACCCAATCACCATAAAAACACATCCAATCCTTTCTCCACATCATTACAAGGTAGATTCAACCACCCATATCATACCAAATCACATTGATTTACAAGAATCAAAAGCCTAAAATTCAAAAATTCATCCAACAATTTCTTAGATCCATACCAATCCATCAAGAATCCATCTTACCCATATAGAGAAACATCATCAAAACACCTTTCCTAACCCACATAAAGCTTGTACAACCAATAATCAAGAGTTTCATATTTCAAGAGTGCTTAAAGCTTTGAGTTGGAGGTCGATTGAGATGACTAAGAGAACAACATTATCTACTGTAAGGGAGATGAAGAAAAGCAAGGTATTGGGTTCTATTGAGAAGAAATTAAGTGAGAAAAGTTCTAGTTCCAACACAAAGGGTAAAACAGGTCAAGAGAAGAGAGGTCATTTAGCTGTTTTGATTCAATGGGCAAAAAGGTTCCAGCTTTCGTGAAGAAAACAACACAACCTCTATAGATCGAAGGTCTTGCACCCGAAGGAAAAGAGAAAGCTTCAAGGGCCCTGATAGCTTCTGCCAAGAAACAATTACATGAACTTCCTTTTATGAGAAAGTATTTGAAGAAGAAGTTGGTAAAGGAGAATACAAGAATATTCTTGGAGATTGGAGAAAGATTGGTTTGGTCTACGTTCATGGTAAGACGTTCTAAAGAACGCTATCTTGTTGAATTGTATTTTGAGGGGAGAAGTGGATGTGGCACAGTTGATCTATGAGGGGGTGATGCGAATTTCGATCTCTCCCAATTCGTTATTTATTGTGAAATTTCCTAATATGATCACATGTATTGTTCGGAAAGCGAATGTGATTCTGGGTGAAGGAGAGAAACTAGATTTTAGGACGAGTAATGATATTGACATTGCTTGGATCAAGATTAAAGAAAGATCCAGCAAATCCTATCTTGGATGTCAATAATGCGAGACAATAGCCTCAGAGAGTATGTTTTCTTTCTTCCCTACCATTTCTTTATGTGCAATATGTATGCTAATTTTAAATTTTATTTCTTTATTGAGACTTTTTCGAGTCGTGGGGACACTGCTCACTTTTAAGTTGGAGGTGGGGATTCGTTGTCCTAATCTTCCTTTTTGTTTTTGCATAAAATGTAAAAAATTTAGGTTTGAATTGGCATAGAATATATTGAATGTACCGATTGAGCATGATTTAATTAAGTCAATGATAGTAAGTAGTATGTTTTTGAAAGGTGTCACAAATACGTTTAGTATGCATGTATGAAAATAAGAAATAAAAAGATAGAAAGATTAATGAGCAATATGTAAGAAGTCATGTTGAAACTTAGGGAGAGTTATTTTGTGTGTAGAATGTGAGGTATAAAATTAGTTGAAAACCCGCTTATCTATGAACTAATAGTGAAAAAGTAACGAATTTTGGTAGTTAGAAAAGTGAATAAGGCAATTCTTTCATATTGAATCCACTTGAAACCTTTTAGCTTTCTCACCATTTTATTTGATGATTATTATCATTTATCCGTCTTAGCCCCTTTGAGCCTTTCTAAATCCTTTTATTTAACAACATTATAAACCATACCCCTTAGTTTATAAGACTTATCCATATGACCCGCACTCGAATTGCAAAACCTGAAACAAGTCGTTTTTAGAGCTTGAGTTTGGGGTGGTGGGTTTCATCATTAGGGAACATTGGGTTTGGGAAATTGTAATTGTGATATTATTGATGATGAAAAAGTTATTATTGTAACCCTTTTCTGGGGTAATAGTAAATGAAAAAAGCTGAAAAGCATGAATTGAAAAGGAAAAAATATTTATGAGAAAAATAGCGTGATATCTCAACATCAAAAAGAGAGTCATAGCTATACAAAAGAGAAAAATGAATATGAAATATATTTGAACCGGCAAAGTGGAATTGTTATATCATCATAAAATGGTTTTCTTTGGGTTATTTGGGGATGCACATTAAAGCATCAAAATTGGGTTGAGTGAGAATATCTTCGAGTGAAAACTCAAGCTCTAGGTCGATTCGTTGATGGAATATGAGGAGAGAGCCAAAAGCTCACTTTCATTATCCAAATATACCTGATGTCTCCTCATTTGTGATAATAAAATCTATTCATGAGACATCATTTTAGGTGTATTTATTAGTTTATAGGTTGATTTTAGCTTAATTTAGTGCACTTTCCTATTTTGAGTCTTGATTTAGTGAATTATTATTTTTAGAGCATAGTGGGTTTAATTGTTTATTTTGTGTGAAGCTCTAAAGATAATTATGGAGATTAATTAGAGTCCAAGTCAAAGACTACAACTTATGGAAAGAGATTTACATGGAAATTGGAGATAAAGGAAACAAAGGCTAAAAATTAGGAAAAGGAAAAGTTGCCTAAATCTGAAATTCTGCAGCACACGCCTAAAGAAGTGGTGATAACTCTAAGAAATAAGCCGATTTTGGAAGATTCCTTTCCTAGAGACGTAGATAATTCGCTGAGGATTCTTTTGGTATATTATGGAGCAAAAACCGACCAATAACGAAGAAGATATGCTCAAAACAGTTCAGCAGTAATTATCCATACGAATTTGAGTTGGGCTTGGAGTCCATTACTTAACCTCATCTCCAAGAAACGAATTAGGTCAACCTATACACTATAAATACAGCCTCTTAACACTCTTAAATCATCCTTGGTGAAACCTTAAACCAAGAGGAAGCTTACAACACAAGAGAGAAGTCTGGAAGGAGCTGTTCATCACGATGTCTACTTCTACCTTTAAATTTGTAATTTCTTTCTTTCTTGCATGAACTAAATTTCTTTAGCTTGAGTTTCAGCATATATGTATGAACCCTAGTTTTGGTTGACATCTATATAATCTGAGAATTTAATTTTTAAATTGAATTATAGTTTTTATTCTCTGTTTATGTGTTTGGATTTATATTCTGTGTTTTTGTGGACTGCAGCCATATAGAATTACCATCTAGTAGTTAGGTCACCATTGACAACGGTTGACTAATTACATGTTTAGCACATAACGTCTAGTATTCGGTTTAGATCTGACAAATCAACCTAACTAGATAATCACTATGGTTTAGTTCTTGTGACTATTTACCAATTACAGGAAAAGTTTGCTTAAGAAGCCTTATTGACACAGGTAAATCTTATTTAAAACTACCGATAGCGAATTGGAACCGATTATTGAAATACTACATAATTCACCCTTACATGTTTAGAACAGCAAAACTAGTGGGGATTACATGCTATTGACTCAAGCTATATTCTCATATTACTTCTCTTTCATATTTAATTTGCTGTCTTTAAATTCTTAGTTTTAGTTTAACTAGAAAACCAAATAAATATCTATTTGTCTTTATTTTTATTGCGTTTTATTTGTTCTAGCTTTAATTATTTGCACTTGATTATTGCATAAGATTCCCCTAACCTTCGTAGTCTCTGCGGAACGAATCTTACTTATTTTCTAAAACTTGCATACGATCTGTATACTTGCAGAACCGTGCTCAGTCTAGGGTGATTATTTGCTCTTTATTCATATCTTATTTTATCACACCCTAGGCTGTACCAATACCACACCGTACCTAAGCCCCGTTATAACCATAAATACCTTAGGATTTCTAACTACTTGGTGGAGAAACAATTGAGCTATTAGGTTGTAGGTAAGTGGACCATTGGATGCTATATTAGGACCTATGAACAACCTATAGCCATTAACACAAAATGAGTTGGAAACCTCTCCTTCTAGCATTGCGAAATTAATCTGGACTTGAATTTATGGATTGTTGATTATATGTATATTAAGTATACATGTGCATTATTTCATTAACATTATTACTTGATACTTTTTAGATATTTTGCTCTAGGATCATTTATTGTGTTCTATTCTTTTTCTCCTCCTACTTCTTCTTCTCTATTTATTATTTGACTACCCTATTGTTCTTTATCTTTATTGTATCCGGATGATACAACTTTGAGTTGGGGGTCTTGATGTCTCCCCATTTGTGATGATTTAATATTATTTGGAGACATCATTTTAGGTGTATTTATTAGGTTATATGCCGATTTTCCTATGTATTAGTACACTTTCCTATTTCTTATCTTGATTTAATTATTTATTATTTTTAGAGCATATTGGGTTTAATTTGTTTATTTAGTGTGAAGCTTTAAAGATATAGATAGGAATTAATTAGATGTCAAATCAATTCTAAGAGATAAAGGAAAGAAGATATGCATGGAAATTGGAGATAAAGGAAGGAAAGGATAAGTATGGAAAGATAAAGTTGTCAAATAAATCTGAATTCCAGCAGCTACGACCATAAAAGTGATCATAACTCAAGATTGGATAGGAATTTGTAAGAATGGTGTGAAACAAAGTTATAGAGCTTTCATAGGCGATCAGTTTTGACATATGGAACGCGTCAATTGGAGTTGAAACGAAGAACTTATGGCCAAAACAAAGCAGCGATAGATTATTATCTTTTCTATATTTTAGGGTTACGAATTTGAGTTGGGCTAGGAGTCCGAGTTAGTTGTCTTCCACTCCAAGTAAACGAATTAGGTCTTCCTATAGCCTATAAATACACCCTTTAATCAGAAGAAACACATCCTTGGCAAACCTTAAGCCAGGAAGAAGCTTACAATTCAAGAAGAGAAGTCTGAAAGGAGCTAAACATCATATCATGTCTTCACAAGCCTTCGAATTTGTAATTGTTTTCTTTTCTTTCTCTAGTATGAACTAAATCATTTTAGCTTGAGATTTAGTATATATGTATGAACCCTAGTTCTTGTTTTAAATCTATCTAATTTCCGATACCATCGTATTTAATTTGAATTCATGTTTTATTCTCTGATTATGTGCTTTGATTTATTATCTGGTTTCCTTGCGGTTGCAAACGTATAAGATTACCTTAATAGTAGATGGTCGCCTGGAAGGGGTGTTTAACTATTGAAACCCCACATAACGTTTAGTATATGGAATTGGTTCTGACAATACCAGCCTAACTAGATAATCACTAAGGTTTGTTTTAATCACCATATCATCAATTGGAGGAAAGATTTGCTTAGGAACCTAATGGCGTAGGACAACCCTATTTGAAATCACCTCGTGATTGTGTCGTCGCCTCCCTAGTTCGTTCTCCGGGGATAGGGGAATTTAGAATCTTGATTATTGTAATTAGATAGAATTCGCCCTTACATGTTTAGAATAAACAAGACTAGCGGAGATTACTTGCTAATTTCTCGAGTTAAACTATCATACTATCTTCTTTTATTTTATTTATTATTCCGTCTTTAATTTATTAGTTTAATTTTCATATTTAAAAACCAAACAAAAATCCTACTTGTCTTTTCTTTATTTGCGTATTATTAATTCTAGCTTTTGTATTTGCACTTGATAAATTGCATAAGTTCTCTCTAAATTTCGTAGTCTCTGAGGAACGAATCTTATTTATCATTAAAACTTGCATACGTCCTGTATACTTGAAGAACCGTGTTAGCCTAGGGTGTTTATTTTGCACTTATTTTATCTATTATTTTATCACGCCCTAGGCCACACCAGTTGCAAACTTAGATTGGTAAATGTTGATCACCTCACTCAATGTTGGGGAGGCTATAAAAGAAATAATCGATGTAACATGTCTAACTTAAAAAGACGTTAAACAAAAGTGTCTTCTGGAGACATCCCACAGTATTTTATGTTGTTATGTTTTAATTATGTTTAGTTTAGTTAGTTTTAATAAATATTGCAGTAATGAGGAAGGTAAAAGTGTTTTTGATGTGCAGGTACTTTAGAAAATCGAGTTTGGGAGAAAAAAAACGATAAAATTTGGCAAAATTTAGATGTACCATGCGGTACACCGCACGAAACACAAGAAAACTTCAGAAGACCATAACTTTGCGCTCGGAAGTCAGAATTCACTTTTTCTTGAGTCTAAAACGCGTATTTTTTCGAGATCTATCCAATGGTGAAATAGAATTATGATGGTATACCGGCCTTCTGGCCGGCTAGCCTGCTCGTAATCGTGTCGTCATTCGTGCAAAACCGTCACGACGTTATGTAAAATCAAGTCCACAGCGAGAGCTGACGGTATACCAGCCATATGAGTGTTATACCGGCCTGAAGGCGGTTAAAAAGCTTATTTCAGAGATTTTAGGATCTTTAAAGGTGCCAAACCTAATCCTAGCCTCCTCTAACTTCACCAAAACGGACATTTCAGCCCCATACTCCATCAAAACACCATTGAAGCTTCATAAAACCTCTACCTCACATCAAAACATCACCAAATAACCATATATTAATATCCAAATCCTTCCCTGACTTCCTGTACATAAAAATCAAATACCTAATTCATTCCTAAACGCCCTAGAATCCATGTATCAAAAACATGAATTTCAAAATCTTTTTCCAAAATTCCTTAAACCCATATCATCTAAGCAAGAGTTAATCATACCCACATAGAGAATTATCATCCTTACACCTTTCCTAACCCATATAACACCTTATCTATCTATAATCAATATATAGTTCAAAAGTGTTTAAAACTGTTGAGTTATGGGTCAAAAATAATGATGAAAAGAATAGAGATATTATTTAAGTGTTAAGGGAGATGAAGTATCAAAGCAAGTTATTGGGTAAGATCTTAAAGAAATTAAGTGAGATTGGTACTAGTTAGAGAACAAACAAGAAGGATAATTCAAGTCAAGCAATTAGAGAGGAACCGGTTTTTGGTGGATTCAAATCCTAAAAAGCAAGCAATTGTAATTAGGGGGAAGAAGATGACAATACCTCTTCTAATCAAATATTCATATATCAGAGATGAGCAAAGCTTCTGGAACGCTAGTAACATGTTGCCAAAACAAAGATTTTTGGACAAACACCTTCACATAAGAGAGTATACAAAAAAAAAGTCGGAGAAGATGAAAAAAAAGAGGTTTCTAGAGTGTGATTGATTGGGTTGGAGCATAAGAGGATGTAAGGTAAAGCGAAATTGGTGATACTAGAAGGTTACATACAAGAAAAGCACTGCACCCTATTCCGGGTATTAGTAAAGCGAGGAAATAGCCTCGAAGAGTATGTTTTCTTTCTTCCCTATCATATTTCTGTACTTGCAATATTTGTCAAGTTTTTATTTTTATAGAGTCTTTCCGAGTCGTGGGGACACGCCTCACTTTTGAGTTGGGGGTGTGGGGATTCGTTGTCCCTCATTTCCATTTTTATGTGTTTTATTGTTTTTTAGTAAAAATTAAAATTTTTGAGAGAGGGATTAGATGTAGATTGTGTTTAATAGCTTAAAAGCATAAGCTTAGTGAGTTAATGATAGAAAGTAATATGTTTAAGAGATAATTTATTTTGTATGCTTTTAGTATGAATAGTAAACACAGATTGATAGTAAAGAAAAGATTAATGAGCAATGTGGTAGAAGTATGTTTGATCTTAGGGAGCCATGAGTGGTGTGTAGGTTGTGAGATGCAAGCTAGCTGATAAACCCATTTTATGAACGTGCTAAAGGTAAGAGAATGACGAAATTGCATAATTTAGGAAGTGATTAAGCCAGTTACTTGATAAGCCCCTTGTTGCATTTTAGCTTGCTGTCCATTTATTTTATTTATATCCTTCTCAGTCCTTTCTAGCTTTTCTAAAGCCTTTTTATTAGCCATGTTATAAGCCATATCCCTTTATATTATAGGACTTTTCCATATGACCCGCACTCGAATCGCGAAGTATAGACAGTTGTTTTAGAGCTTAAGATTGGGGTGGTGGGTCCACCATTATGGGAAATTATTATTGGATTCAGAATTTTGAGCTTATGTATTTGTGCTCTATATTTTGATGATGATTCACAGGTTTATTATATTGTAACCCTTTGCGGGGGTAAAAGTAAATGAAAAAAGTTATGAAAAGAAAAATATGTGAAAAAATAGCATGATATCTTACATAAAAAAGAGAGTCATAGCTATACAAAGAAAAAATTGATTTGAAAAGATTGAATATATTTGGACCGGCAAAGTGGAATTTTTTTGTGATCATCTTTATGCTTTAGTATTGGGTTATTGGGGATGCTAATTAGTGCATCAATTCATTAGGTTGAGTGAGAACATTTTGTGAGAGTAACTCAAGCTCCAGGGCGATTCGTTGATGGCTAGTGGGGAGAGAGCCAAAAGCTCACTCTAAATTATCCAAATATACTATCATACCGTTCCTAAGCCAACATTACAACCTTAAAGACCTTATGATTCTTTGCTATGTAATCTAGAAGTGATTGAGCCATTAGAGAGTATAAGGTGGATCTTTGGATACTAATAAAGTCTGATGAACAATCTATAGCCTCCTTGGTAAGCTAAGTGAAGAACCTCTTATTCGTGCATTGCTAAGCTAATCTGATCTTGAATGTGAACCGCGTTGATTGTGAGTATAATAAGTGTACAGGTAATCTAGTTTGTTAATATTATTACATGAAATTTTCTTAGCAGTTGCTTTGAGTTAATTTTATATATTCTAATATCTTCTTCCCATTATGCTTAATTGACTTAGGTGTGTATTTAGAGACTTCCCATTGTTCTTATCTTTATTTTATCGGGACGATACAACTTTGAGTTGTGGGTCTTGATATCTCCCTATTTGTGATATAATAATCTAGGTTGGAGACATCATTTTAGGTGTTTATGAGTAAGTAATTATATATTTTTATTCATATATTGATAATTTCTTATTTCTTGTCTTGATTTGATGATTTATTATTTTTAGAGCATATTTGGTTTAATTTGTGTGTTAACGTGAAGCTTTAAAGATATATTAAAGTTAATTAGATGTCAAACAAATTCTAATGAGATAAGGAAAGAGGATATGGAATGAATTAAGAGATAAAAGGAAGTAGAGATAAAATAGAAAATGAAAAGTTGCCAAGTAAATCTAAAATTCTGAAGCTACGTCCACTAAAGTGAATATAACTTCAAATAGACTGAGAATTTGGATGAGCAGTCAAAATGAAAAGTGTAGATCTTTTCGCTACGATAGTTTCGATATAAAGTAGGCAAAAATTGGACCAATAATAAAGGAGATACGACCAAATCAAAACAGCCAAATTTATCCTCTCTCCTATGTTTTAGGAAACGAATACAAGTTGGATTTGGACTCAAATTACTTGCCTTCTACTCCAAGATTTCGACCTAGGGTCTTCCTAATACCTATAAATACACCCTTTAATCATTGTAAACATGTCCTTGCTCAGTTCTAAGCCATAACATAGTATTTTCTTGAATATTAATCCTTAGTATCAAATTTATCATCCATAGAAGCAAGCTGGCCAGTAGAGGAAGACAAGAAGCAAGAAGTTGGAGAGTGAAAAATTCCTCTTCTACATCTCTCCTTCTCTATATTTAGGGTAATTATCTATAGATTTGTGGTTTCACCATATTTCTAAACTTTTATTTTGTAAGTTTTATTCTTAATTGTTGGGTTATTATTTTGTCTTAAATTCCATGATTCTGTTAGTTATTTTAAATGATTTGAGCTTGGCGTATATTGGTATTGTGTGCTTTGACTTATTGTTTTCAGCCCTAGATTTGGACAATCTTAGGACTATCCTTAGTAATTGAGTTAACACCCGGAAGGGGGATTCAATTATTGACAACAAAAGAGTGTCTTAGCATCGTGATTTGAGTTCAGATCATATGGAAAATTCTTAAAATCTAAGGGGTATGGCTTGTAATATGGCTAATAAAAAGACTAAGAAAGGCAAAAAGGGGCTGAGATGGATAAAATAACAATATAAATGGACAACAAGCTAAAAGTCACAAAGGCTAAACGAAGAACTTCCTGAATCCTTTTCTATCGTATACAAAGGGTACTTGATGACAATGGAACATTGAGTATTGAGACAAAATTAACTACATAGATAGACGTGTTTATGAGAAATGACAAAGTATTAAAGTAACATAGTCATGACAACTATATAAAGTAACAAAAAAATCCTTCTCAATAACAAAAAATATTCATTTCGATGCAGTAATTGGACAGATAGGATTCAAATAATTTTTCTCGAGAAATAAATCAAGCACCTCACTATACTCAATTTTCTTCGAATATTTTTATAGTTGGGGGCGATAGAAGCCCCCAAATCAAACAGTTTTGGATTGACATTTATAGTTTGATCCAAATTATCACTCATGATACGATTATCAAATGAAACTTGCAAGTTCGGGTTACATTTAGCTTCCATATTTGAAGTATACACCTGTATTATCAAAGTTATATTATATATTGAACTCATCCTCAAGTTTATATTTTTTATTAGTAGAATATGCTCTATACATATTCTGTTCCTGAATTGTTGAGTGAACCACTTCATTTTCCCCCTGAATCAGATAAATACGTCGATATGTTCTCATTGTTAACTGATTTCAAGCATTTATTGATCCCTTCTTTTAGGGGTTACTTCTAATAAATTGTGAAGGTGATACAACAACAATCGAGCTTGAATCTTGTTCAAAATCTGAAGTATCATCACCACTATGAAAGCGGATTATGAGTAATTCTCAACGTTCATCTTCGTTTGGAGCTCAAGAAATCTCCATGTCCACAACCTTGATTAGCTAAAAGAACCGAAGAGGAATCACACGCCAAAAACAAGAGGAACCGGTTAGTTGGATTTTTTTTTGGTTTTCTCATCTTTTTATTGTTCATGGTTTTTTTTAGTAATTAGGAAGTGTTTTGTTTTGTGTAAACATTTTTTTGGATATAATTTAGTCAAATTTTTTTTTAACATGATATTGATAAGGTATTATTCCTAATAAATATTAGTAATAAATTAAATTATAAAAAAGATAAGAAATGAATTAATATAAAATTGTATAATATAAATAATTTAGAAGTATAATTTAATAGTTTTGTATTTAAAGAAGAGAAAATTCCACTTTTAGACTATTTTATGTGATAAAAAACATTTAGACTAATTCACTAACACCGTTAAAAAATCATTGATTTTTAGTTTTTCGATGGTATTGTAAAATAAACAAAAAAATATATGTTAAAAATAACATGTTGAAAAATATTGGTTAAAAAAGGTTTTATTCCAAATATAATGGCCAAGAAAAGAAATTTGTAATTTAAAGAAAGGAAAAAGGATCCCGTGGACACCCGATATTTTGCGTTTTGATCAAATACATATCTAAGGTTTCAAAGTGGACAAACATGTACCTAATGCTTTATTTTATGTCTTTTGTTGATACCAGACATTAATTCTAATGTTAAGTAATGATGTGGTAAGGGGAGAACATATATTTCATAATTAAAAATAATTTGTAATAGATAAAAATGCTCTGTCACATCAGCATTCAACGTGTATTCAGTAAAGGATACTAACAGAATGCAAAAATAAAAACGTTGGGTACTTTAATATCCATTTTGAAAAATTAGGCCTATTTTGTCTTTAAAACACTAGATATTTGGAAGATTTTTTTTCCAAAATAAAATCATCAATCAGAGTAGGATAGCCCAAGCCAAATGAGCTAATCCCAACCTATAACCAAAAAAAAAAAAATAGTTTTAATTTTGTTTAGTACGTGGTGGTCAACGTTGGAGAATTGACCGTGTGGACTCCAAATTCTACTATCTTCGTACTAGTTTGCGACCTATAAACCCAGAAGCTTCTTCAACTAAAACCCTCCACAAAAGAAGTCTCACCTAATAAACTACCGCTTCAAACACTTGTTCATTCCAGAAAGCTCTTTACATTCGATTCCTCATAACAATGGCCCCTGATGCCGCTGATGCTTCTGACGCTCTCGCAGGTAATGCCTTTTCTACATACATAACTACTTATACACCTACTTCAATTATTATTTATTATCAATTTTTTAATTTTTTTTCATCTATTCTATAAATTAAAGTGCGAGAAAAAGTGCACCGGTTACTTAACGCTGCTTGTATTGGGGATATAGAGCAGTTTAAAGGTACGATTTTAAACCTTCTTAATTCTTAAATTTTCTGCTTGTAATTAAACGTGGGTTTTTGATTGTTAACACAATTCTCTAATTCTTGTATTTTTTTTTTGTTTAATAGGATTTGCAAAGCAATTAGATGATGGAAAAGGTTTAGCAAAAACAGTATCAGATGTTAAGGATGCAAATAAAAGAGGCGCTTTGCATTTTGCTGCTAGAGAAGGTCAAACTGAGATGTGCAAGTACTTAATTGAGGAATTAAATCTTGATGTGAATATGAAAGATGAAGATGGTAAATTTTTTCCTTTTCAAAATCAATTTCATAGACAGTTTTTAAATATTAAAATCAATTATGATGTGACAGGTGAAACTCCACTAGTTCATGCTGCAAGACAAGGACATACTGATACAGCCATATATCTTGTTGAACATGGTGCTAATCCATCAATACCAAGTGAATTAGGAGCCACTGCTTTACACCATGCTTCTGGATTAGGTATATTTTTCAAGTATTTCGTTACATAATCGATCAATATTCTTAATGGATTTATGTTTACTTTTCAGGGGACATTGACTTGTTGAAATTCTTACTCTCGAAAGGTGTTAATGTTGAATTACAAAGTGATGCCGGTAGTCCACTTATATGGGCTGCTGGTCATGCACAACAAGATTCTGTCAAAATTTTATTACAACATAATGCAAATGTAAGTAACAAAACTTTATTACAAATATATAAATTATAAAAACTTGATTTGAAAATAAGTAAATGTTTTGCAGCCAAATGCTGAAACTGATGATGAAATTACTCCTATAATATCAGCTGTAGCAGCTGGTTCATTATCATGCTTAGAGCTATTAATTGAGGTTCAACTTTTTTTTTTTTTTTTTTTTTTTTTTTTTTTTTTTTTTTAAGTGCTTAAAGTTGTTTTTATACACAGGCAGGTGGGAATGTGAATGTTAGTGCTGGTGGGGCCACTCCTTTACATATAGCTTCTGATATTGGTGGTGTTGAAATTATTAACTGCTTATTAAAAGCTGGAGCTAATCCTAATGCTAAAGATGAGGTATATATATATATATATATGTTTTTTTTTATATTTTAATATTGATATATAATGTTACAGGATGGGGTAAAACCAATACAAGCTGCAGCTTCTAGAGAAAATCGAGAAGCTGTTGAAATACTTTTACCTGTTACATCTCCAGATCAAAGTGTTCCTAATTGGACTATTGATGGACTTTTACAATATATGAACCCAAATAATCAACAAAAACAGGTTTCTAAAATTCTAAATCTAATTACCTTTTTTTTTTTTTTTTTAATCAAAAAAGCTATTAACAATGTTACAGACACAAGACATTTCTACTCCAAACACGGAATTGCCTTTGCCTGAGGTTTCTTTTTTTTAAAATAATTTCTTTTAATTGGTTATGTAATTAATATTAATATTTATTGTTTATTTAGGTGACACCTGAGGCAAAGAAAAAGGCGGGTGAAGCAAAAGCGAGAGGAGAAGAAGCATTTAAGAGGAAGGATTTTTCAACGGCGGTAGATGCGTACACACAAGCGATTGATCTTGATCCAACGGATGCGATTTTACTATCAAATAGGAGTTTATGTTGGCTAAGATTAGGACAAGCAGAACATGCATTATCTGATGCAAAAGCTTGTAGAAAAATTAAACCTGATTGGGCTAAAGCTTGTTATCGTGAAGGTGCTGCTTTACGTTTAATGCATAAGTTTGAAGATGCTGCTAATTCTTTTTATGAAGGTGTTACTCTTGACCCTGAAAATAAAGAGATTGTATCTGCTTTCAGGTTTGTATTATTCATCTACTCTTTGTTTGTTTATACTCGCTTTTTTTTTTTTTTTTTTTTTTTTTTTAATTTACTCACTTTGTTTTTATTACAGGGAAGCTGTTGAAGCAGGTAGAGCATTTCATGGTACTGATAATAATAAAAAGTCAACTTAGTGAAATACTTGATTCGGTGATTTTGCGTTTGACTTTTGTTATGTTTGTTGGGTTTATGGAGAGAGAGAGAGAGAGAGGTAGTGATTGTTGAACTGTTTTTGGAATATTTTAAGTGATCGAAGTGTATTTGGAATCAGTTACTACATATTTTTATACCTATATTTTGATCCTAATCATTATAAAATATGGTTGAATTTTGAGTCATTACTTCCTTGTGAATTTTATTGAGCTTTTACTTAATCCATTTTTTTTAATGATTTCTATTATTTTATTGAGGTGGCTAAAGTCAATCAAATTTGCATCTTTGATAGGATAGATTTAATCAAATTTGCATCTTTGATAGGATAGATTTTACTTGATTATAAGTCTGTATAGGGATTAACATTTTGGGGATGATAATTCGTTGTTGAGTCAAGATATGAATATGTATTATAAGTATAGATCGTAAATAACTTGATTAATAATGATAATAAAAAAGAGTACTCTTTATTGAATAATTTGAGGCGTCACAGTTTGAATACATTGGGTTGTCTATTATACATGAACATATTTTTATTTATAGGATTTCAGTTGAGTTTGTAGTACGGGTGAAAATCGTAAGGAATGGATTGGATAAAGAGTCGTTTAGAAAAAATTTAATTTTTCGAAATTGATTTTTTCTATACCAATTCCTATACAATTTTTTGGAATTAAGAAAAACAATGCGAGTTTGGAATTTTGGAATTTATCGGAAATTTTGGCACGGAAAGTTCGGAACTTATGGGTTGGAAATTTTGGAACTTTGGGTTCGAAATTTCGAAACTTTTGGTTTCGGAAATTGCAGAACTAGGAGTTATAAATCGGAACAGTAGTTTAAAACTTACACGAAAAGTAACACTAATAAAAAATTAAACTTATAAAATTTATATGAAAATTAACTGTAGTTAAAAACTAAACTTAAAATTTACATGAGATAACAAAATAACATAGATAGAAAATCAATGGTAAACCATGGTTACTTTTTCAATTACATAAAAAAGCAAATATTTCAAAAAAATATCAAAAACTGATCCTGTAGTATTGTTCTAAAGAAATCTTGCCTTCGAGTCCAAAATGCTTCTACATTTTTCTATAAGTTGTTGGAAAAAATGCAGAAACAATGAGAAAACGCGAAAATATTGTTTCAACATTTAAAAAGAAGATCACACTAGGTATTGCTGGATAGTCTTTGTTTCGACTATAAACATTATTGAAACGGTTAAAGATATTAAAATAGTTGACATCAACAAGTTTACGGGCACTTTTAGTGATATGAAATTTGTTGGCAAATGCATGAATTTGTTCCTCTGTTAAAGGTTTCCTTACATACACTATCAATAATACAAGGAAGGGAGAAGCTAATAAACTTAATTTTTTTTTGGATTAACCAAGTTTTGAGTTGATTTATAAGTATATTTTGAAAATGTTTTGGAAATATTACTGGATAGTGGATACGGAAACGAAGTTGATTTTTGAGTTCCAAAAATTTCAAGGATCAAAGAAACATGTTATTAATTTTCATGTTTCAAATACTCCATACAATATTATTTTGTCGGTAATATAAGTCGGAAATAAAATCAGATTGGAAATATATCTCGGAATTAAAATCGGATTGTAAAACCCAAAAATTTCAGAAATTTATATGTAGTTCCAAATCAGAGTAGCCGAAAATCGGAAATTTCGGATCCGATTTTCATCCCTAATTGGTAGTATCCTCCATTAGGACATGATCATAGGATAGGGTCGATTAACTACTCTTTATAAATATATGGAGAGAGAGTTTGATTAAGTGTCTTTTTAACATTTTTTAAAAGAGAAAAGATTGATAATAGGGTTGCAATCTTATTTGTTAAGATTTTCGACCCGAGCTGAGCTGACCTCAAATTTTAACGAGTCGAACTAGTTTACCTAAAGCTTGTTTGTTAACTTATTGAACGAATTTTTTCTTAGCTGAACTTGAGTTATTAACGAACAATTTATTTTTTTATGGCGTAGTAGAACTTTTATGAATGATTGGTATTATATAGAGTGTGTGGTATGAAGTATAAAATATAGATTGTGCTTTTATTGAAAAAAATTAAAGTTTAAAGAAATTAAAAAAATTCAAATCAATATATTAAATTTAATAATATATTTATTGATAACTAAAATATTAACTTACATATCATAAATATAGACGGGCAGTTGACGAACGAGATCGAACAAAATCATATTTTTAAAGATCGAGTTCGAACATATTTTGTTTGTTTATATAAACGAACAAGCTCGAACGAATTTTTTTAGCCGAACTCGAGTTGCTCGCAAGCTGCTTGACTCGTTTACATCCTTACATGTTCTGATATTCAATATAAGGGGGCTAAATAGGATTATGAAAATTAACCAGTTAATTTTATTTCAAGTAAATAAAATTAAAAGTTAATTTAAATCATATTCTCTTAGTTATCTTGAAGACCACGAGTTAGAGAAATCTAATAGATAATAAGAGACGTGATATTCACGAACATATTATCGAACATATAGGTGCGGAAAATAAAAAGTGTAGGAAAGAGAGATACACAACGATGTAGAGTGGGTCGTTTTCTCTACTCCATTTCCTAAGGTGTGCATCTTAGGATTTACAAGATTCTCAAATAATCTTCGTGTCTCTTCAACCCGGGGTGAGAATAGAATACCCTTTACAACCACTTCATAATCTTGAAGCTAACACTTGTGCTATCACAAACATAAGGAACCAAGTATACTCTATATACCTCTTAATCTATTACAATGGCTATAATTAAGAGGAAGAAAATTATTTTAAGTGGTGATACAACTTTAAGACTAACTCCCAAAAGAGTGGATAAAACAATTTGCCTTGTAGTGAGTGGATATGACTTTGAATGCTCTTGAAACCTTCTCGAATGATCACAACAGATGCTATTAAGATTGGTAGATGGAAGATGAAAGTGATAACTTAAATGAGCTCCATTTTATGGTCTAAAATAGCCCCCTAAGGTCACAAGCCATGTGTCTAACCTATATAAAAAAGAGCCAACAGATATTACACATTTGTCATGTTGTTGAGCGGAAAAACCTTCTATAGGTGTACCCCAATTCCTACATTGTACCACAATTTTGTTCTGGTGCGGGATACGCTTTCATATTGTGGGGTAAGGACAAGGTTCGTGCCTACGTGCAGTGTACCGTTATATTCTATAGTGCACCGTGCCCCTGTTTTTGTCACACTAAAAATGTTATGTTGTAGAAACAAAGTTTTAATTTAAAACATAATAAAAGTACATTACTAAGTTAGAAAACATGTTTAAAGTATGAAACTAATACAATTAATAAATCCAATAATAATTTTAGTATAAAAGTGATTTGTTGAAGATTAATACAAGATTAAAATAAAGGTTAGACCAACAATCTCCCTCTTTTTGATGTTTGACAAATTAAAACTTTGAATTTGCAAGAATAAAAATTTGAATGAAAAACTCCCCCTTAAACTAAGCTTATGAATTTGTAGGAGTTTTAAAAGAAATTTCATGAGAACTCGCCCTTACTATATGCATAAAGATTTTGTACAGTTTTTCAAAGTATAGTTCTATTAAATAGTAGTTTTTTAAATGTAGTAAATGAAAAAGTTTAACTACAAGTTCTCCCCCTTTGTCAACAACGAAAAGAAGCAAGGACTAATTTTAAAATATAGGGACTAAAATGAATTTTTCATAATCCTAGGTACGAAAAATGAAAATTGCCAAAGTAAAGGATTAGAATGCGAATTTTCAAGTCTAGAATGTAATTTTTCAAGTTGAAAGGTCTAGAATGAAATTATCAAAATTTAAAGGGACTAAAATGAAAAAAGGACCAAAGTGCAATGTAACCTATAAAATTAAGAAGGAGGTTAGCAACATAAGATCACAATAACGATATATAATAGCTTCCAAAATATATAAAGGCTAACCCCAACAAACATCAACCCAATACAAATGAATACTTTATGTTTGAATTAAGATGGTTGGAGCATATTCAATGTAGGGATGTGGTCGAAAAGAGTTGGAACATTGCTAGAAATGTGTCGAGTATAAAGGATTTATGTAACAAAAAAGACGCGACATGTCTTGCACTTAAAGGATGGAGCAAATCAGCTTTCCTTAATAATAGAAAACACATTAATTCTCTTCAAATGAATCTCGCTGAAATGCAAGAGTGCAAACCATCTGGCGCATCTTATGCAAAAAGAGTTGGAAATCAAAAGGGAGATTGAAGATTGTTGGGATCAAGAAGAGTCGTTTTGGGCTGACTGAGCAAGAGATTTATCGATAAAGAAAGGAGATAAAAATACAAGATATTTCTTTGCTAAAACTATGAGAAGAAAGACAATTAATAACATAAACATGCTTTAATGCGACGATGGTGAATGGTCGGACAACATGAATAAGATCAAGGAAAACATTCAGAAGTATTATATTAACCTCTTTAAGGAAAATCCAACGATGAATAGGGAGTACATAACTCGGCTTACCCCCTCCAAAGTTTTGATAGACATGAATGAAATAATTACTAGAATGCCAGATATGGAAGAAATAAAGAAAGCTGTGTTTGATATGGACGGGTCAAAAGCACCGGGTCCAGATGGTCTTCTGGGGAAATTCTGTCAAGAATTTTGGGATATTCTCAAGGACGACATCGAAAGAATCGTCATAAATTTCTTTAGAGACAACACACCCCTATCATTTATCAATGATACTTTTATTACACTCATTCCAAAATGTGATAATCAAGAAACAATTAAGGACTTTAGGCCTATATCTTGCGTTAACTTCAGTTATAAAATCATCTATATAATCATGGCTTCGAGACTTCAACCTTTCATGGATGACATTATTTCACCAACGCAATATGCTTTTATTAAAGACAGGAGCATTCAAGATAATTTTCCCATTGCTCAAGAGGTTTCATACTATTTGAAGTCTAAACGGAAATCGAAAATTAATTACGCCGCGGTCAAAATTGATATGGAAAAAGCCTATGATCAGGTTAATTGGAAGTTCCTACTTAAGACTCTGAAAAGCCTTGGATTTTGTGATCAATGGGTTAATTGGATTAACAAATTCATATCTACCGTCTCTATGCAAATCAAAGTTTATGGGCAAAGGCTTAAGAAATTCCAACCCCTGCAAGGATTGGACAGGGAGATCCATTGTCGCCGTTGCTTTGTTCTCTTTTTACCAAAAGCCTTATTGGTATTATCAATTTCAGTGTAGGGAGGGACGAATAAAAGGTTTAGAAATCACAAGAAATTCCCAAGACTTACTCATTTACTCTTAGCGGATGATACTCTTTTTGTCATAAGAATCTCGGAGATAGTGAAGTCTCCTCATTTGTGATAGATTTATGTTAAGATGAGACATCATTTTTAGTGATTTAGAAGTCTTTCTAATCGTTTTTCTTGAGAAATAGTACACTTTCCTATTTTGAGTCTTGATTTAGTAAATTATTGTTTTTAGAGCATATTGGGTTTAATTATTTATTTAGTGTGAAGCTTTAAAGATAATTATGGAGATTAATTAGAGTCCAAGTCAAAGACTAAGAGATATGGAAAGAGATAAGCATGGTAATTGGAGATAAGGAAAGAAAAGCTAAAAACATGGAAAAGGAAAAACTGTCTTAATCCTGAATTTCTGCACCTACGACCACAAATCAGCTTATATCTAAACATTGGCGTGGAATTTGGAGAAACGGTCAAAAGATAAGTTGAATATCTTTCCGAGACGATGAATTTCGACTACTCATACGCGTTAAAAGAATGAGTATTGAAGCTTCTAGGACCAAAACAAAAACGGGTCTGATTTCATGTTTTAGGGTTATGAATTTGAGTTGGGTTTGGAGTCCACAACTTACCTTCTCTTTCAAGAAAACGAATCAGGTCTTATAAACACCTATAAATACACCCTTATATCACTTGTAAATCATCCTTGCTCAGTTCTAAACCTTATATTAATTCTTAGTTATTGTAGAGAGCAAGATGATGTCTTTTATTATTTCCTTTAGTTTATTTCCTTCAGGTATGAACTAAACTTCTTATAGCTTGGGTTTTGCATCATGTATAATCTATGAATTATATTTTCTTTCTATCTAATTTACTTTGGGAATTCTATGTTTTGATCTGATATTAGCTTCTTATCTATATCTATGTTTATGTGTTTTGATTTATTGACTGTTTTCCTTGCGGTGCGCAACGTTTAGGATTACCTTAATAGTAGTTAGATGATCACCTTAGCTGGGTGTTTAATTATTGAAACACCACATAACGTCTAGTGTCGATATTGGTCCTGACAACACTAATTCTAACTAGATAGTCATTAGCGTATAATTTAATCACTATCACCATGTATGGAAATTGATTGCTTAGGGCCCTAGTAGCGTAGGATAACCCTATTTGAACCAGCCTCATGGTGTGTCCGTAGTCCCCTTAGTCTCTCTCAAGGTCTAAGGTATGGGAATTTAGAATCCTGACTAAATATCTAAGAGCTAATTATCTCCCTTATTAACTAGATTTGATAGAAAGAATTAGAAGGATTAGTGCATACTAGAAAAACCTAAGCTATACTTCTCATCTCATATTTCTTCGTATTTTATTTTCTGTCTTTATTTTCCTTAGTTTAATTTAGTAATTTCGAATTATTCTCTATTTATTTTCCTGTCATTTAATTAATTTCTTCTTACTCGTTATTGCTACCCATTCGATTAACACACTAAGTCCCTGAGAACGAACTCAATTTATCATTAAAACTTGCATTCGTCCTGTAATACTTGTAGTACTGTGCCTGTCTAGGGTGAGAGTTCGTTGTTTTCTGACTTATTATTTATCTTATTTTATCACACCCTAGGCGACACCAAGTTTTTGGCGCAGCTGCCGGGGACTTGTGTCTCGTTAGCATGTGGGTTATCTATTACGAGTAGTAGTTTTTGGTTAATTTTTATTTTTCAGTATTTAGTTTTTGTTTTTCTGAATTTATGCTTGTGGTTTGCTTTAGTCTTTTTCAGGTTTCAAAGTGTTTAATTCTTGGCCTCCGTTACCGGAGCCTGAGAGGAGCTTTAAATCTTATAATAAACGTGTTCGTGAGGAAAGAACCTTAAGAAGAGCTATGGTAGGCGTACAAGATCAGTTAAATCCACCACTTGTGATCCCACCTGGAGGACAACCATTCGTTCCACCAGGAGGACCACCACCACCACCTCCACCTGGAGGACAACAACAAGGACAACATCCACTAGGAAGAGGTAACAGGCAAAACAATGTTAATCAGAACCAAGTTGAACAAGACCTTCCTGGCCTCCGAGTGCCGTTTCATGTTCAACCAATAGGTTACCGTCCTCCGGAGATCCAAAATATCAAATGTAGACCCGATTCGGGTATGCTTAGTCAGTTTCAAAGTTTTGGACTCTACAGTGGTACATCAATTCAAGATCTGGTAAGAGCGATTCAAAAGTTTATGCAGATTTGTGATGCTTATGTTACTCCAGGCATTACACGCGAGCAACTGTATTGTCATATGTTTTCGTTCTTTCTGACCGGTAGAGCTGTTGAGTGGCTAGATAGGCAACCACCAGGGACAATTAATTCATGGACATAACTTTAAGCCGCTTTCTTTAACCGTTTTTATCCGAAGAGCATGAGACTCAAAGACCAAAGCGAGCTTGCGAAGTTTTGTTAAGAAGATGGAGAAGCAGTAGGAGAAGCATGGACGAGGTCTCAACAGAAGTTAGCTAGATGTCCGCTCCATGGTTATACCCCTTCTCTACAATTAGCTATATTTTATGAAGGCATCAACGAAGCAAGTAGATTGAAGGTGGATAACATTGGGAAAGGGAATTTCGTGTCCATGGATCCTGCTGAAGCTACCGAGGTTCTCGAAAATATTCTTGAACAATAAAGGAGTTGGCCATCTACGCGAGCTCCTGTTACAAAGACCCGAGGTACGCTTCGTTTAGACGCAGAAACTGCAAACCCAGCTCAAATATCAGCATTATAGAATCAAATCAAAGAACTTAAGCTTGAGATGCAGAAAAATTTAGCCGTAGCGAATGTAGTGCAAGAAGCACAAGGTTGTAAAAAATGTGGGATTAATAATCATACTTGGGAAGAGTGCGAAAGAAATCCACAATATGTTTATTTCATATCCAACCGAGGAGGTTATCAATTTGGTAACCGAAACCATCCAGGTATGCAGTATTCAAATCCACAGGGGGCCGCTGATCCTGGTCATTATCAACCGTGTCCCCAAAACAACTTTTTCCAACCAAGAGGTCAGTATCAAAATCAATATCAGAATAGACCTGCTCCCCCACAACAACCTGTTCAAGATGCCTATGCCGATTCATTAGATTAGAAAGCCTTACCACAGTATCCTCAAGAGGGAACTATGGATAATCAACAATTAGCAAAAGTCTTGGACCGGTTGACCATGAATATGAACGCTCAGGGCGAAAAGTTACGAGGACATGAAGCCGCAATTCAGACTTTAGGTACTCAAGTAGAGCAAATGAACAAGGTTCTAACAAACATTATGGAACAAAAAGAATTGAAGGCTATCGAAGGAGGTGATGACAATGTTGGGTTCAAAGCTTGTAAGACTATTTGCCTTTGAATTGAAGAAGAAAAGAAGGAAGTACCACATGTTGCCGTTAGTGCCGTGGAGGTTTCGAGTACTGAAGAAGAACCAAACAAGTCTACCCCCGTGGAATCTAACTGTTCTGAGAGTGATGTGGAGGACGATTCAGATAAATCCAAATTTATACAGCTTCTGAAGGATATGAAAGAGGAGATTAGATCGGTTATGAATTTTCAAGCTGAGCTGGCTAAAGAGAAAGAGGAATAAGCCTCAAAGGAGGAACCAAGAGTTGAAGTTGAAGTTGCACCTGCTGTGCAAGAAGAGAAAGAGGAAGAGAAGGTGGAATCGCCACCTGTTGTTCAAACAGTGTCATCAACTATTCCTGATACAAATTTAAAGGGTGACACTGAACTCAAGACATTTGTAGAGGCGTACACTCCTGAAAATATCAACGCCCAATTGCTTGAGACTACGAAGAAAGGGCTTACACCGTAACAAGTTTTTACGCAAGTTATTCCTAAGAAAGAAGCGAGTGTAGAAGCCCCAAGAGAGAACCTGAGAGTCTCAAGAAGAAGTGAAAGAGAGTTACCAATAAAGCTCAAAGATCCGGGAAGTTTTAACCTTCCTATTCAAATAAATGGTATGCTCAAGGCGAAAGCTATGTACGATGTGGGTTCTGGTGTAAATCTTATGCCTAAGTCCGTGTTCGAGAGACTTGGACTTCAGAAATCAGAGAAAACTCCAGTGAAGTTGCAGCTCGCTGACAACTAAGTTACCAAGACATGGGGAACAATGGAGGACGTTCTTGTCCGAGAAGGTAGTATCGCCATCCCTCTGACTTTGTTATACTTGAGTTTGATGCAGATAATCAGGTTCCAATCATACTTGGATGGCCTTTCATGACCACAAGTCAAAGTGTCATCAACTTCCGAGAAGGGACCATTACCCTTCACGCAAAGAACATATCTGAGACCTTCTATGTCTTGGGCAAGAAACCAAGGAAGTTAGATCCCATCGTTCCTGTCATCCACAGCTTTTCACATCACAAAGTACCTACTGAGAAGATCCACTTAAAACCTGTGGATACTGAGCCAAACATTGAGTTTGGGGTTGGCCATGAAGTACTATGGAAAGCTCACAAACGCGAAAATAGGCCACGAAGTTTCAAAGACTCGTGGATAGGACCATTCATTGTCACTAAGGTTGTTTCAGCCAAAGTGATAGAAATACGACCCAAGAAGGAGATCAAGCGCAAATTATTTGACGTTCATAGCATAACTCGTTGTTGGGGAGGCTATATTTGCAAATCTTGATAGAGGTAACGCGTCTAACTTTAAAAGACGTTAAATAAAAGTGCTATACGGGAGACAACCCGTAATTTTTTTATGCTTTCTACGTTTTTAGTTTGAGTTTAGTTTAGTTGTTTTTGGTTGATATTGCATATTTGAGAAAGGTATTAGTGTTTTTGATGTTTAGGTGTTAAAGAAATCGAGTCCGGGAGGAAAAAACGTTTTTTTTTTGAAAATTCAGACTAGCTCTCCGGTACACCGGACCATACCTTCGGTACACCGGAGAGCAGAAAACCAGTGCCCACGGGGTAAAGACTCGAGTCTTTGGCAGAGAGGAAAAAAAATTCAGAAGCTTCAGCTCCGGTACACCGGACCATACCTCCGGTATACCGCAAGATCAAAAACCCGTGGCCACGGGGTGAAGACACGCGTTTTTTGCCGTAACTTAAAAATTTTCAAGAGCTTCAGGTCCGGTAAACCGCGCCAGACCTCCGGTACACCGCACAGCGCCACTGGAGAGAGAAAAAAAGCTTCGTTTTTAGGTTATAAAAGAAGGAGGATTGGTATTATTCCGAAATTATTAATCCTTAAGCCTCTCTTTCTTCTCCAAACCTCTCCCAACTCCATTAAAGCTCATTCAAACCTTCCCCAAACATAAAATTTTTATCCAATCATCATACAAACACATCAAATCTTCTCTCTACATTACAAAGGAGATTCAAACACCCAATTCTTACCAAACACATTGAATTGAAGAATCAAAAGCTTAAAATTTCAAAATTCATCCTACAATTTCTTAAATCCATACCAATCCATCAAGAATTAATCTTACCCACATATAGATTCATCATCAATTCACCCTTCCTAAACCAAATCAAGCTTGTTCAACCAATAATTCAAAAGTTCAAATTTCAAGAGTTGTTAAAGCTTTGAGTTGGGGGTCAATTGATATGACTAAAAGAACATAAGCATTATCTAACAAGAGGGAGATGAAGAAAAGCAAGGTCTTGGGTTCAATTGAGAAGAAATCAAATAACAAAGGTTCTAGTTCCAAAGCTAAGGGTAAAATCGATGATGAAGATGGAGGTAAGCTATCTATGTTTGATTCAATGGGAAAAAGGCTTTACTTTTACTCAAAGGAGAAAACACAACCTCTTCCCTTAAAAGGTCCTACACCCATGGATAAAGATAAAGCTTCAAAGCCCTTGATAGCTTCTGCAGAAAAAAAATTAAAGGAACTACCTTTTGCTTATGAGAAAGTATTCGCTGAAGAAGTTGGTACAGGAGAGTATAAGAGATTCTTGGAGCTTGGTGCAAAATTGGGTTGGTCTACGTTCTTGGTAAGACGTTCTGAATTACGTCATGAGTTAGTTTTGGATTTCTATTTAGGCCTCTTTAGCCGAGATAGTAAAGGTTGTGTTCCGATTAGAGGAAAGTTAGTTCCTTTCACAGTTAATGAGATTAGAAACCACTTCAAGTTTAAGAAATTAATTAGACATTGCAAGTATAGTGAAGCGGTTGCTAAACGAAAAATATTTGATGAGGAATTACTTTTTGAGCATGTTTTAGACAAGGAGAAAGTGCAATCACATAAGGGAGAATTGAAGGCACCTTGGCCTTACAAATATCTTCAATCGGATGCGAGAGTTTGGCACAATTTCCTTATTCCTAATGTCTTTGGAAACACAAGAACTTTGGATGTGACTAAAAAGAACACTCTACTTTTGGATTGTATTTTGAGAGGAGAAGAAGTGGAGGTGACACAGTTGATCTATGAGGAGGTGATGCGATTTTCGGTCTCTCCTAAATCAGTTTATAATGTTAAATATCCTACGATGATCATGTGTCTTGTGCGAAAAGCGAATGTTATATTGGGTGAAGAAGAGAAACTCGAATTTAAGAAGAGTTATATTGATAATGCTTGGATCATGAAAGTTTTGAGAGGAACGGTTTATACGCAAGTCTCGAAAGAAGAAAAGGAGAAAAGTTGGCAAGAGAAGATGGTGGAGCGTTTATACAATTTTGAAGCAGCTCAAACTTCCTTAGCCAATGATGTGGCACAAATCAAAGTCAATCAAGTGCACATCATGACACTCCTTGAGAAATTAACGAAAGATCAAGCAGATCCTACCTTGGATACCGATAATGCGAGGCAATAAGCCTCGAGAGTATGTTCTCTTTCTTTCTTACCATTTCTGTAAATGCTTTATCTGCTAATTTTAATTTTTGTTTTGAGTTTTTTTCGAGTCGTGGGGACACGACTCATTTTTGAGTTGGGGGTGTGGGAATTCGTTGTCTCTTATCTCCATTTTTCTGTTTTTTGGTAGAAATTAAATTTTTTTGATACATGGGAATTAGATGTAGAGTGGGTTTAATAGCTTGAAAGCATAAGCTCAGTGAATTGATGATAGTAAGTAGTATGTTTATGAGCTATGTTATTTGTATGCTTTAAGTATTTGCAGGAAAACACACCTTGATAGTAAAGAAAAGATTAGTGAGCAATGCGATAGAAAGTATGTTCGATCTCAGGGAACCTTGAGAAGTGTGTAGGCCGTGAGATCCAAGCTAGTTGACAAACCCATTTGATGAAAGTGCTAAATGTAAGAAAATAACGAAATTACATGGTGTAGAAAGTGATTAAGGCAGTTCTTTCATATTGAAGCCACTTGAAGCCTTTTTATACCTTCTCACCTTGTTATTTGATTTTATATGCTATATCCTTCTCAGCCCCTTCTAGCCTTTCTAAAGCTTTTTATTGAAACACATTATAAGCCATATCTCTTTAGATTATAGGACTTTTCCACATGACCCGCACTCGAATCGCGATGCATAGACAGTTGTTTTAGAGCTTGAGTTTGGGGTGGTGTGTCCACCATTATGGGAATTGTTATTGGGATGGGATTTTTGAGCTTATTTATTGTGCTCTGTTCTTTATATTGATGATGATTCGCAGGTTTATATTGTAACCCTTTGCTGGGGTAATAGTGAATGAAAAAGAAGCTACGAGCTAAATTTGCCAACAAGGGCATTAAAAGAAAAGAAATATATATATATATATATATATATATATATATATATATATATGAGAAAAATAGCGTGATATCTCAACCAGGAATCATAGCTATACAAAAGAAAAAAATTGATTTGAAAATAAAATATATATATTCGGACCGGCAAAGTGGAATTTTTTAGTGAACATCTTATGCTTTAATTGGGTTATTGGGGATGCTAAATTGTGCATCAAAGAATTCATTGGGTTGAGTGAGAAATGTTTAATGAGAGTAACTCAAGCTCTAGGGAGATTCGTTGATGGCTAGTGAGGAGAGAGCCAAAAGCTCACTCTAAATTATCCAAATATACTATCATACCGTCCCTAAGCCTAAATTACAACCTTAAAGACCTTTTGATTCTTTGCTATGTAATCGAGAAGTGATTGAGCCATTAGAGAGTAGTTAAGTGGATCTTTGGATACTAGTGAAGTTCAATGAACAATCTATAGCTTCCTTGGTAGACTGAGTAAAGTCCCAATCCTTCTTACATTGCGAAACTAATCTGATCTTGAATTCTAAGCCGTGTTGACCATGGATATGAGATGTATACATGTATGTAGTTTATGAATATTACTGCATGAAATTTTCTGAGTAATTGCTTTATGTCTATGCTATATATTCTGCTATGTTCTTCCCATTGTGTTAAATTTACCTAAGTGTGTATTTATAGACTTCCCTTTGTTTTTATCTTTATTGTATCGGGACGATACAACTTTGAGTTGGGGGTCTTAATGTCTCCTCATTTGTGATAGATTTATGTTAAGATGAGACATCATTTTTAGTGATTTAGAAGTCTTTCTAATCGTTTTTCTTGAGAAATAGTACACTTTCCTATTTTGAGTCTTGATTTAGTAAATTATTGTTTTTAGAGCATATTGGGTTTAATTATTTATTTAGTGTGAAGCTTTAAAGATAATTATAGAGATTAATTAGAGTTCAATTCAGAGACTAAGAGATATGGAAAGAGATAAGCATGGTAATTGGAGATAAGGAAAGAAAAGCTAAAAACATGGAAAAGGAAAAATTGCATTAATCCTGAATTTCTGCAGCTACTACCACAAATCAGATTATATCTCAAAATCGGTGTGGAATTTGGAGAAACGGTCAAGAGAAACGTTGAAGATCTTTCTGAGACGATGAATTTCGACTACTCATACGCGTCAAATGGATGAGTATTGAAGCTGCTAGGACCAAATCTAAAATGGTCCTGATTTCATGTTTTTGGGTTACGAATTTGAGTTGGGCTTGGAGTCCACTACTTACCTTCTCCTTCAAGAAAACGAATTAGGTCTTCTAAACACCTATAAATACACCCTTATATCACTTGTAAATCATCCTTGCTCAGTTCTAAACCTTATATTAATCCTTAGTTATTGTAGAGAGCAAGATGATGTCTTTTATTATTTCCTTTAGTTTATTTCCTTCAGGTATGAACTAAACTTCCCATAGCTTGGGTTTTGCATCATGTATAATCTATGAATTCTATTTTCTTTCTATCTAAGTTTCTTTGGGAATTCTGTGTTTTAATCTGATATTAGCTTCTTATCTATATCTTTGTTTATGTGTTTTGATTTAATGACTGTTTTCCTTGCGGTGCGCAACGTTTAGGATTACCTAAATAGTAGTTAGATGATCACCTTAGCTGGGTGTCTAATTATTGAAACACCACATAACGTCTAGTGTCGATATTGGTCCTGATAACACTATTCTAACTAGATAGTCATTAGGGTATAATTTAATCACTATCACTATGTATGGAAATTGATTGCTTAGGTCCCTAGTAGCGTGGGATAACCCTATTTGAACCAGCCTCGTGGTGTGTCCGTAGCCCCCTTAGTCGCTCTCAAGGTCTAAGGTATGAGAATTTAGAATCCTGACTAGATATCTAAGAGCTAATTATCTCTCTTATTAACTAGATTTGATAGAAAGAATTAGAAGGATTAGTGCATACTAGCAAAACCTAAGCTATACTTCTCATCTCATATTTCTTCGTATTTAATTTACTGTCTTTATTTTCCTTAGTTTAATTTAGTAATTTCGAATTATTTCACTCATTTGGCTCCAGAGCTACGATACCATTTAGAGTGGCCATTAGCATAGATTTTGGTATTCCTGTTGGAGGTCTTTCTCTTTTGACATTAAAATTCGGGTAACCTTTTGTAGAGAAGTGTTGAATAAAGTGACCTAAAATGTCAAATTCAATCTTGGTTTAGGTAAAAAATTCCATAATCAACTATAATGATACAAGAAAAGTATCTTTAAAAAAAACCGAAAAGAACAGTACCTGGCACCTTGCACCTATGACATATATAGCCTGGAGATGGTGTTTTCAGTTGAAAACATGTTCGGCCTGGAGAATTAAAAGTAATCATTTAAATATCAAAAACTAATAAAAAAATGAAAATTATTAATGTTCAGGGAATAATTACCCGAGTTAAGGTTATTTGTCAATTCTCCATTTTGTCCAAATTTTGTAACAGCAGCCTCACTGAAAATCCAACAAAACAACATATAAGATAAGATTTTGTCCCTTTCTTCTACATTCTAACTTATAAATATAATAATTGTAGTTTAATTCTAACCATTGCAGTCGAATACATGTGTATCAATAAATGCCATCAATTTTCTCTCTTCATCAGTTTTATAATTAGAAATAGGGGGAGCATCTTGAACAAGCAAGGCGCCTTCAGGATTGGAATAAAAATCTTCTCCAAATCCATCTATTTTAGTATCTATAGGCTACATAGACAAACATTTAAATGACTTCAATTAACAATGTATTAATAAGCCTCACTCTTGACTAATAACAACTTGTTCACTTCTTTAATCTATTAATTTATAGAAATGAGATATTTAGTGAAAATTAGACTAATAAAGTGATGTTCAATTGTTACTCACCAATATGAAATATAAAGCAATCCCGATGTAGATCTAGTGAGATTACTAAAACACCTATATCCTCTATGAAAAGAAAGCCGTTGTAGAGAAATGGAGATGGCTAGGGTTTTAGTCTATAGAGAAACTTGTCGAGATGGTTTAGAAAGTTGAAGTGTGTGTTTAGCCTGAAAGTTTTGTAATTTGTTATGTTAAGTCAAATGGTAGAGTGTTTCTGTGTTTTAAATCAAAATGTAGGTCCCATTTGGTTCATTTTCATAAAAATAAAGACTGTTTTTTATTTTTATTTTCTGAATTTTAGACAATAGTAATGAACATGTATATAAATAGAAATAATAATTTTTTTTTGTAAAAATAAAATAAAAACAAAATCATATTAAAGAATTTAAAATCAATTTTTTTTCATGTATTTTTCTTAAATACTATTTACAATTGACGTTATTTTCTTATTAAAATGAAAATTTTCTAAATATTTAAAAACTTGAAAATACAGTAGGTCATTTTTTAATTAGAAATTTTCTAATTGAAATGACAAACTTAAAAATACGGTGACAATTTTGTAATTAGAAAAGTTTGATCCGTATATATAACAGTGGAAAAAAACAACGCTCATAACAATCTTTAACACAATCGGTTAAATCTCTTCTCACCTTCACTCAATCTCTGTGCCGATCTCATTGATAACATAACAAGGGAGGTATGCACATCATTCTTGATTTGTAAAGGTTACATGAATTACGTTCGTTTGGGTTAAAGTCTATATACATATATATATGTATATAATATGGCTTGAGCCAATATGATATTTGTTTCTCTCTTTTGAAAAACGTGTCATCTATTTTTTTTTTTAAATTTCAATCTTTTTTCTTCAAACCTCCATTAAAATATACTTTTCTTATTTAAAATCTCTTATTCTTGATTTCAAGATCTGATCTATTGGCCGAAGCGGTCCATATCAAATTATAGTCTTAACATTTGTCGAATTAGATTTGGTATGGATTCAAATCTACAGTCCATGTTATTTTTTTTTGTGTTTAGGTGGTCGGAAAGTGTCGAGGGTTCTTTTCCTACAAGTTTGTATCATTTGGGTATATTTTCATTCCTTGAGTTCTCATGGTCCTAACTCACTTGGTTGTTGAGTATCTTGGAAGAATGGCGATATTTTTCATTGTCGTAGGTCATTGTTGTTATTTGTTAACCGTGATTAGGATCATTCGCTTGAATCTGAGATTTTTAATCTCTTGGCTTATCAGTAATGGTAGATTTGATTTCATGGGTGTTACTTAATGATATTGTTAATAATCTGTCTTTTTACTAGTTTTTAATCAACTTTGATATGTATTCGGTGTAATGTTTTATGTTATGAATAAAATCTTTTTTCCGACAAAAGAAAGAACATGGTATTAGTTTTTCAAAAATAAAATTGGTTAATGAATGTGAGGTAATTCATGTGTTGTCTAATATGTTTTCTTCATATATGGAAACTTATAAGTTTATTTTGTCAAAATTCGATAATATATTATATAATGTTTGAAAAATATATAACATGAATAAAAACAATCATAACTAGTTACATTTCAGTGCATATTGTTTTTTATATATGAATTTGCATATTGTATATTAAAGAATTTATTGCTTTTACTATCGTGGGTAGATTATAGATCATGCCAGGACAAATATGCATAACATCATGCATGATATTATATTGTATTGGTTTTTGTTTGTCATAATGTTTCTAGGTGATCATTGTGTGTAAATTAGGGTGTTAGATTGTGTGGGTTGCAATACATTATGTGTGACACATCTCTATGATGCATGTCTTGCGCGGGTATGTTATTTGTGAGCTGAAAGTGTTAAATTTGTGTATGCTTATGATGTATATTTTTGTGTAACAAAAATCCTGTGAATTGCAGCTAGACCAGGAGAAAGATAATTTCAGTAGACAACAAGTGAAATTTAGGGTGAAAAACGTGTCAAGTACATATGGCGATTCTCTAAATCTAAATAAATTTGTCATCTCTTTAGCATAAGGCAATGATAGAAGGTAGTGAAACTTTATCCATCGATAACATATATAACCTTATAACAGATTGCATCTAGTGTGGATGGTGATTTATATAGCAGGAGTATATGAATTCAGCAAGCCAACTTGAGTTTAGGTGTATATATCCACTTTACTAATAGGAAGAAAGGCCATGCTGTGTAGAGAAACTAGAAAATAGTGTAAACCAAACCGTTTTTTAAACTTTTATTTTCTCAAGAATAATTTGTTTTTTTATCCAAACACATTTTCTAAAAACATTGAAAATGAAAATGAAAACTATTCTTTAAAAGTTATTTAAAAAGAAAAATAGAAAACATGTTCACGAAACCAAACAAGAACGTAGTTTTTCTTTGTGTCTTTCTCTGTTCTCTTCTCACTACAGTATTTGGATTTGTGTTTTTTTTTAATCGTTTTAACTTGTTTTTCTTTTATTTCTTATTTTTTCTTTCATTTCTTTCGTTGGGATCTTCAAGACCCAAACACCCTAAATTTATTCCATTTTTCTTACTAAGGGTCAATCATAAGATTTAACACTATAAACTCATTATCTCACTACCTAATATACCTTCAAATACTTTATATATATATATTATATACTAAATACATACACATAAATCACATTTCAAACATGAAAACTCCAAAACACTCTCTATACTTTCTCCTCTCTCCTCTCTCCACCTCTACCCACCAAGAATGAGTTTTCACAGTGGCTGTGGAGTGCGACCATGGACTTCGGTGACCTTAAATATCCTCCATAGCTTCGAGATTTGAGTTCTGAAATATCTATTCAAAACTTTTTGCAATTGTAATAGAGTCAACAAGCTCATAACTTCCATCAATCTATAACGGGGTTCTCGCATAAACCATGGAACTAGAAGTTCTAAATTTTATTTCTGTTTTATAATTTTTTCCTTATCATTTCTTTTGTATAAAGAGATGATAGTACATCTGACATGATAAGCTTAAGCATGTAGACTTGGTGTCACCTAGTAGTGAACTTTCCATCATTGATATCAATGCTCTTAGCTTGCAATCGTTTAGTTACGAGAATGATTATTTTGACATGGAAGTAATAATGAGTAATCAATTCATATGTGATTCAATTGAAATAACTTGTAAATATATATGTTATGATGTAATTTAATGACATTAGTACTGTGTTAACATAATTTGTTATGTTAAGAGTGCATCTCAGCCGATTATTAAAACAATGCATGTATGTAATGACATATATAAGGAGATGAGAGAAAACAATGTAAAATCACATTTAATGGTGTAACAAAACACATAATATAGTAAAAATATAGGTTTATTTTAGTATTTTATAGATTAAAAACAAATAAAAATTGTCAATTTGTTTAAAATTGAAGCTTACAAAATTAAGATCTGACACAAATTATATTGGATTATTTTTCAGTGTCATATCATGAATTGAAGAAATTCATGAACAATGGGTGGAAAAAAAAGATAAAGTAAGAGACTAAATTAGTTAAAATAATAAAGGTGAGAGAGAAATGTTTTTGTTTGTATCCCCGCTAGTGTTACATCAATTTTCTTGTCATTTTATTTTATTTTACTTCTTTATATGATTACTGAATTTATCTATAAAAATTGGATATAAGAACTTATGAAAAATATATGTAGGACTAGAAGGACTAAAAATATTTATTTTTAAAAGGTAATGGAGATGAGGGTTATATTTGTCAAACGAGGAGGACCTTTTATTTAAGTAAGAAAAGATAGTTGAGCAAAAAAGAAGTGATACTATAGTGGACAAGAGCGTGATTTATTTACAAAAGAATAATCAAAAAAAAATTGCAGTATATAATTGGTCAATAATAATTGTGACTATTAATTAAAATTACATATTAAACAACTATCTTTATCTAAAGACGTGTTAAAAATTAGCTATATAAAATACAAAACAACAATCACCAATAAAATCATGATGAATTGCTGATGTAACCGAAGGAGAGAACCTCTTATGTAATTTTATTTAAAAAAATTATATGTAATTTGTAATTACACTATTACACAATAAAAAATATTCCTAGATACTACTATTTTCAACATGTTTAAAGCCATAAACATACTTGAATAACAATTGTGTTAGACTCGCTAGTTGAAATTTTTCAAACACTCAACTACAATTGTTACGGATTATATTTGTGAATTTTTTTTATCCCTCACACTTTGATCTGCGGCATGTTCACGGTTTCTTTTGATTGACCCCCTAGTGCCTTGATCAAGACTTACACTGGTCTTTTTACTTTACTTTAAATTCTAATGCACACAATTTATAAGTTTACTTTAATATGGGCTTATTTTTTCCAAACATTGCCTAAGAGAAAATAATGGAAGAAGAATTACATTATCTTAAATTTAATGATTTTTTTAAAAATGCATAAAAACAATCAAGTAATTGGGTTTGTGCAATTTAAGTGAAATTTTACACATACCTAATTCAATATCAATATTACTATTAGAATTGAAAACCTAGATTACTCATTTTCATGACATTTATACTTTATTTACTTTAAATTTTTCTTAACATAACTTTTCAAGTCCTATTAGACGGCTCTTTATATCAAAATTTTTGTTGATCTATTTAATTTAACTTAGGTTAAAACAAATTAACATAAATGTAAAAGAGGAAGATAATATTAATTTTATGGTTATTGCATCTAAGAACCATATAATTAGTCAATTTTAAAAGTAATAAAAAATGGTAAATGCAAATCATATATAACATAATATAATTTCAGTTAACAAACAATAAAAGAACATATAACTTAATAGGTTATTACAAATAACAAATAAAAATTAATGCAATAATTAAAAGAAAAAATATATTAAAGTGTACTTACCCAAATATTTGAAATGTCATGATCAACTATATGATAGAATAGAGAATAGCAACTGTGAGGAAAATATATAGTAAATAACATAGAAGATGGGAAATCCCAAAAGGATATGAAAAATTAGATTCACAAGATCTCCTGGTGGTTTCAGAAGAGTAAAGGCAAGGAGAAAGAAGTGGTCTAGAGGAGAATAGGAGGAAAATGATCAAGTGCTATGATTTATGTATGACGTTTTAGGATGAGTAATTGTGCAAATTATAAAAGAGACATTTTTGTAAAACAATGTCGTTTCTTATTAATCAACAATACTTTTAGTAGGTACACTATAAAGCACAGCTTTTCTCTAATTTTTTGTTTTGAAATGAAAACTAAATTATGTTATTTGTGGTAGATAATTAAAAGAAAAAAATTGTTAATTCGTCTATTTATATTTTCGTACTTTATATAATTTATTTATTTTTTTAATCAAAGAATAAAGGTTAGATTAAAAAGAAAGTTTCCTCATTAAGTTCAGAATCAAAAAAATGATTAATTCCTAAGAAGGCTAGTTTTAATTCCCTCTAACCACAACATCTAGTAAATTCTGATACATCATTATATATCTCCTAAACCGAAAATAAACTTTTTATTTAGATTAAATTTTGACATATGCTTTCAGCAAAACTTCGAAATTGTATCAATGGGTCTCCTACAAGAGCCTTGTTAAATGTAAATGGAGGATTAACTCTATACAAGGACTAGTGTAAAATTGCACTATTGGTTCCTATTGAATTTTGACATAGCCAAATCTATTTTTATACTCAAAATCATGCAAAATATACATGTGTTATAAAAAAACATTAGAAAAAAATCTTTCCCGGTAATACATTATAATTGTATATTAGTTTGAGTTCTCTAAGTTTTGTGAATTTTCGCAAACTCAAAATTTTCTTCTTTTTTGCTTCATTTTTGCATTATGATATATTTTAGTTAATTTCTAGTATTTTTAAATAACAAACAATAAGTATATATCATATGATGTGATATATATATATATATATATATATATCATATGTTAGTGAGTTACAAAACAAAAATGTAGCAAAAAGGAACCGTTTGAGTTCTAAAAAAAAATCAAAACTCAGATTCCAATTTCGAAATTTTCTTAAAACTCAAACTGTTTTATTTTTGGCTTCATTTTTGTGTTCTTGATATATTTTACTTTTTTTAGTATTTTATGAGTAAAAAACAATATGTATATATCATAATATATGATAGTTTATCAAATAAAAATGCAGCAAAAAAAGAGCAAATTGAATTCTCGAAATCTTCCAAAAGTCAAATTGTTCTTTATTGTTTTCTTTATTTTTTCATTCTTGATATATATTAGTTCTTTTTTAGTGTTTATGAATAACAAACAATAAGTATATATCATATAATTTGATATATACCATATGTTTGTAGATGACAGAACAAAAATATAGCAAAAGAAAAAGAAGAGGTTTGAGTTTTGGGAAAATTTTCAAAATTAAACTTTTTATTTTTTGGGAATTTTCCCTTGACTCATCTTTCACCTTGGACTCTGATACTATCAGTATTATATAATATTGTGGGATTTAATGGAAGTATATATTGTTATATGATGTTAAAAAATGATGGATAATATTAAAGAAGATGTTTTTGCGTTGACACTTCTTTTAGAAGTGCTATGTCTTGTAGGTATGTTAGTCAAAAATTCATTTGATCATACCATTTCCACTGAGCTTGTTGATGGGTATGCTAGGCCTAATTTTACATGTAAGTATCTTCAGCGTATGTACTAAGATATAATTTTTTTATAATCCTTGCTATTTCTTCTAGCTTATGTCCCATTAGCTATTGATTATGGAAGGCACCCAATCTTGAAAAGCATACACAATGACTTTATGGTTTATATATGATTGGTCTACTTTTTTTTGTCAACTAAAACCAATTTATTAAGCTCAACATAAATTACTTACAAATTTAAGAGATTTAAAAAGAGATCTCAAGATTTAGAAATAAAAGAAATTACAATTCTTCTAATCTAATCTAATTTACTTGATTTATCCTTAAAAACCCTTACAATATCCACTCATTTTCCACTTTTCTTCTATCACCCTTATTCTTAAACTTCTTCTTATCAACAGAGTTGATATATAAATAGTAGAGAATATCTTTCATAATTTTCTCTTCATTTTTAAATCTATTATGATGTATAAGCACAATTTTATTGCTCTAAATAACATAACCACCCCATATATATCATCTCAAAAAACTTGTCCTCACTTTTTGCTAGTATGAAGTCAAGAACCTCATCCCAAGTATGATAGTTATGCATTATATCTCCACAACACAATAAGAAATTATTTAATATTCATCTTGATAGTGAGCAGTTCAAGAACAAGTGATCTCGGTTCTCAATGGAATTGTGACAAATGTTACATAGATTATTTAGCTAAATCTCCAACTCCATCATTATGCGCATCTTTGTATGTACCCTGTCCAAAGCTAGCCGAGAACATAAGGAAAACCTTGGAATATTGTCTTATGCCACACAATGCGTATCCATTCCAAAATTAAACCACCTCTTGTGATAGTTTGTAATGTTTTATTAAATGAAAACTTCTTATTTATACTTACACTCAAAAGTAAATTATCAATACCATTTTCTATAATTGGTCTACTTTTGTTTTTCAGTTAACAATATCTTTCTATCTGAAGGCTCGAATATGATAATTGTCATGGGGCCAAATATGTAAGATATTCGAGTCCCCGATTATGATTTCATATATCTATTATATAAGTCTTTGTATGTATATATATTTCTTAAACTATCTTTATGCTCGAATTATTTGCATCTTCTTTATAAAAAAACTTAACATAATTCTAGTGTTTAATTATCTAGACTTTTTTAGAAGGACTTCATTAGATGTTCAACTAACAAAATGTCTTGATTAGAGTTTTAATTAAGAAATAACCCTTAAGTGTCATATTCAGTATACACCCCCTCTCCTATGACCTAAAACTAACAAAACACATCTTATTTTAACTTACACACTTATAAACTAGAAGACGACTCTCAAATATCCTCTCAACGTCCATCACCCAAATTCTCAAAATTCATCATACAAGACAATAATAATTCACTCGTCAATCGTCCTCTAAATAGGTAATTCAAATTTAGTCTCTAAGTTTATTTGTATATTTATTTATTATTATTTATATGAATATTTATTCTATTAATCTTCTTTTAAAGATTAAATACAACAGATATGTCAATAATCTAACAATAATTCTAGAAATCATTGCTTTGCCATCTGATTTGTCTATTATATTGTGATATGAGGTACTATTCCTTAGTTTTATAAAAACACCTTTTAAATTTTTAAACATTCTAGAAAAATTAACTTTTCCCTCTCGTTTTATTTAACCCTTTTGTGAGCTTCTAGGTTTTATTTCTTTATATACTGCAAAGCATTGATTTGTTTTGTTTTTTCACAAATATTTTGATTGTTTATAAAAATAGTGATTATTTATAAATAATTAAATATAGTTTATCTTACACTTGAAACCCTTTACCCGTAACAAAAATGGTAGAGTACAATATACAACAGATCTCTTGTAGTGGGAAGTTATACTACCATCAGTTTCTATACTCAATAATTTCCCTTGGAACCTCCCTATGGTATCGAATTTAGTTGACACACACCTTAAATGACAAATAACGTTACTTTTGTTGTCGAAGAAGGGAACAAAGATCATTACACCCTTATATCAAAATAATTTTAAATACATTATTGCTTTTTTCCATTTTTTTCCAATTTGTCACTCTACTCTCTACTCTATATTTTTTATATATTCTATTTTCTATTTTCTTCTTTGTCCACTCTACATGTTCTTTCTAACGTATAATTTTAATCTTTTAAATTGTAAAAAATGATGATTCTCAATTTAAGTCAATTACAAGTAAAAAATTTAGAAGAAGACATGCATCAAAATGAAGATCTAGTATTCAAAATATTTAAGGTTAGGTTTTGTTGTTTTTTATTTTGGGACAGATTTTATGTAGAAGTTACAGATTATTTTTTGTATTTAAATATGTCATGGTCCCTAAAATCACTTGGTATTAACTACAAATGGTTTCTTAATTCGATGTAACTATAGTGTTGTCGATTGAAGGTTTATACTTAAGGTTTATGTAGGTCCCTTCTTGTAAAATATCTTTCTATGATTTTCCAACTCGCCATAACTCACCGTTATCAATCACAACTCTATTAACTCTGTGTAACTCGTGATAACTCATTACATGTTTTTAGTGATATATATATATATATATATATATATATATATATATATATGATAAATTGGGTGAATTATAATAAAATAGATAAAGTATATGAGATATTTGTTCCTTTAAAAACCATAAGGATTTTATTTTTTGTCAAACCATGGGATATTTGGTATTTTACCAAATATTAAATTGACTTTCTATATCAAGGATAGTAACCCCAGTCTATAATTATATTAACAAAAATCAAGGGTTGTTTTCTAATTTATTTATACAGATTCCCTACTTATCCAACATTATTATATAATTACACTCAAAATCCACCTTTTCAATTTGTAAAACTTTCAGGATTGATAGACATACATAATACAGGTTTTTAAATCGAAAGGTGCAAGGTGATGAAAAGGAAGACGAAAAAGCTACTCCTTGTATGGTTGATCGTATGTCGGAGTTGCCTGTATTTATAATTCATCACATATTGTCTTTTCGCGATCATTTAAGTGAATTAACAAAAACTAATTTCTAGTCAAAGAGATGGCATCATAACATATATATGCATCATACCCTAAATTATATTTCTTGGAACATCTCCTTTTGGTCTCAGCAACAGACAATTACAAATTCTTAAACTTTACAGATGACTCTTAATCATTTCACATATGAGAAAGTGATAAGTTATATCATATTTAGTTGTACATTGCTTGAAGAACTCTCTCTACAGGATTGTGATGGATTGAAGAATTTACAATGTCATGGACTTGATAAGCTTAAGCATGTCGACTTGGCGTCACCTAGTAGTAAACTTTCCATCATTGATATCAACGCTCTTAGTCTGCAATCGTTTAATTACGAAAATGATTATTTAACATGTAAGTAATAATGAGTGATCAATTCATATGTGATTCAATTAAAATAATTTGTAAACATATATGTTAAGATGTAGTCAAATAACATTAATACTATGTTAACATAATTTGTCACAATCAACCCATTATTAAAAGAATTCATAAGTGTTATGACATATATAAAGAGATTATAGCACATCAGACTTGATAAGCTTAAGCATGTCGACTTGGCATCACCTAGTAGTGAACTTTCCATCATTGACATCCACGCTCTTAGCTTGCAATCGTCTAGTTACGAGAATAATTATTTTGACATAGAAGTATAATCAATTCCTATGTGATTCAGTTGAAATAATTTCTTAACATATATGTTAAGATGTAGTTAAATGACATTAGTACTGTGTTAACATAATTTGTTATGTTAATAGTGCATCTCAGCCGATTATTAAAACAATGCATGTATGTAATGACATATATAAAGAGATGAGAGAAAACATTGTAAATCACATTTAATGATGTAACAAAACACATAATATAGTGAATAATATAGGTTTAACTTAGTAGTTTATAGATTAAAAATAATTAAAAATTGTCAATTTTCTTAGAAGTGAAGCTTATAAAATTAAGATTTGACACGAATCATATTGGATTGTTCTTCAGTGTCATATCATGAATTGTACTAAGTCAAGAACAATGGGTGAAAAAAAAGATATGTAAGAGACTAAATTAGTTAAAATAGCATAGGTGAGAGACAAATGTTTTTGTTTGTATCCTCGGTAGTGTAAAATAAATTTTCGTGTCATTTTATTCTATTTTACTGATTTATATGATTATTGAATTTAGTTATAAAAATTGAATATAAAATATATATAGGACTAGAAGGACAAAAAATATTTATTTTGAAAAGGTAATGGAGATGAGGGATAAATTGATTAAATTTGTCAAACAAGGATGACCTTAAATTTGAGTAAGAAAAGATAGTTGAGAAAAAAAAAGTGATAATATAGTAGTGGACAGGAGCGTGATTAAATTACAAAGAATAATTAAAAAAATATTGCATTATAGAAATAGTCAATAATAGTGGGGAGTAGTAACTAGAATTACATATTAAACACCTAGTAACTTAGTAATAAGATCTTTCCACTATCTTTATCTAAATATGTGTTAAAAAAAATTAGCTATAAAAAATAAAAAACAACAATCTCCAATACAATCATGATGAATTACTAATGTAACCGAAGGAGAGACCTCTTATGTAATTTATTTTAAAAAATTATCTGTAATTTGTAATTACACGGATTACACAATAAAAAATATTGTTAGCTTTTACTATTTTTAAAGATGTTTAAAGCCATAAACATACTTGAATAACGATTGTATTAGACTCTCTAGTTGCTAATATTTTCAAACAGTCAACTACAATTGTTAAGAATTATATTTAATAACACATGATTTTTTTTCTCTAACACTTTGATCGGCGGCATGCTCATGGTTTCGTTTGATTGACCCTTTAGTGCCTTGATCAAGACTATCACTGATCTTAAATGTTAGATTTACTATAAATTCTAATGCACACGATTTATAAGGTTTACTTTACTATGAGCTTTTTTTTCCAAACATTTTCTAAAAGCGCAATAAACTTTGGATTAATGGATCATCCCAAAACACAGTAAGTCTAGGAATAAATGGAAGTGATTAATAATTTTTACGCTTCACAACACCACTACTCCCATAATACGACATTTCATCAATGTATATCTTCACTTGTCAAAGGAAAAAAGGAAAATAATGGAAGAATAATTATATTATCTTAAATTTAATGAGTTTTTTAAAAGGCAAATAAACAATCAAGTAATTGAGTTTGTGCAATCTAAGTGAAATTTTACACATACCTTTTTAATATCAATATTATTATTAGAATTGAAAACCTATATTACTCCTTTTCATGTAATTTATACTTCATTTACTTCAAATTTTTCTTATTATAACTTCTCAAGTCCTATTAGATGGTTCTTTGTATCAAAATTTTGTTGATCTATTTAATTTAGCTTAAATTAAAACAGATTAACATAAATGTAAAAGAGGAAGACAATATTAATTTTATGGTCATTGCATCTAAGAACTATATAATTAGTCAATTTTAAAGGTAACAAAAAATGGTAAATGCAAATCATATATAGCATAATACAATTTCCTTTAACAAACAAAAAAAGATCATGTAATTTTATGGGTTATCACAAATAAAAAATAAAAATAATGCAATAATTAAAAGAAAAAATATATTAAAGTAAACTTACCCAATTAATTGAAATTTCATGATCAACGATCTACATAATAGAGAATAGCAACTGTGAGGAAAATATATAGTAAATAACATAGAATAGGGGCAATCCCAAGAGGATCTGGAGAATTAGATTCACAAGACCTCTATGAGGAGAGTTTTGGTGGTTTCAGAAGAGTAAAGGCAAGGAGAAAGAAGTGGTCTAGAGGATAATAGGAGGAAAATGATCAAGTGCTATGATTTATTTATGGAGTTTTGGAATGAGGAATTGTGCATATTATAAACAAGACATTTTTTGTAAAACAACGTCGTTTTTATTAAACAACAACACCGTTTTAGTAGGTACACTATATAACACACCTTTTCTTTAATTTTTTATTTTGAAATGAAAACTAAATTATGTTATTGTGGTAGATAATTAAAAAAAATTGTTAATTCAAAAATTTATATGTTTGTACTTTATAAAATTTATTTATTGTTTTAATCAAAGAATAAAGGTTATATTAAAAAAAGTCTCCTATAAATAAAAAAAATGATTAATTTCCAAGAAGGCTAGTTTTAATTCCCTCTAACCACAACCGTCTTTTATTCCTCATCTTTCCTTTTTTACCCTTTTTTACAATATCAGGTAAATTCTGATACATCATTATATCTCTCCTAAACTGATAATTAACTTTTTACCTAGTTTAAATTTAGACATATGCTCTCAATAAAACTGCAAGATTGTATCAATGGGTCTCTTGCAAGAGCCTTGTTAAGTGTAAATGGAGGATTAACTCTATACAAGGACTAGGGTAAAATTTCACTATTGGTCCCTCTTAAATTTTGACATAGCCAATTCTATTTTTATACTCAAAATCTTGCAAAACAAACATGTGTTATAAACCAACATTGGAAAAAAATCTTTCCCGGTAATACATCAAAATTATATATTAGTTTGAGTTCTCTAAGTTTTGGGAATTTTCCCAACACTCAAAATGTTTTTCTTTTTTGCTTCATTTTTGGATTCTTGATATATTTGAGTTCTTTTTTAGTATTTTTTGGATTCTTGATATATTTGAGTTCTTTTTTAGTATTTTTGAATAAAAACAATAAGTATATATCATAGAAATTTTCAAAACTCAGATTTTATGTTTTGGAAATTTTCTCAAAACTCAAACTGTTTTTCTTTTTGCCTTCATTTTTGTGTTCTTGATATATTTTACTTATTTTTTAGTATTTTGTGAATAACAAACAATAAGTATATATATAATATTATATGATAGTTTATCTAACAAAAAATGCAGCAAAAAAAAAAAAAAGAAATTTGAATTTTAGGAATGTTCCAAAATCAAATTATTCTTCTTTTTTGCTTTATTTTTTAATTCTAGATATATATTAGTTCTTTTACAGTGTTTATGATTAATAAACAATAAGTATATATCATAAAATTTGATATATACCATATTTTCGTGGATGCCCGAACAAAAATGTAGCAAAAAAAAAAAAGAGAAGTTTGAGTTTTGGGAAAAATCTCAAAACTTAACTTTTTGTTTATTGGGAATTTTCCCAACTCAAAAAGTATATTTTTTTTAAATATTTTTCAGATACATATCATTTTAATGTTTTGTTTTTAAAATAATTAAAGACTCGTTTTTTATGATATTTTTTTACAATTTCTAGATGAATCCATTTAATCTATTTTGTTGTCGTCAACTGGAAGCCAACTCAATATATCTTAGGAGGGTAAAAAAGACAGTGTTATACCAAAATACTTATTAAAACTTTCATTATTTTTTCATGTCGAAATATCTAAGTAAGGGGTATATTTCATAATATCAAATGAAATGAGAATCAAGTATGTACATGAGATTTTCCCCACTTAGTCAAGTAAGCCTATCTTGAGTATTTAATAATTTTTTGAGTATTCAGTGTTTTGTTATGTTTTTTATGACTACTTGGTCTTTTTTGTCTGAGTACTTAGTGTTTTTGTTGTGTTTTCTTATGAGTAGTCAGTGTTTTTTGCTGAGTACTTAGTGTTTTTGAAGAGTAGACTTCAAGCATTTTTCCGATATTCACATAAAATTTGGATGCTCACATAATATTTCCGATACTTAGTGAAATCTTTGAGTACTCTGAGGAGGTGGTGGTCAGAGATGAATAGTAGTGATACTCAGTGACTCTGTGGTCCACTGGTTTTTGTCTTTTTGTAATATTTTCCACTTTGTTTATTGTCTTTATGTAATTTTTTCTTTTTAGGGAATCTAGCCATATGTTCCATGTAGGCCATAAAAATTGTCCCCGGTACCTTATAGGTCAATCACCCTTCATTTTATCAATTTTAACCATTAAAATTCAATTTCTTCAATTAAAATAGATAAATATCAAATATAATTAAATTATTAATTGAAACTCGTCTAATTGAGGAAATAACTTTAACGGTCGATTGAATATTCGCAATACATAAAATTAGAATTTATAGAGGTAAAAAAAGGAAAAATATTTCAAGCTATTGATGTATGAGTATTGATATATATCACCTCTATTTTCTTCACTGTTATTTCAACTTATATGCGACACCATATGTGGCATGAAACAAAAGAGAGAGAAACGAAATAATAAGGGGAGAGAAATGATTTGATTGGTGATTAAAACCTCCACATAGGAGGAGATATAGGTGTGTTGGAAATAGGGGTGTTATATCTTTACTCTTGACATAAGCCATCAAGTGATAGGGTTGAAGGAAATGAACAAGGAGATATATTGTCTTTTAAGGAAAGTTGGACCGGTACCATCTACGATTGCTGACTTTTGTTTTCTGTTATGGAACGTTATTAATTGTTCCATTATTCTTTTATGTGTCCTTATTGGGGAGAAAAATTATTGATTGAATGATACACAAAAAATAATGACTGAAAATTAAGGAGACACGAGATTTAGGTGTTTAGGCGATTTGTCTATATCCACGGAGGTTCATACAGTTTCACTAGAATATAGAAAGTACTGAACAAGAAGTAAAATCATCTATTATGTTCTACAAGAATCGGTTTTATGTTTTCTCACAAATGTATCACCCACACTCACTTTGTTGGTCCTTACACCTCTCTGGTACATACCGACCCACACCTTGTGGGGATGTTATATAATACAAAGAATTATAAAGCATGGAGTTTACATACATATATAAATATATTTATATATATATATATATATATATATATATATATATAGATATAGATTATTAATTTGTTAACAAGTATCTTAATTTCTTAATATACCAGTACTTGAACCTCAAGTCAACTAGACTATTTCTTGGTCTTCAAGTTTATTGAATTATTGGGTTTCGACTCCAAGCAACAACCTAAAAATTCCTCTTTTGGCGAGAAGTGATATATATGATAGATGGGGTGAATTATCATAAATAGATAAAGTATATGAGATATTTGTTCCTTTTAAAACTATAAGGATTTCATTCTTTGTCAAACCATAGGATATTTGGTATTTACCAAATATTAAATTGTCTTCCTGTGTATCAAGGATAGTAACCCAGTTTATAATTATATTAACAAAAATCAAGTGTGTTTTCTACTTTATTTATATAGATTCCTTCTTTCTCCAACATTATTATATAATTACACTCAAAATCAACCTTCTAAATTTCTAAAACTTCCAGGAATGAAAGACATAGATAATACAGGTATTCAAATCGAAAGGTGCAAGTCTGGTGATGAAAAAGAAGACGAAAAAGATACTCCTTGTATGGTTGATCGTATGTCGGAGTTGCCTGTATTCATAATTCATCATATATTATCTTTTGGCGATACTCTAAGTGAATTAACAAAAACTAGTGTCTTGTCGAAGAGATGGCATCGTAGCATATATGCATCATACCCAAAATTATATTTCTTGGAACCTCTTCATTTGGTATCAGCAACAGACAATTACAAATTCTTAAATTTTGCAGATGACTCTTAATCATTTCACATACGAGAAAGTGATAAGTTATATCATATTTAGTTGTCCATTGCTTGAAAAACTCACACTCCAGGAGTGTGATGGATTGAATAATTTACAACGTCATGGACTTGATAAGCTTTAACATGTAGAATTGGCGTCACCTAGTAGTAAACTTTCCATCATTGATATTTATGCTCTTAGCCTGCAAACGTTTAATTACGATAAATGATTATTTAATATGTAAGTAATAATGAGTGATCAATTCATATGTGATTCAATTAAAATAATTTGTAAACATATATGTTAAGATGTAGTCAAATAACATTAATACTATGTTAACATAATTTGTCACAATCAACCAATTATTATAAGAATGCATATATGTTATGACATATATAAAGAGATGAGAGAAAACATTGTAAAATCACATTTAATGGTGTAACAAAACACATAATATAGTAAAAAATATAGGTTTATTTTAGTAGTTTATAGATTAAAATAATAAAAATTGTCAATTTGTTTAGAAGTGAAGCTTACAATATTAATATTTGACACAAACGATATTGGATTGTTTTTCAGTGTAATATCATGAATTATACGAATTCGTGAACAATGTGTGAGAAAAAAGATAAACTAAGAGATTAATTTAGTTAAAATAACAAAGGTGAGAGACAAATGTTTTTGTTTGTGTCCCCGCTAGTGTAACATCAATTTTCGTGTCATTTTATTTGATTTTACTTCTTTATATGATTACTGAATTTATCTATAAAAATTGGATATAAGAACTTATGGGAAATATATGTAGGACTAGAAGGACCAAAAATATTTATTTTGAAAAGGTAATGGAGATGAGGTATAAACTGATTAAATCTGTCAAATGAGGAGGACCTTTAATCTGAGTAAGAAAAGATAGTTGAGCAAAAAAGAAGTGATACTATAGTGGACAGGAGCATGATTTAATTAAAAAGAATAATTAAAAAAATACTACATTATAAAAATGGTCAATAATAATGGTGAATAGTAATTAGAAATACATATTATACAACTAGTAACTTAACAATATTTAAAGATGTGTTAAAAAAGTTAGCTATAAAAAATAAAAAAACTATAATCGCCAATACAATCAGGATGAATTGCCGGTGCAACCGAAGGAGAGAACCTCTTATGTAATTTATTTTAAAAAATTATGTGTAATTTTTAATTACACGGATTACACAATAAAAAAATATTGCTATCTTTTACTATTTTCAAAGATGTATAAAGCCATTAACATACTTGAATTACTATTGGTTTAGATTCCCTAGTTGCTTATATTCTCAAACACTCAACTACTATTGTTAAGGATAATATTTAATAACACATGAATTTTTTATCCCTAACCCGATCGGCGGCATGTTCATGGTTTTGTTTGATTGACCCCCTAGTGACTTGATCAAGACTGTCATTTATCTTAAATTTTCACTTTACTTTAAGTGAGATTTATAAGGTTTACTTTACTATGGTATTATTTTTTCCAAACATTGCCTAAAAGCGCAATAACTTAGGATTAATGGATACTCCCAAAATGCAGTAAGTCTAGGAATAAATGGCATGAGTGGTTATTTTTTGTGCTTCACAACACTACTACTGCCATAATACTACACTTCCTCGTTGTATATCTTAACTTATCAAAGGAAAAAAGGAAAATAATGGAAGAAGAATTACATTATCTTAAATTTAATGATTTTTTTAAAGGCGGATAAACAATATAATTCATTAAGTTATTCTTTCTGTCACCAAATAAGACAGATAGAATAACTTAATCACAATATTAATAATTTAAATCCATAATAAAATATCGATAGGAAATAATTATTAATCAAATTCAAGAGTAATTAGGTTATCCCCTGTTTAAACAATCCAACTTCCACAAACAGAAATCAAGTTTACAAACCAACCTCATGGAGTTGAGTTTCGAGGTGGCTCCTGGAACTGGAACTGAACACTTGGAGCCTGTTGAATCTCCGAGAGATAATCGAAGATGTTCACCTTAATCTCTTCTAGTGTTTTTGTTCTTCATGTTACTTGGAGGAACATGGAGTTTATACTCTGGACCAAAGTACCCGTAATACTCATTCTCTGGCATCTCATTGTCAAGCTCAACCCCAAGTGCCACACCTGCTCAAATTACAAAAGGACAAATATTCATATTCAATAATTTCGACTTGTTAGTGCATAAAAAATTAAAAAGAAGTGAAAGAAATACCTCATAGCACCAGTACCTAGCTACATTTCCTCCAACCAATAAAAGTATTAGCACATTGAAAACCTATTTAATAATTAAGAATACATGGTCTTATAAAGCAGTTTTTGCATAGCAAAAACCTGACCCAAGTGCAATTTACAATTTAGAAACGATGTAAGTGCAATTTACAATTTAGAAACGATGTAAGTTAAATGAAGTTATGTAGTGTTTCAGTTGAATTTAAAAAATGGACTTTTACCTTAAAAAAGTGTGATGTCAATGTTAATAGATTTAAGTTCTCTCAAGGTACCAACGTTTTGCATAACCAAAGGACTAATAATGCAATTTAGTTGTTTTTCTTTTAACTTAATATCTTGTGTTCATGTTATCAAGTTTAACATTCTCTTATAGGTGAAAAGTGAATTGCCAAGTATATTTAAGGCTTTTCTCTATCAACAACATCGATGTTCATGTGGTCCTGCTAATCTTTTCAGAAAACGTCCATTGTGATCATAACGAATAAAGTAAAAAATTAAAATTTTGATCACTGATTTTACCTTTTTTATGATTCTACATAACGTATCTTTATGGAAGAAAATTCATGTAATATATAGAGTGAATATTGTTTTTTACTGCATAGTGTTACAAGGTACTGTTATTGTATATTCCTTCCATCATAACCATTATCAATGCTGTAGGAACTCCAATATTTGTATTTTTCATTCATTAAATTATAATCTTCAAATATAGGCTATGTGATGTTACTACATCGGACTAAAGGTACCTTCAAATTTCAAAATATTCATTGGTTAAAAAAATGTAAACGTAATGAGATTAGGTTAAAAATTAATTTTATACCTTAATTTGGTTTCTTCCCCAAGCCTGGGTTGATGATGATGGAGAATGGTCCCCAAGTGACAATAGTTCTCTTGTTGGTGGGAAGGTGATTGTAAAGTGATTGTAAAGAGATTTTTTTTTTCTGAAGCTCTGAAGAGATTAAATCAATAAGAAAAATACAATGAATCCTTTGTAATTATATTTAAGATTAAATCAATTTTGTTAAATGAACACCAATGTAATTATACTTTGCTTGCTCATTAATGTGATGAGATTAAATTAAAATTATGTAAAAATTATTTTTTACCTTAATTTGGGTCTTCGATTGTTGATGGTGGAGAATGGTCCCGATGGTGGCGGAGGTTTTCTTGTGCGGTTTGGTGGGAAGAGATGGTCCCCTAGTGGCTGAGGTTTACCTTAATTTGGGGTCTACAATGCTTGGTGGGTTGTGAAGGGTTGATGATGGTGGAATGGGTAAATGATTTTTTAAACGATTATAGAATAGGTAAACGATAAAAATGAAGAAGAAGAGAGGAATTATGAGAAGAATGGGGATATTTGAGTGTTAATAGGAAAATCCAGGTATATTCTTTTTTATTATATATTCTTTTTTTTTAAAAATATTTTTCTGATACATATCAAAAATATTCGTTAAGTGGAAGCAAACTCAATATATCTTAAGAGGGTAAAAAAACAGTGTTATACAAAAATACTTATTAATACTTTCATTCTTTTTTCATGTCGAAATATCTAAGTAAGGGGTATATTTGATAATATCAAATCAAATGAGAATCAAGTGTGTACATGAGATTTTTTCCACTTAGTCAAGTGAACCCACCAGGTTCCAAATAAGAGTCTTGGCCCTATTACATGTCAGACAATATTTTGTGATGATCTTGTGTGATGCATCGTTCATATTCAATAACGAACAAACATAAATTGTGGCATAACTATAGGGATCAACAAGGTAATACTGTAAATCAAACGACACGGTTTCTTTGGTCCAAATCAGTATTGGAAGATGGCACACTTGTTAAGGTTTTATGCTTGCTCAAAATGAAAATCTTAATGCATGTAGTGTTGTATTTAACAGTCTTGAAACTATATAGGTCATAAAACATGCTCCTAAATCAGATGGAATGTCTGAGTAATCTTAACAAAAAAGTATCATCTTTCCGACAGAAGGTGGTCCTCTCATCATATTTCCTGCTCGGAGAATGAAATTGCCAATTTCAGGTATAAATATGTTCCTGGTCTCGTAGATTTGAGGATATGTTCCTAGTAATATTCTTTAACTTTTCTCCAAAGACACTTTCTCAAGTAGGTATAGGTTGATCTTGTAGCATGTATTGTACATCATTCGATTTGATCTTTGATACTGAAGAATTTGAATGGAAAAAAATCATTCGTTAATATATTATTAAATTTTGATTTATTATATAATATTTGTCAAATTTTTCACTCTAACAAACTCAAAATATTCAGTAGGTTTGGGATTCTTTTGTGATCTATTAATAAAATATGACTCTTATTACAATACTTCTGAGTTTTATTGCTCGCTAAAATCTCCATAATTGTATTATTATTAATATGTATACCGTTTATAATGATGTAACAATTTAGTAAGATTTGAATTATAAATTTTGACAAATGCTTAATTGATTAAATACTTTAAAACACCTTGGTTCCATAACTAGTTACTTGGATGGAGGAACTCGAGTTGATACAATATCCTAAGATGCTCTAATTATTGTAAAATGATTGGAAGTGTATATTAAGATTATTGTAATTAATCATACTAGTTATTTTGGTCAAATTTAATTAATGATAATTTATAATACAATTTAAAATGTTCATCGTAGAATTGCATTATCAATTAGGATAACATATGTGATTTATACTTCTGTTCACAATTTCCGGTTTAGGTCGTTGATAGAGGAAACGTTATTCATAAAATTTATTTGAGCACATATAGCTTTTTTAGATCTTTGGAAGCCTTCTTGAACTAGTATTGTCTAGAATCGTAGTTAATCGATATAATCAACGGGAATGAAACTTAAAATGACTCTTTGATAGTTCAACTATAGGAAAATTTGTGCAAAAGAGCTCTCAAATGTTGGAACATAAAAGATAAATAAAATGAAATAATTATAAGAGAAAGATATAAGGTACTCTAACATGGATGATTACAACCTACAATTTACCTTTCCACCATTAATATAACCTATAAGATTTGCTAAATATATAATTCAACAATGTAACTGAAGCACGATTTTGTGCCGATTAGTGGTAAGAAAAAATAATTCCAAATCGTTATTTGTAGATATTTATAGTATGATTCTTCCAGCTATATCTAGATTATTCTTATATGGATAAGGACGTGAGCAACACATGCCCATATGTTCTTGTTGAATTCTTCTAGTGAAATTTCTAGGTGCGCTAAAGAGGTACACTTGAAGACCTTCAGTTAATATAATTGGACAGTTTTGATCAACCAAGGATCCCTCATCAGGTATTTTCTAGTTATGATACAACAATTCAAATTATTTCATTATTTTTATATATTATATTTTCTCATTATAGATAACTTCGTTTATAAATTACAATGAAATTTCCTATCAAACAATAGAATTCACTCATGTAATAACAAGTTTTGGTCATACCGTAGTAAGTAAATTGTATTAATTAACAAGTTTAAGGATTATACACACCCTACCTATTTTATGTCAAAATTTAACATCCCTCCGTCCGAAAGATGAAAATCCAAACCACAAGAAATAAAATCTTCACAAGAAAAATGGGGTAATTTTTTGCATGTACTCTTAATAATCTCTATACAACTTGTACTTTGAACCCATCATAAGCCTCATGTGAATATTCGTGAGATGGGTGACAAAAAAGAATTTTGAACGGTGAGTTAAGTCATGCAAGACATAAAGCTTGTAATCCTAAGCACATATATCTTTTAGTATACAAACAGTTAAAGGTGAAGTGCAAGTAAAGGTTGAGTGCGGACATACAAAGTACTAAAAATGATTTACAATCTTGTGGTATTTGCTGAGAAGTAGTGATGAAAATAAGGTTACTATCTTGAAAATTCTTGACTAGGAAATTTTGAACCAAGAATCCTTGTTAGGATATTCGCTTTGAATTGTTTGACAATTCAGTTCTACAACTACTTGTATTTTTGGTAGGACAAACTCAAAAATTCGAGGAATAAATAGATATGTTAGAAATCCATCCATCTATCAGATATCTAGTTCATCTTTATAATACATTTATATCTTGATCTATTACATTTTCACTTTTCTACATCCATGATCCCTGACTTCATTTAAGCGCGATATTCTCACCATCTTATGTTCGTGGTTTCGATATGACTTTGAAACGCGAGAAATATCTCACTATCAAACATAACATAATGTACAAAATTAATCAACCAAACTTTACATATCATTTTAAATAAAACTCAACCCATATCTCACCAAACATCTTAGCGAAATAAAAAGTCATTCATAAATATATTTGCATAATGTGATAAAATATTAAAAAGAAAATTAAATATTTTCCTTGTGTCAGTTATGAATGACAAAAAAAATTAGGTTAGTTATAAAAAAAATCATGAAATGTTTTTCATTTAATTAGTAATCTAGGATGGAGACCGAAATTTTCGCAATGAATTATTTGCACTATAAGTCCATATAATATGAAAAAAATTCAAAATAAGTGCGTATAAAACTATAAATAATGCATTTTTCTGTATTATACAACATGACATATAATTTATTAGCAATAGAATAAGATGTTCATATAAATAATATAATTATAAATCTAATAAAATGAAATTTAAAATTAGTGAATTAAATATATATTTTTAAAATTTATGATGGTCAAATAAAAATTGTAAAAGTTAGTATGAGGCTCATACTATCTTGGCTCTGCCAAACATAAGTTTTTTAATTTAATGTACAATTAACGATAAATGTAAACATATATGTTAAGATGTATTTAAATGACATTATTACTGTGTTAAGGTAATTTGTTATGTTAAGAGTTCATATCAACCGATTATTAAACCAATGCATATATGTAATGATATATATATAAATAGATGAGAGAAAACATTGTAAAATCACATTTAATGGTGTAACAAAACACATAATATAGTGAAAAATATAGGTTTATTTTAGTAGTTTATAGATTAAAAATAAATAAAAATTAACAATTTGTTTAGAAGTGAAGCTTAAAATATTAATATTTGACACGAACCATATTGGATTGTTTTTCAGTGTAATATCATGAATTGTACGAATTCATGAACAATGGGTGAGAAAAAAGATAAACTAAGAGACTTATTTAGTTAAAATAACAAAGGTGAGAGACAAATGTTTTTGTTTGTGTCCCCGCTAGTGTAACTTCAATTTTCGTTTCATTTTATTTGATTTTACTTCTTTATATGATTACTGAATTTATCAATAAATATTCGATATTAGAACTTATGAGAAATATATGTAGGACTAACAGGACCAGAAATAGTTATTTTGAAAAGGTAATGGAGATGAGGTATAAACTGATTAGATCTGTCAAATAAGGAGGACCTTTAATTTGAGTAAGAAAAGATAGTTGAGAAAAAAGAAGTGATACTATAGTGGACATGAGCATGATTTAATTACAAAGAATAATTAAAAACATATTGCATTATAGAAATGGTCAATAATAATGGTGAATAGTAACTAGAAATACATATTAAACAACTAGTAACTTAACAATAAGATCTTTCCACTATCTTTATCTAAAGATGTGTTAAAAAAGTTAGCTATACAAAATAAAAAACTATAATTTCCAATACAATCATGATGAATTGCCGGTGCAACCGAAGGAGAGAACCTCTTATGTAATTTATTTTAAAAAACTATCTGTAATTTTTAATTATACGGATTACACAATTAAAAATATTGCTAGCTTTTACTATTTTCAAAGATGTATAAAGCCATAAACATACTTGAATTACTATTGTTTTAGACTCTATAGTTGCTAATATTCTAAAACACTAATTGTTAAGGATAACATTTAATAACACGTGAATTTTTTTATCCCTAACCTCGGCGGCATGTTCATGGCTTCATTTGATTGACCCCCTGGTGACTTGATCAAGACTGTCATTTATCTTTAATTTTCACTTTACTTTAAGTGAGATTTATAAGGTTTACTTTACTATGGTATTATATTTTCCAAACATTGCCTAAAAGCGCAATAAACTTAGGATTAATGGATCATCCCAAATGCAGTAAGTCTAGGAATAAATGGCATGAGTGATAATTTTTGTGCTTCACAACACTACTACGGCCATAATACTACAGTTAATCGTTGTATATCTTAACTTATCAAAGGAAAAAAGGAAAATAATGGAAGAAGAATTACATTATCTTAAATTTAATGATTTTTTTAAAGGCGGATAATCAATATAATTCATTAAGTTATTCTTTCTGTCACCAAATAAGATAGATAGAATAACTTTATCACAATATTAAGAATTAAAATCCATAATAAAATATCGATAGGAAATAGTTCTTCATCAAATTCAAGAGTAATTAGGTTATCCCCTGTTTGAACAATCCAACTTCCACAAACAGAAATCAAGTTTACAAACCAACCTCATGGAGTTGAGTTTCAGGAGGTGGCTCCTGGAACTGGAATTGAACACTTGGAGCCTGTTGAATCTTCAAGAGATAATCGAAGATGTTCACCTTAATCTCTTCTAGTGTTTTTGTTCTTCATGTTACTTGGAGGAACATGGAGTTTATACTCTGGACCAAAGTACCCGTAATACTCATTCTCTGGCATCTCATTGTCAAGCTCAACCCCAAGTGCCACACATGTCTGCTCAAATTACAAAAGGACAATAATTCATATTCAATAATTTAGTCTTGTTATGCATTAAAAAGTTGAAAAGAAGTGAAAGAAATACCTCGTAGCACCAGCACCTAGCTACATTTCTTATAGTATACCTCCACCCAATAAAAGTAACTGCATATAGAAAACCTATCTAATATCAATATTATTATTAGAATTGAAAACCTAGATTACTCCTTTTCATGTTGTTTATAATTTATTTATTTCAAATTTTTCTTAACATAACTTTTCAAGTCCTATTACACGGTTCTGTATATCAAAAAATTTCTTGTTCTATTTAACTTAACTTAAGTTCAAAAAATTAATATAACTTTAGAAGAGGAAGATAATATTAATTTTATGGTCATTTCATCGAAGAACCATATAATTAGTCAATTTAAAAAGTAACAAAAATGGTAAATGAAATCATATATAGCATAATACAATTTCAGTTAACAAACGAAAAAAGAACATATAATTTAATAGGTTATCACAAAGAACAAATAAAAATTAATGCAATAATTGAAAAAAAAATAGATTAAAGTAAACTTACCCAATTAATTGAAATTTCATGATCAACGATCTGACAAAATAGAGAATAGCAATAGTAAGAGAAATACATAGTAAATAACATAGAAGAGGGGCAATCCGAAGAGGATCTGAAGAATTAGATTCACAAGACCTCTATGAGGAGTGGTTTGGTGGTTTTAGAAGAGTAAAGGAAAGGAGAAAGATGTGGTCTAGAGGAGAATAGGAAGAAAATGGTAGTGTTATGATTTATTTATGAAGTTTTAGGATGAGGAATTGTGCACGGGACATTTTTGTAAAACAACGTTGTTTCTTATTAAACAACTGACACCATTTGTTTTAGTAGGTACACTATATAGCACACATTTTCTTTAATTTTTTGTTATGAAATTAAATTAAATTATGTTATTTGTGGTAAATAATAAAAAGAAAAAAAATTGTTAATTCAGATATTTATATTTTGTACATTATAGAATTTATTTATTTTTTTAATCAAATATTAAAGGTTAGATTAAGAAAAATTTCCTCATTATGTTCAGAATAAAAAATGATTAATTCGCAAGAAGGCTAGTTTTAATTCCATCTAACCACAACCGTCATTTATTCCTCATCTTTCCTTTTTTACCCTTTTTACCACATCGGTAAATTCTGATACATCATTATATCTCTCCTAAACTGATAATTAATTTTTTACCTAGATTATATTTTTACATATGCTCTCAACAAAACTGCAAGCTTGTATCAATGGGTCTCCTACAAGAGACTTGTTAAGTGTAAATGGAGGATTAACTCTATACAAGGACTAGGGTAAAATTGTATTATTGGTCCCTGTTAAATTTTGACATAGCTAATTCTATTTTAATACTCAAAATCATGCGGAATATACATGTGTTATAAACACACATTGGAAAAAAATCTTTCCCGGCAATACATCAAAATTTTATATTAGTTTGAGTTATCTAAGTTTTGGGAATTTTCGCAAAACTCAAAATGTTATTCTTTTTTGCTTCTTTTTGCATTTTTGATATATTTTAATTCTTTTTTTGTGTTTTTGAATAACAAACCATAAGTATATATCACGGAACGTTATATATATATATATATATATATATATATATATATATATATATATATATATATATATATATATATATATATATATATATATTACATACTAGGTATAACCCGTGTCTAAAGACACTATAAATAATATAAAGCTAATTTAATGAAAGAGTCACGAACGAATATGGGATAATGGAACTGAAACCTTTACCATCGTACTTTTTTTTTGTTAAATGAAAATAAAGACACATACTATCCTATCCCTCTATTACTACAAAGGGAAGTTACGCAGCTAAAAAACTTGACAATCGAATCCAAAGGACAAACAGAAACATCGATATTCATCTAGGTGCATTTAACGACTTTATCTACAACTTCGTTAAATTCTCTTTTGGTATGAATGACTTTCCATCCTGGGAATCTCTTCATCCACCATACAATCGTACAATACAATGTAAATTTCCTCATTTGTTTTTTTATTGCAAGTAAAATACATTAATCTCCAATGATCAAACATTGATTATTAACCAGTTGGGATTAGTTTACTAGCCAAGGCCTTGGTCATCCATCTAGTAGTTCAAGTTCAAACCGAGTTAATGACTCTGAGCCCAAAGTAGCTCTCCTATGTAAAAAAAAATATTGAATCATTGTAATGTATATTTATTTTTAGCCATCATTGTTCCGTCACTAAGGCCAAACTAATTATAAGAACTTTTAAATAATATTTATAATTAATTGTATTATTAATCAAACCAAGAAGACTTGGATATCAAATATGGGTGAAAAACTCAATAGAGAATAATAAGAAATAATATAAGTAAACCATATTTAATCGCTTTTTTCTACAAAAGTGAAAATACAAATACATAAAATCAATCTACAACTTTTTTTTGTAAACTTTTGTCAGGAGGTTATAATAATCAATAAGAGAAAGATCATGTCATCCATATATACCAATATTTTGCGTAACACGTTTTGCAAGTGCATTAGTTGTCCTTCTATTAAAGCATCTTTTGATATGTTAGACTTTCTAGTTTTTAAATTCTAATTAACCATTTCCAAAATTTTATCAACCATAGGTTGGATACTTTAATAAATTCTAATTATTTTTTGAATACCTTAAACAATTTCGAAGTTGTTAGAGTACAAAAAATAACTCTGAAGATTGAGATCAGACGATGATCCCATTGTTCAAAGAATAACCTAGCTTAATCGTAGAATCTTGAATTATCTAAAAATGAGACTAATTTTGTGAGTCAAATTTGTTTGGTTCCATTTTTGTTGATTTTACATAAAACCAATTATTACAAAAAGCAGTAAAAATCATTATCTTTAAAGAGTTAAACGTTTACTTTTCCGTCCTCTTTCATTTTTGTTATTTTTTTTGTACACAAAATAAAAGAAGTTATTTAACACTGATCTTTACAAATCTACCACTATTTAATAACACAAAGGTATTTATTACATTCCCTTTTTTACATGGAATAGTGCTTAGATACATCAACTATAATAAACATGCTGAAGATATGAGAATAATAAATCACAACATCATGGTATAAATTGTTGTTCTACACTCTACTACATGCCTACATGATCATATTTCCCACAAAGTCCATATAGATAAGAGAATATGAATAAATCGAAAGTTATGTAACATGTAGAATTTGGACAAGGCGTGAAAGTTAAAAGAACATTTTTATTGAAATATAATTAGAAGAGAAAATTCTAGAAACAAAAAAGTGTACAAGCTAAAAGAACCTTTTTACTGAAATATAATTAGATTAAGTTGGGTTATTCTAAAAACCAAAAATTAAATCTGGGCTTGATCATGAGATCCCATTACTAATTGAATTAATCACTGGGATACCTGGTATTCCACGAAAATAATACAACAATACGTGATTAGACACATTTTTTTAACATTTGAGAGTAAAAACCCGATATAAAATCCTTGAAATGTAATAAATAAAACAAACTGTTTATGCAAAACTGTAGTGATCCAAGCATAAAGTCAGGAAACAAATAGTGACCCCAAGCACATCAGAGTTCTATTGATAAATATATTTTTGAAAACGGTTATCATTTCACCTAGAGCCAATAAATTAAAAAAGATTGTTCAGAAACATATTGCTATATAATGTAACTTAAGATACAACACATAAATGGAATGACTTATCCCAGACCAAATAATTCCTTCTCTACTTCACATATCCAATTTGTGGCTGGTACATGAAAAAATATTCAAATAAATCTCACTAAAAAAAGACAGCTCTGTCTCTCCATATATTACATATCCTTCTCCAACTGTGCAATAGTGCAATTAAATCTTACACTTACCGTACAATAGGTTTACAATGCATAAATTCTCATGTGACCTATTTAATGAAAGACATCGCTTTCAACTAAAACACTTGCAAAAGATCGTATATTCCATCATTCAGAACCGTGTTACAATACTTGTACTTGTCGAAACGAATAACCAGCCAACCACTTGGATGATATCTAATTGAATCCTTCACACTTCAAAGATTACTAAGCTGATAGTCCCTTGCTTAATTCAGGAATAATGACAATTAGGGACACAAATTTCTACTACATGCCATGGCAGAAACACCAATACATGACAGGTCTAGAAAGGCAGTTTCAATTGCGTTAGTGCAATCCAAATCCAACCTGCGATCAAGAGGACTGAATAGAAATCCAGTCTGCGTTAATGCACTTTGTAGCAGCACTTTTGTCAGTGATATCAGCAACTCCCAACATTGTAATGCTTCTTAACAGTTTTCTTTCATATACCATGTCCTCTTCTTCATCTTCACATTTTTCCAACTTCCGATATCTTTGTAAATAGTAAGTAGTTATTTGTGTCCTATTGTTAAATAAATAAAAGTTAATATTGACATTTGAGACTAAATTCAAATCTAATAATATATTATAATATTAAAATGTACTTAGTTAGATTTTCTAGATAAACGTACCATTTTGGAGTAGGTCCAAGAGCTGAGTATAAAATAAGAAGGTATTTAAGTTTTTTTTGAAACTAAATAATATTAAACCACTCTCTTTCAGAACACATAAGTAGTTGATTCTGCCACTTGTTGACTCAATATACGTCATGTCTTCACTCAAAACGGGTTTCACAACACAATTTATGAAGAAAAAGGGGTTAAATCGTAATTAAGAGAGAAGGGATACTTTTTTCTTATGGGTCCCATATACTATCAATATGGTGATCAGCTGTGATTAACTTTTATAGCTCAATTATTGGCCTTCCATACCTGTGAAATATAATTAAATTTTGGTTAGAATGTTTAATTTTAACTCTAAAAGGGTTTAAAAATAAATGCATACTTACATATGATCTTTTTCTCTGACAGGGTAGGAAGAACGAAAATAAAAAATCTAAAATGCATAGTTCATCAAAATGATTAATTATAAACCTTTTTAAATGAGAAACTTACATTGTCCAACATGATATGATCAATACCTGCTACAGATTCCAATACATCTAATAGAGAGGTGGAATCTGAGAGGATACCAAGAGAGGTGCCAACTAAAACTGCAGTTGGTGTGGCAATTTCAAGAGCACTTGGACAGGAGACGACCTAGAATGGAAGAACACATTTTATGTTTCATGCAAAAAGTACAAATTTCTATATTTTAAACATTCATAATAGTTCATTTGTCGCCACTTGTCTATATATAATAACTCAGCAAGTAGCAATGGATTTTCATCACGGCAATACTTTTTAGCAAATCATCTGGGAATACATAACAAAGGGAGTAATGTAGATAACACCAATAAACACAACACCTTTAGAATATAACAAAACCTATCGTTTGAGTAATGAGAGTAAAATCCTTGATTCATAATTAAAAATTAGACAAGTGCAAGAACAATATTTGATCAAAAAAGAAGAATGGGTTACATAACCGCATATAGAGATAGGTATATTTGTTTTGTAATACAGGTGTAAAGCAATTTTTGCATAGCAAAAACCTGACCCAAGTGCAATTTACAATTTAGAAATGATGTAAGTCAATTGAAGTTATGTAGGGTTTCAGTTGAATCAAAAAAATGGACTTTTACCTTAGAAAAGTGTGATGTCCATGTTAATAGATTTAAGGTCTCTCAAGGTAAACTTTCTGCATAACCAAAGGACTAATAATGCAATTAAGTTGTTTTTCTTTTAATTTAATATCTTGTGTTCATGATATCAAGTTTAACATTCTCTTATAGGTGAAAAGTGAATTGCCAAGTATATTTAAGGCTTTTCTCTATCAACAACATAGATGGTCATGTGGCCCTGCTAAAATTTTTCGAAAACTTTATGAAGTAAAAAATTGAAATTTTGATCACTGATTTTACTTTTTTTGTGATTCTACATAATGTATCTTTATGGAAGAAAATTCAAGTGATATATAGAGTGACTTTTGTTTTTTACTGCATAGAGTTATATGGTACTATTGTTGTATATTCCTTCCATTATAACCATTATCAATGCTGTAGGAACTCCAAGGTTTGTATTTTTCATTCATTGAATTATAATCTTCATATATACGCTATGTGATGTTACTACATCGGACTAAAGGTACCTTCAAATTTCAAAATATTCATTGGTTAAAAAAATGTAAAAGTAATGAGATTAGGTTAAAAATTAATTTTATACCTTAATTTGGTTTCTTCCCCAAGCCTGGTCGAATGGTCCCCAAGTGGCAATAGTTTTCCTGTTGGTGGGAAGGTGATTGTAAAGAGATTGTAAAGAGATATTTTTTTTCTGAAGCAAGTCTGAAGAGATTAAATCAATGAGAAAAATAAAATGAATCCCCTGTAATTATATTTAAGATTAAATCAATTTTGATAAATGAACACCAATGTAATTATACTTTGATACTCATTAAAGTAAAGAGATTAAATTAAAATTATGAATATTTTTTAGAGTTTCAATGGTAACAATTAATTTTTACCTTAATTTGGGTCTTCTATTGTTGATGGTGGAAAATGGTCCCGATGGTAGCTGAGGTTTTCTTGTGCAGGAGAGCGGCTTGGTGGGATGAGATGGTCCCCTAGTGGCTGAGGTTTACCTTAATTTGGGCTCTACAAAGCGGGTTGATCATGGTAATGGTAACCGAGTGGGATGTGAATGGTTGATGATGGTGTGGAATGGGTAAATATATTTTTTAAACGATTATAGAATAGGTAAACGATAAAAATGAATGAGAAGAGGGGAATTATTAGAAGAATGGGGATATTTGAGTGTTAACAGAGAAAGCCATGTATATCCTTCTTTATTATATATTCACTTTTTTAATAAAAAAATTTATGATACATATCATTTTAATTTTTTGTACTTAGAATAATTAATGACTCATATTTTATAATATTTTTGTACAATTTCTTGATGTATCCATTTAAACTATGTTGTTATCGTCAACTGGAAGCGAACTCAATATATCTTAAGAGGGTAAAAAAAAACATTGTTATACGAAAATACTTATTAATACTTTCATTATTTTTTCATGTCGAAATATCTAAGTAAGGGGTATATTTGATAATATCAAATGAAATGAGAATCAAGTATGTACATGAGATTTTTTCAGCTTAGTCAAGTGAGCCCACCATGTACTGGTTCCAAATAAGAGTCTTGGCCCAATTACATGTCAGACAACATTTTTTTATGATCTTGTGTGATGGATCGTTCATATTCAATAACGAACAAACATAAATTGTGGCATAACTATAGGGTTTCAACAAGGTAATACTGTAAATCAAACGACACGGTTTCTTTGGTCCAAATCAGTATTGGAAGATGACGCACTTGATTTTATTTAAGGTTGTATGTTTGCTCAAAATAAAAATCTTAATGCACGTACTTTTGTATTTAACAGTCTTCAACTATATAGGGCATATACCATGCTCCTAAACCAGATGGAATGTCTGAGTAATCTTCTTTCCGCTAGAAGGTGGTCCTCTCATCATATTTCCTGCTCGGAGAATGAAATTGCCAATTTCTTGTCTAAATATGTTAAGTATAACCTGGTCTCGTAGATTTGAGGATATGTTCCTAGTAATATTCTTTAACTTTTCTCCAAAGACACTTTCTCAAGTAGGTATAGGTTGATCTTGTAGCATGTATTGTACATCATTCGATTTGATCTTTGATACTGAAGAATTTGAATGGACAAAAATCATTCGTTGATATATTATTAAGTTTTGATTTATTATATAATATTTGTCAAATTTTACACTCTAACAAACTCAAAATATTCAGTAGGTTTGGGATTCTTTTGTGATCTATTAATAAAATATGACTCTTATTACAATACTTCTGAGTTTTATTGCTCGCTAAAATCTCCATAATTGTATTATTATTAATATGTATACCGTTTATAATGATGTAACAATTTAGTAAGATTTGAATTATAAATTTTGACAAATGCTTAATTGATTAAATACTTTAAAACACCTTGGTTCCATAACTAGTTACTTGGATGGAGGAACTCGAGTTGATACAATATCCTAAGATGCTCTAATTATTGTAAAATGATTGGAAGTGTATATTAAGATTATTGTAATTAATCATACTAGTTATTTTGGTCAAGTTTAATTAATGATAATTTATAATACAATTTAAAATGTTCATCGTAGAATTGCATTATCAATTAGGATAACATATGTGATTTATACTTCTGTTCACAATTTCCGGTTTAGGTCGTTGATAGAGGAAACGTTATTCATAAAATTTATTTGAGCACATATAGCTTTTTTAGATCTTTGGAAGCCTTCTTGAACTAGTATTGTCTAGAATCGTAGTTAATCGATATAATCAACGGGAATGAAACTTAAAATGACTCTTTGATAGTTCAACTATAGGAAAATTTGTGCAAAAGAGCTCTCAAATATTGGAACATAAAAGATAAATGAAATGAAATAATTATAAGAGAAAGATATAAGGTACTCTAACATGGATGATTACAACCTACAATTTACCTTTCCACCATTAATATACACTATAAGATTTGCTAAATATATAATTCAACAATGTAACTGAAGCACGATTTTGTGCCGATTAGTGGTAAGAAAAAATAATTCCAAATCGTTATTTGTAGATATTTATAGTATGATTCTTCCAGCTATATCTAGATTATTCTTATATGGATAAGGACGTGAGCAACACATGCCCATATGTTCTTGTTGAATTCTTCTAGTGAAATTTCTAGGTGCGCTAAAGAGGTATACTTGAAGACCTTCAGTTAATATAATTGGACAGTTTTGATCAACCAAGGATCCCTCATCAGGTATTTTCTAGTTATGATACAACAAGTCAAATTATTTCATTATTTTTATATATTATATTTTCTCATTATAGATAACTTCGTTTATAAATTACAATGAAATTTCCTATCAAACAATAGAATTCACTCATGTAATAACAAGTTTTGGTCATACCGTAGTAAGAAAATTGTATTAATTAACAAGTTTAAGGATTATACACACCCTACCTATTTTATGTCAAAATTTAACATCCCTCCGTCCGAAAGATGAAAATCCAAACCACAAGAAATAAAATCTTCACAAGAAAAATGGGGTAATTTTTTGCATGTACTCTTAATAATCTCTATACAACTTGTACTTTGAACCCATTGTAAGCCTCATGTGAATATTCGTGAGATGGGTGACAAAAAAGAATTTTGAACGGTGAGTTAAGTCATGCAAGACATAAAGCTTGTAATCCTAAGCACATATATCTTTTAGTATACAAACAGTTAAAGGTGAAGTGCAAGTAAAGGTTGAGTGCGGACATACAAAGTACTAAAAATGATTTACAATCTTGTGGTATTTGCTGAGAAGTAGTGATGAAAATAAGGTTACTATCTTGAAAATTCTTGACTAGGAAATTTTGAACCAAGAATCCTTGTTAGGATATTCGCTTTGAATTGTTTGACAATTTAGTTCTACAACTACTTGTATTTTTGGTAGGCCAAACTCAAAAATTCGAGGAATAAATAGATATGTTAGAAATCCATCCATCTATCAGATATCTAGTTCATCTTTATAATACATTTATATCTTGATCTATTACATTTTCACTTTTCTACATCCATGATCCCTGACTTCATTTAAGCGCGATATTCTCACCATCTTATGTTCGTGGTTTCGATATGACTTTGAAACGCGAGAAATATCTCACTATCAAACATAACATAATGTACAAAATTAATCAACCAAACTTTACATATCATTTTAAATAAAACTCAACCCATATCTCACCAAACATCTTAGCGAAATAAAAAGTCATTCATAAATATATTTGCATAATGTGATTAAATATTAAAAAGAAAATTAAATATTTTCCTTGTGTCAGTTATGAATGACAAAAAAAATTAGGTTAGTTATAAAAAAAATCATGAAATGTTTTTCATTTAATTAGTAATCTAGGATGGAGACCGAAATTTTCGCAATGAATTATTTGCACTATAAGTCCATATAATATGAAAAAAATTCAAAATAAGTGCGTATAAAACTATAAATAATGCATTTTTCTGTATTATACAACATGACATATAATTTATTAGCAATAGAATAAGATGTTCATATAAATAATATAATTATAAATCTAATAAAATAAAATTTAAAATTAGTGAATTAAATATATATTTTTAAAATTTATGATGGTCAAATAAAAATTGTAAAAGTTAGTATGAGGCTCATACTATCTTGGCTCTGCCAAACATAAGTTTTTTAATTTAATGTACAATTAACGATAAATGTAAACATATATGTTAAGATGTATTTAAATGACATTAGTACTGTGTTAAGATAATTTGTTATGTTAAGAGTTCATATCAACCGATTATTAAACCAATGCATATATGTAATGATATATATATATAAATAGATGAGAGAAAACATTGTAAAATCACATTTAATGGTGTAACAAAACACATAATATAGTGAAAAATATAGGTTTATTTTAGTAGTTTATAGATTAAAAATAAATAAAAATTAACAATTTGTTTAGAAGTGAAGCTTAAAATATTAATATTTGACACGAACCATATTGGATTGTTTTTCAGTGTAATATCATGAATTGTACGAATTCATGAACAATGGGTGAGAAAAAAGATAAACTAAGAGACTTATTTAGTTAAAATAACAAAGGTGAGAGACAAATGTTTTTGTTTGTGTCCCCGCTAGTGTAACTTCAATTTTCGTTTCATTTTATTTGATTTTACTTCTTTATATGATTACTGAATTTATCAATAAATATTCGATATTAGAACTTATGAGAAATATATGTAGGACTAACAGGACCAGAAATAGTTATTTTGAAAAGGTAATGGAGATGAGGTATAAACTGATTAGATCTGTCAAATAAGGAGGACCTTTAATTTAAGTAAGAAAAGATAGTTGAGAAAAAAGAAGTGATACTATAGTGGACATGAGCATGATTTAATTACAAAGAATAATTAAAAACATATTGCATTATAGAAATGGTCAATAATAATGGTGAATAGTAACTAGAAATACATATTAAACAACTAGTAACTTAACAATAAGATCTTTCCACTATCTTTATCTAAAGATGTGTTAAAAAAGTTAACTATACAAAATAAAAAACTATAATTTCCAATACAATCATGATGAATTGCCGGTGCAACCGAAGGAGAGAACCTCTTATGTAATTTATTTTAAAAAACTATCTGTAATTTTTAATTACACGGATTACACAATTAAAAATATTGCTAGCTTTTACTATTTTCAAAGATGTATAAAGCCATAAACATACTTGAATTACTATTGTTTTAGACTCTATAGTTGCTAATATTCTCAAACACTAATTGTTAAGGATAACATTTAATAACACGTGAATTTTTTTATCCCTAACCTCGGCGGCATGTTCATGGCTTCATTTGATTGACCCCCTGGTGACTTGATCAAGACTGTCATTTATCTTTAATTTTCACTTTACTTTAAGTGAGATTTATAAGGTTTACTTTACTATGGTATTATATTTTCCAAACATTGCCTAAAAGCGCAATAAACTTAGGATTAATAGATCATCCCAAATGCAGTAAGTCTAGGAATAAATGGCATGAGTGATAATTTTTGTGCTTCACAACACTACTACGGCCATAATACTACAGTTAATCGTTGTATATCTTAACTTATCAAAGGAAAAAAGGAAAATAATGGAAGAAGAATTACATTATCTTAAATTTAATGATTTTTTTAAAGGCGGATAATCAATATAATTCATTAAGTTATTCTTTCTGTCACCAAATAAGATAGATAGAATAACTTTATCACACTATTAAGAATTAAAATCCATAATAAAATATCGATAGGAAATAGTTCTTCATCAAATTCAAGAGTAATTAGGTTATCCCCTGTTTGAACAATCCAACTTCCACAAACAGAAATCAAGTTTACAAACCAACCTCATGGAGTTGAGTTTCAGGAGGTGGCTCCTGGAACTGGAACTGAACACTTGGAGCCTGTTGAATCTTCAAGAGATAATCGAAGATGTTCACCTTAATCTCTTCTAGTGTTTTTGTTCTTCATGTTACTTGGAGGAACATGGAGTTTATACTCTGGACCAAAGTACCCGTAATACTCATTCTCTGGCATCTCATTGTCAAGCTCAACCCCAAGTGCCACACATGTCTGCTCAAATTACAAAAGGACAATAATTCATATTCAATAATTTAGTCTTGTTATGCATTAAAAAGTTGAAAAGAAGTGAAAGAAATACCTCGTAGCACCAGCACCTAGCTACATTTCTTATAGTATACCTCCACCCAATAAAAGTAACTGCATATTGAAAACCTATCTAATATCAATATTATTATTAGAATTGAAAACCTAGATTACTCCTTTTCATGTTGTTTATAATTTATTTATTTCAAATTTTACTTAACATAACTTTTCAAGTCCTATTACACGGTTCTGTATATCAAAAAATTTCTTGTTCTATTTAACTTAACTTAAGTTCAAAAAAATTAATATAACTTTAGAAGAGGAAGATAATATTAATTTTATGGTCATTTCATCGAAGAACCATATAATTAGTCAATTTAAAAAGTAACAAAAATGGTAAATGAAATCATATATAGCATAATACAATTTCAGTTAACAAACGAAAAAAGAACATATAATTTAATAGGTTATCACAAAGAACAAATAAAAATTAATGCAATAATTGAAAAAAAAATAGATTAAAGTAAACTTACCCAATTAATTGAAATTTCATGATCAACGATCTGACAAAATAGAGAATAGCAATAGTAAGAGAAATATATAGTAAATAACATAGAAGAGGGGCAATCCGAAGAGGATCTGAAGAATTAGATTCACAAACCTCTATGAGGAGTGGTTTGGTGGTTTTAGAAGAGTAAAGGAAAGGAGAAAGATGTGGTCTAGAGGAGAATAGGAAGAAAATGATAGTGTTATGATTTATTTATGAAGTTTTAGGATGAGGAATTGTGCACGGGAAATTTTTGTAAAACAACGTTGTTTCTTATTAAACAACTGACACCATTTGTTTTAGTAGGTACACTATATAGCACACATTTTCTTTAATTTTTTGTTATGAAATTAAATTAAATTATGTTATTTGTGGTAAATAATAAAAAGAAAAAAAATTGTTAATTCAGATATTTATATTTTGTACATTATAGAATTTATTTATTTTTTTAATCAAATATTAAAGGTTAGATTAAGAAAAATTTCCTCATTATGTTCAGAATAAAAAATGATTAATTCGCAAGAAGGCTAGTTTTAATTCCATCTAACCACAACCGTCATTTATTCCTCATCTTTCCTTTTTTACCCTTTTTACCACATCCGGTAAATTCTGATACATCATTATATCTCTCCTAAACTGATAATTAATTTTTTACCTAGATTATATTTTTACATATGCTCTCAACAAAACTGCAAGCTTGTATCAATGGGTCTCCTACAAGAGACTTGTTAAGTGTAAATGGAGGATTAACTCTATACAAGGACTAGGGTAAAATTGTATTATTGGTCCCTGTTAAATTTTGACATAGCTAATTCTATTTTAATACTCAAAATCATGCGGAATATACATGTGTTATAAACACACATTGGAAAAAAATCTTTCCCGGCAATACATCAAAATTTTATATTAGTTTGAGTTATCTAAGTTTTGGGAATTTTCGCAAAACTCAAAATGTTATTCTTTTTTGCTTCTTTTTGCATTTTTGATATATTTTAATTCTTTTTTTGTGTTTTTGAATAACAAACCATAAGTATATATCACGGAACGTTATATATATATATATATATATATATATATATATATATATATATATATATATATATATATATTACATACTAGGTATAACCCGTGTCTAAAGACACTATAAATAATATAAAGCTAATTTAATGAAAGAGTCACGAACGAATATGGGATAATGGAACTGAAACCTTTACCATCGTACTTTTTTTTTGTTAAATGAAAATAAAGACACATACTATCCTATCCCTCTATTACTACAAAGGGAAGTTACGCAGCTAAAAAACTTGACAATCGAATCCAAAGGACAAACAGAAACATCGATATTCATCTAGGTGCATTTAACGACTTTATCTACAACTTCGTTAAATTCTCTTTTGGTATGAATGACTTTCCATCCTGGGAATCTCTTCATCCACCATACAATCGTACAATACAATGTAAATTTCCTCATTTGTTTTTTTATTGCAAGTAAAATACATTAATCTCCAATGATCAAACATTGATTATTAACCAGTTGGGATTAGTTTACTAGCCAAGGCCTTGGTCATCCATCTAGTAGTTCAAGTTCAAACCGAGTTAATGACTCTGAGCCCAAAGTAGCTCTCCTATGTAAAAAAAAATATTGAATCATTGTAATGTATATTTATTTTTAGCCATCATTGTTCCGTCACTAAGGCCAAACTAATTATAAGAACTTTTAAATAATATTTATAATTAATTGTATTATTAATCAAACCAAGAAGACTTGGATATCAAATATGGGTGAAAAACTCAATAGAGAATAATAAGAAATAATATAAGTAAACCATATTTAATCGCTTTTTTCTACAAAAGTGAAAATACAAATACATAAAATCAATCTACAACTTTTTTTTGTAAACTTTTGTCAGGAGGTTATAATAATCAATAAGAGAAAGATCATGTCATCCATATATACCAATATTTTGCGTAACACGTTTTGCAAGTGCATTAGTTGTCCTTCTATTAAAGCATCTTTTGATATGTTAGACTTTCTAGTTTTTAAATTCTAATTAACCATTTCCAAAATTTTATCAACCATAGGTTGGATACTTTAATAAATTCTAATTATTTTTTGAATACCTTAAACAATTTCGAAGTTGTTAGAGTACAAAAAATAACTCTGAAGATTGAGATCAGACGATGATCCCATTGTTCAAAGAATAACCTAGCTTAATCGTAGAATCTTGAATTATCTAAAAATGAGACTAATTTTGTGAGTCAAATTTGTTTGGTTCCATTTTTGTTGATTTTACATAAAACCAATTATTACAAAAAGCAGTAAAAATCATTATCTTTAAAGAGTTAAACGTTTACTTTTCCGTCCTCTTTCATTTTTGTTATTTTTTTTGTACACAAAATAAAAGAAGTTATTTAACACTGATCTTTACAAATCTACCACTATTTAATAACACAAAGGTATTTATTACATTCCCTTTTTTACATGGAATAGTGCTTAGATACATCAACTATAATAAACATGCTGAAGATATGAGAATAATAAATCACAACATCATGGTATAAATTGTTGTTCTACACTCTACTACATGCCTACATGATCATATTTCCCACAAAGTCCATATAGATAAGAGAATATGAATAAATCGAAAGTTATGTAACATGTAGAATTTGGACAAGGCGTGAAAGTTAAAAGAACATTTTTATTGAAATATAATTAGAAGAGAAAATTCTAGAAACAAAAAAGTGTACAAGCTAAAAGAACCTTTTTACTGAAATATAATTAGATTAAGTTGGGTTATTCTAAAAACCAAAAATTAAATCTGGGCTTAATCATGAGATCCCATTACTAATTGAATTAATCACTGGGATACCTGGTATTCCACGAAAATAATACAACAATACGTGATTAGACACATTTTTTTAACATTTGAGAGTAAAAACCCGATATAAAATCTTTGAAATGTAATAAATAAAACAAACTGTTTATGCAAAACTGTAGTGACCCAAGCATAAAGTCAGGAAACAAATAGTGACCCCAAGCACATCAGAGTTCTATTGATAAATATATTTTTGAAAACGGTTATCATTTCACCTAGAGCCAATAAATTAAAAAAGATTGTTCAGAAACATATTGCTATATAATGTAACTTAAGATACAACACATAAATGGAATGACTTATCCCAGACCAAATAATTCCTTCTCTACTTCACATATCCAATTTGTGGCTGGTACATGAAAAAATATTCAAATAAATCTCACTAAAAAAAGACAGCTCTGTCTCTCCATATATTACATATCCTTCTCCAACTGTGCAATAGTGCAATTAAATCTTACACTTACTATACAATAGGTTTACAATGCATAAATTCTCATGTGACCTATTTAATGAAAGACATCGCTTTCAACTAAAACACTTGCAAAAGATCGTATATTCCATCATTCAGAACCGTGTTGCAATACTTGTACTTGTCGAAACGAATAACCAGCCAACCACTTGGATGATATCTAATTGAATCCTTCACACTTCAAAGATTACTAAGCTGAAAGTCCCTTGCTTAATTCAGGAATAATGACAATTAGGGACACAAATTTCTACTACATGCCATGGCAGAAACACCAATACATGACAGGTCTAGAAAGGCAGTTTCAATTGCGTTAGTGCAATCCGAAATCCAACCTGCGATCAAGAGGACTGAATAGAAATCCAGTCTGCGTTAATGCACTTTGTAGCAGCACTTTTGTCAGTGATTTCAGCAACTCCCAACATTGTAATGCTTCTTAACAGTTTTCTTTCATATACCATGTCCTCTTCTTCATCTTCACATTTTTCCAACTTCCGATATCTTTGTAAATAGTAAGTAGTTATTTGTGTCCTATTGTTAAATAAATAAAAGTTAATATTGACATTTGAGACTAAATTCAAATCTAATAATATATTATAATATTAAAATGTACTTAGTTAGATTTTCTAGATAAACGTACCATTTTGGAGCAGGTCCAAGAGCTGAGTATAAAATAAGAAGGTATTTAAGTTTTTTTGAAACTAAATAATATTAAACCACTCTCTTTCAGAACACATAAGTAGTTGATTCTGCTACTTGTTGACTCAATATACGTCATGTCTTCACTCAAAACGGGTTTCACAACACAATTTATGAAGAAAAAGGGGTTAAATCGTAATTAAGAGAGAAGGGATACTTTTTTCTTATGGGTCCCATATACTAACAATATGGTGATCAGCTGTGATTAACTTTTATAGCTCAATTATCGGCCTTCCATACCTGTGAAATATAATTAAATTTTGGTTAGAATGTTTAATTTTAACTTTAAAAGGGTTTAAAAATAAATGCATACTTACATATGATCTTTTTCTCTGACAGGGTAGGAAGAACGAAAATAAAAAATCTAAAATGCATAGTTCATCAAAATGATTAATTATAAACCTTTTTAAATGAGAAACTTACATTGTCCAACATGATATGATCAATATCTGCTACAGATTCCAATACATCTAACAGAGAGGTGGAATCTGAGAGGATACCAAGAGAGGTGCCAACTAAAACTGCAGTTGGTGTGGCAATTTCAAGAGCACTTGGATAGGAGACGACCTAGAATGGAAGAACACATTTTATGTTTCATGCAAAAAGTACACAATTTCTATATTTTAAACATTCATAATAGTTCATTTGTCGCCACTTGTCTATATATAATAACTCAGCAAGTAGCAATGGATTTTCATCACGGTAATACTTTTTAGTAAATCATCTGGGAATACATAACAAAGGGAGTAATGTAGATAACACCAATAAAAACAACACCTTTAGAATATAACAAAACCTATCGTTTGAGTAATGAGAGTAAAATCCTTGATTCATAATTAAAAATTAGACAAGTGCAAGAACAATATTTGATCAAAAAAGAAGAATGGGTTACATAACCGCATACAGAGATAGGTATATTTGTTTTGTAATACAGGTGTAAAGCAATTTTTGCATAGCAAAAACCTGACCCAAGTGCAATTTACAATTTAGAAACGATGTAAGTCAATTGAAGTTATGTAGGGTTTCAGTTGAATTAAAAAATGGACTTTTACCTTAGAAAAGTGTGATGTCCATGTTAATAGATTTAAGGTCTCTCAAGGTAAACTTTCTGCATAACCAAAGGACTAATAATGCAATTAAGTTGTTTTTCTTTTAACTTAATATCTTGTGTTCATGATATCAAGTTTAACATTCTCTTATAGGTGAAAAGTGAATTGCCAAGTATATTTAAGGCTTTTCTCTATCAACAACATAGATGGTCATGTGGCCCTGCTAAAATTTTTCGAAAACGTTATGAAGTAAAAAATTGAAATTTTGATCACTGATTTTACTTTTTTTGTGATTCTACATAATATATCTTTATGGAAGAAAATTCAAGTGATATATAGAGTGACTTTTGTTTTTTACTGCATAGAGTTATATGGTACTATTGTTGTATATTCCTTCCATTATAACCATTATCAATGCTGTAGGAACTCCAAGGTTTGTATTTTTCATTCATTGAATTATAATCTTCATATATACGCTATGTGATGTTACTACATCGGACTAAAGGTACCTTCAAATTTCAAAATATTCATTGGTTAAAAAAATGTAAAAGTAATGAGATTAGGTTAAAAATTAATTTTATACCTTAATTTGGTTTCTTCCCCAAGCCTGGTCGAATGGTCCCCAAGTGGCAATAGTTCTCCTGTTGGTGGGAAGGTGATTGTAAAGAGATTGTAAAGAGATATTTTTTTTCTGAAGCAAGTCTGAAGAGATTAAATCAATGAGAAAAATAAAATGAATCCCCTGTAATTATATTTAAGATTAAATCAATTTTGATAAATGAACACCAATGTAATTATACTTTGATACTCATTAAAGTAAAGAGATTAAATTAAAATTATGAATATTTTTTAGAGTTTCAATGGTAACAATTAATTTTTACCTTAATTTGGGTCTTCTATTGTTGATGGTGGAAAATGGTCCCGATGGTGGCTGAGGTTTTCTTGTGCAGGAGAGCGGCTTGGTGGGATGAGATGGTCCCCTAGTGGCTGAGGTTTACCTTAATTTGGGCTCTACAAAGCGGGTTGATCATGGTAATGGTAACCGAGTGGGATGTGAATGGTTGATGATGGTGTGGAATGGGTAAATATATTTTTTAAACGATTATAGAATAGGTAAACGATAAAAATGAATGAGAAGAGGGGAATTATTAGAAGAATGGGGATATTTGAGTGTTAACAGAGAAAGCCATGTATATCCTTCTTTATTATATATTTATTTTTTTAATAAAAAAATTTATGATACATATCATTTTAATTTTTTGTACTTAGAATAATTAATGACTCATATTTTATAATATTTTTGTACAATTTCTTGATGTATCCATTTAAACTATGTTGTTATCGTCAACTGGAAGCGAACTCAATATATCTTAAGAGGGTAAAAAAACATTGTTATACGAAAATACTTATTAATACTTTCATTATTTTTTCATGTCGAAATATCTAAGTAAGGGGTATATTTGATAATATCAAATGAAATGAGAATCAAGTATGTACATGAGATTTTTTCATCTTAGTCAAGTGAGCCCACCAGGTACTGGTTCCAAATAAGAGTCTTGGCCCAATTACATGTCAGACAACATTTTTTTATGATCTTGTGTGATGGATCGTTCATATTCAATAACGAACAAACATAAATTGTGGCATAACTATAGGGTTTCAACAAGGTAATACTGTAAATCAAACGACACGGTTTCTTTGGTCCAAATCAGTATTGGAAGATGACGCACTTGATTTTATTTAAGGTTGTATGTTTGCTCAAAATGAAAATCTTAATGCACGTACTTTTGTATTTAACAGTCTTCAACTATATAGGGCATATACCATGCTCCTAAACCAGATAGAATGTCTGAGTAATCTTCTTTCCGCTAGAAGGTTGTCCTCTCATCATATTTCCTGCTCGGAGAATGAAATTGCCAATTATTTGTCTAAATATGTTAAGTATAACCTGGTCTCGCAGATTTGAGGATATGTTCCTAGTAATATTCTTTAACTTTTCTCCAAAGACACTTTCTCAAGTAGGTATAGGTTGATCTTGTAGCATGTATTGTACATCATTCGATTTGATCTTTGATACTGAAGAATTTGAATGGACAAAAATCATTCGTTGATATATTATTAAGTTTTGATTTATTATATAATATTTGTCAAATTTTACACTCTAACAAACTCAAAATATTCAGTAGGTTTGTGATTCTTTTGTGATCTACTAATAAAATATGACTCTTATTACAATACTTCTGAGTTTCATTGCTCGCTAAAATCTCCATAATTGTATTATGATTAATATGTATACAGTTTATTATGATGTAACAATATAGTAAGATTTGAATTATAAGTTTTGACAAATGCTTAATTGATTAAATAGTTTAAACACCTTGGTTTCATAACTAGTTACTTGGATGGATGAACTCGAGTTGATACAATATCGTAAGATGCTCTAATTATTGTAAAATGATTGGAAGTGTATATCAAGATTATTGTAATTAATCATACTAGTTATATATAATTTTTGGTCAAATTTAATTAATGATAACTATAATACAATTTAAAATGTTCATCGTAGAATTGCATTATCAATTAGGATAACATATGTGATTTATACTTCTGTTCACAATTTTCGGTTTAGGTCGTTGATAGAGAAACGTTATTCATAAAATTGATTTGAGCACATATAGATGATTTGCATTATTGTGGTATTTGCTGAGAAGTAGTGACAAAATTAAGTTTACTATCTTGAAAATTCTTGACTAGGAAATTTTGAACCAAGAATCCTTGTTAGGATATTCACTTTGAATTGTTTGACAATTCAGTTCTACAACTACCTGTATTTTGGTAGGCCAAACTCAGAAACTCGAGAAATAAATAGATATGTTAGAAATCCATCCATCTACCAGATATCTAGTTCATCTTTATAATACATTTATATCTTGATCTCTTACATTTTCACTTTTCTACCTCCATGATCCCTGACATCATTTAAGCCCGAGATTCTCACCATCTTATGTTCGTGGTTTCGATATGACTTTGAAACGCGACAAATATCTCATTATCAAACATAACATAATGTACAAAATTAATCAACCAAAGTTTACATCTCATTTTAAATAAAACTCAACCCATATCTCACCAAACATCTTAGCGAAATAAAATGTCATTCATAAATATATTTGCATAAAGTGATAAAATATTTAAAATAAAATTAAATATTTTCCTTGTGTCGGTTCTGACTGACAAAAAAAAAATTAGGTTAGTTATAAGAAAAAAAATCATGAAATGATTTTCATTTAATTAGTAATCTAGGATGGAGCCCAGAATTTTTGCAATGAATTATTTGCACTATAAGTCCATATAATATGAAAAAAATTCAAAATAAGTGCTTATATTATGTAAAACTATAATATAGATTCTTATATTATATAAATAATGCACTATGTGTCTCAATATAATTTTTTTAATTAATTACTTTTATGTATTATACAACATGACATATAATTTATTAGCAATAGAATAAGATTTTCATATAAATAATATAATTATAAATCTAATAAAATAAAATATAAAATTAGTGAATTAAATAAAGATTTTTAAAATTTAAGAGGGTCAAATAAAAATTGTACAAGTTAGTATGAGCCTCATACTATCTTGGCTCTGCCAAACATAAGTTTTTTAATTTAATGTACAATTAACGATAAATGTAAACATATATGTTAAGATGTATTTAAATGACATTAGTACTGTGTTGAGATAATTTGTTATGTTAAGAGTGCATCTCAACCGATTATTAAACCAATGCATATATGTAATGACATATATAAAGAGATAAGAGAAAACATTGTAAGATCACATTTAATGGTGTAACAAAACATATAATATAGTGAAAAATATAGGTTTATTTTAGTAGTTTATAGATTAAAAATAAATAAAAATTTTCAATTTGTTTAGAAGTGAAGCTTAAAATATTAATATTTAACACGAACTATATTGGATTGTTTTTTAGTGAAATATCATGAATTGTACGAATTCATGAACAATGGGTGAGAAAAAAGATAAATTAAGAGACTAATTTAGTTAAAATTACAAAGGTGAGCGACAAATGTTTTTGTTTGAGTCCCCGCTACTGTAACATCAATTTTCGTGTCATTTTATTTGATTTTACTTCTTTATATGATTACTGAATTTATCAATAAATATTGGATATAAGAACTTATGGGAAATATATGTAGGACTAGAAGGACCAGAAATATTTATTTCTAAAAGGTAATGGATATGAGGTATAAACAGATTAGATATGTCAAATGAGGGGGACCTTTAATTTGAGTAAGAAAAGATAGTGTAGCAAAAAAGAAGTGATACTATAGTGGATAGGAGCATGATTTAATTACAAAGAATAATTAATAGAATATAAAATTATAAAAATGGTCAATAATAATGGTGAATAGTAATTAGAAATACATATTAAATAACTAGTAACTTAACACTAAGATCTTTCCACTATCTTTATCTAAAGATGTGTTAAAAAAGTTAGTTATAAAAAATAGAAAAATATAATCGCCAATACAATCATGATGAATTGCCAGTGCAATCAAAGGAGAGAACCTCTTATGTAATTTATTTTAAAAAACTATCTGTAATTTTTAATTACACGTATTACACAATAAAAAATATTGCTAGCTTTTATCATTTTTAAAGATCTATAAATCCATAAACATACTTGAATTACTATTGTTTTAGACTCCCTAGTTGCTAATATTCTCAAACACTTAACTACAATTGTTAAGGATAATATTTAATAACACATGAATTTTTTTATCCCTAACCTGATCGGCGGCATGTTCATGGTTTCGTTTGATTGACCCCTAGTGACTTGATTAAGACTGTCATTTATCTTAAATTTTCACTTTACTTTAAGTGATATTTATAAGGTTTACTTTACTATGGTATTATTTTTTCGAAACATTGCCTAAAAGCGCAATAAACTTAGGATTAATGGATCATGCCAAAATGCAGTAAATCTGGGAATGAATGGTATGAGTGATTACTTTTTGTGCTTCACAACATTACTACTGCCATAATACTACACTTCATCGTTGTATATCTTAACTTACAAAGTAAAAAAGGAAATTAATGGAACAATAATTACATTATCTTAAATTTAATGATTTATTAAAGGCGGATAAACAATATAATTCATTAAGTTATTAGTTGTGTCACTATATAAGACAAATAGAATAACTTTATCACAATATTAAGAATTTAAATCCATAATAAAATATCGATAAGAAATAGTTATTCATCAAATTCAAGAGTAATCAGGTAATCCCCTTTTTGAACAATCCAACTTCAACAAACAAAAATCAAGTTTACAAACCAACCTCATGGAGTTGAGTTTCAGGAGGTCTCGCTCCTGGAACTGGAACCGAACACTTGGAGCCTGTTGAATCTTCGAGAGATAATCGAAGATGTTCACCTTAATCTCTTTTAACATGACACGAGTGTTTTTGTTCTTCATGTTACTTGGAGGAACATGGAGTTTATACTCTGGACCGAAGTACCCGTAATACTCATTCTCTGGCATCTCATTGTCAAGCTCAACCCCAAGTGCCACACATGTCTGCTCAAATTACAAAAAGACAACAATTCATATTCAATAATTTCGACTTGTTAGTGCATAAAAAAGTTGAAAAGAAGTGAAAGAAATACCTCGTAGCACCAGCACCTAGCTATATTTCTTATAGTATAGCCACCTCCACCCAATAAAAGTAACTGCACATTGAAAACCTATTTAATATCAATATTATTATTAGAATTGAAAACCTATATTACTCATTTTCTTGTGGTTTATAATTCATTTGTGTCCCTGCTAGTGTAACATAAATTTTTATATCATTTTATTTGATTTTACTTCTTTATATGATTACTGAATTTATCAATAAATATTGGATATAAGAACTTATGGGAAATATATGTAGGACTAGAAGGACTAGAAATATTCATTTCTAAAACGTAATGGAGATGAGGTATAAACTGAATAGATCTGTCAAATGAGGAGGACCTTTAATTTGAGTAAGAAAAGATAGTTGAGCAAAAAAGAAGTGATACTATAGTGGACAGGAGCATGATTTAATTACAAAGAATAATTAAAAAAACATTGCATTATAGAAATGGTCAATAATAATGGTGAATAGTAATAGAAATACATATTATACAACTAGTAACTTAAGAATAAGTTCTTTCCACTATTTTTATCTAAAGATGTGTTAAAAAAGTTAGCTATAAAAATAAAAAACTACAATCGCCAATACAATCATCATGAATTACCGGTGCAACCAAAGGAGAAAACCTCTTATGTAATTTATTTTGAAAAACTATCTGTAATTTTTAATTACACGGATTACACAATAAAAAATATTGCTAGATTTTACTATTTCCAAAGATGTTTAAAGCCATAAACATACTTGAATTACTATTGTTTTAGACTCCCTAGTTTCTAATATTCTCAAACACTCAACTACCATTGTTAAGGATAATATTTAATAACATGTGAACTTTTTTATCCCTAACCTGATCAACGGCATGTTCATGGTTTCGTTTGATTGACCCCCTAATGACTTGATCAAGACTGTCATTTATCTTAAATTTCCACTTTACTTTAAGTGAGATTTATAAGGTTTACTTTACTATGGTATTATTTTTCCAAACATTGCCTAAAAGCGCAATAAACTTAGGATTAATGGATCATCCCAAAATGCAGTAAGTCTGGGAATAAATGGCATGAGTGATTAACTACTGCCATAAAACTACACTTCATTCTTGTATATGTTAACTTACAAAGGAAAAAAGGAAAATAATGGAAGAAGAATTACATTATCTTAAATTTAATGATTTTTTTAAAGACGGATAAACAATATAATTCATTAAGTTATTCTTTTTGTCATTAAATAAGACCGATAGAATAACTTTATCAAAATATTAAGAATTTAAATCCATAATAAAATATCGACAGGAAATAGTTATTCATCAAATTCAAGAGTAATTAGGTTATCCCCTGTTTGAACAATCCAATTTCCACAAACATAAATCAAGCTTACAAACCAACCTCATGGAGTTGAGTTTCAGGAGGTCGCTCATGGAACTAGAACTGAACACTTGGAGCCTATTGAATCTTCGAGAGATAATCGAAGATTTTCACCTTAATCTCTTCTAACATGACACGAGTGTTTTAGTTCTTTATGTTACTTGGAGGAACATGGAGTTTATACTCTGGACCAAAGTACCCGTAATACTCATTCTCTGGCATCTCATTGTCAAGCTCAACCCCAAGTGCCACACATGTCTGCTCAAATTACAAAAGGACAATAATTCATATTCAATAATTTAGTCTTGTTATGCATTAAAAAGTTGAAAAGAAGTGAAAGAAATACCTAGTAGCACCAGCACCTAGCTACATTTCTTATAGTATAGCCACCTCCACCCAATAAAAGTAACTGCACATTGAAAACCTATCTAATATCAATATTATTATTAGAATTGAAAACCTAGATTACTCCTTTTCATGTTGTTTATAATTTATTTATTTCAAATTTTTCTTAACATAACTTTTCATGTCCTATTACACAGTTCTGTATATCAAAAAATTTCTTGTTCTATTTAATTTAACTTAAGTTCAAAAAAATTAATATAACTTTAGAAGAGGAAGATAATATTAATTTTATGGTCATTTAATCGAAGAACCATATAATTAGTCAATTTAAAAAGTAAAAAAAAATGGTAAATGAAATCATATATAGCATAATACAATTTCAGTTAACAAACGAAAAAAGAACATCTAATTTAATAGGTTATCACAAAGAACAAATAAAAATTAATGCAATAATTGAAAAAAAAAATATTAAAGTAAACTTACCCAATTAATTGAAATTTCATGATCAACGATCTGACAAAATAGAGAATAGCAATAGTGAGAGAAATATATAGTAAATAACATAGAAGAGGGGCAATCCGAAGAAGATCTGAAGAATTAGATTCACAAGACCTCTATGAGGAGTGGTTTGGTGGTTTTAGAAGAGTAAAGGAAAGGAGAAAGAAGTGGTCTAGAGGAGAATAGGAAGAAAATGATAGTGTTATGATTTATTTATGAAGTTTTAGGATGAGGAATTGTGCACGGGACATTTTTGTAAAACAACGTTGTTTCTTATTAAACAACTGACACCATTTGTTTTAGTAGGTACACTATATAGCACACATTTTCTTTAATTTTTTGTTATGAAATTAAATTAAATTATGTTATTTGTGGTAAATAATAAAAAGAAAAAAAATTGTTAATTCAGATATTTATATTTTGTACTTTATAGAATTTATTTATTTTTTTAATCAAATATTAAAGGTTAGATTAAGAAAAATCTCCTCATTATGTTCAGAATAAAAAATGATTAATTTCCAAGAAGGCTAGTTTTAATTCCATCTAACCACAACTGTCATTTATTTCTCATCTTTCTTTTTTTATCCTTTTTACCACATACGGTAAATTCTGATACATCATTATATCTTTCCTAAACTGATAATTAACTTTTTACCTAGATTATTTTTTTACATATGCTCTCAACAAAACTGCAAGCTTGTATCAATGAGTCTCCTACAAGAGACTTGTTAAGTGTAAATGGAGGATTAACTCTACAAGGACTAGGGTAAAATTGTATTATTGGTCCCTGTTAAATTTTGACATAGCCAATTCTATTTTAATACTCAAAATCATGCGAAATATACATGTGTTCTAAACCAACATTGGACAAAAATCTTTCCCGGCAATACATCAAAATTTTATATTAGTTTGAGTTCCCTAAGTTTTGGAAATTTTCGCAAAACTCAAAATGTTATTCTTTTTTGTTTCTTTTTTCATTTTTGATATATTTTAGTTCTTTTTTTGTATTTTTGAATAACAAACCATAAGTATATATCATGGAACGTGATATATATATATATATATATATATATACTAGGAATAACCCGTGTCTAAAGACAATATAAATAATATAAAGCTAATTTAATGCAAGAGTCACGAACCCATATGGGATAATGGCACTGAAACCTTTACCATCGTACTTTTTTTTTGTCATATGAAATCAAAGAAATACATACTATCCTATCCCTCTATTACTAAAAAGGGAAGTTACGCAGCTAAAAAACTTGACAATCGAATCCAAAGGACAAACAGAAACATCGATATTTGCCTGGTGCATTTAACGACTTTATCTACAACTTCGTTAAATTCTCTTTTGATATGAATGACTTTCCATCCTGTAAATCTCTTCATCCACCTTACAATCGTACAATACGATGTAAATTTGCCTAATTTTTTTTTTATTGCATATAAAATACATTAATCTCCAATGATCAAATATTGATCATTAACCAGTTGGGATTAGTTTACTGGCCAAGGCTTTGGTCATCCATCTAGTAGTGCAAGTTCAAACCGAGTTAATGACTCCGAGCCCAAAGTAGCTCTCCTATGTAAAAAAAATTGAATCATCGTAATGTTTTTTTATTTTTAGCCATCGTTGTTTTTACTCAAACCCACGAAGACTTGGATATCAAATCTGGGTGAAAAACTCAATAGAGAATAATAAGAAATAATATAAGTAAACCATATTTAATCACTTTTTTTCTACAAAAGTAAAAATACAAATACATAAAATCAACCTACACCTTTTTTTGTAAACTTCTGTCAAGAGGTTATAATGATCAATAAGAGAAAGATCATGTGATCCATATATACCAATATTTTGCGTAACACATTTTGCAAGTGCATTAGTTGTCCTTCTATTAAAGCATCTTTTCATATGTTAGACATTATAGTTTTTAAATTCTAATAAACCCATTCCAAATTTTTATCAACCAAAGGTTGGATACTTTAATAAATTCTAATCATTTTGTGAATACCTTAAATAATTTCGAAGTTGTTAGAGTACAAAAAATAACTCTGAAGATTGAGATCAGACGATGATCTCATTGTTCAAAGAATAACCTAGCTTAATCTTAGGATCTTAAATTATCTAAACATGAGACTAATTTTGTCTGAGTCAAATTTGTTTAGTTCCATTTTTGTTAATTTTACATAAAAAAGATTATTACAAAAAGCAGTAAAAATCATTATCTCTAAAGAGTTAAACGTTTAATTTTCTGTCCTCTTTCATTTTTCCATTTTTTTGTACACAAAATAAAATAAAAAATTTAATGACACTGATCTTTATAAATCTACCACTATTTAATAACACAAAGGTATTTATTACATTCCCTTTTTTTACATGGAATAGTGCTTAGATACGTCAACTAAAATAAACGTGCTTAAGATATGAGAATAATAAATCACAAAATCATGGTATAAATTGTTGTTCTACACTCTACTACATGTCTACATGATGATATTTCTCACAAAGTCCATATAGATAAGAGAATATGAATAAATCGAAAGTTATGTAACATGTCGAATTTGGAAAAGGTGTGCAAGTTATAAGAACAATTTTACTGAAATATAATTAAAAGAGAAAATTCTAGAAACCAAGAGGTGTACAAGCTAAAAGAACCTTTTTACTGAAATATAATTAGATTAAGCTGGGTTATTCTAGAAACCAAAAATGAAATTTGGGCTTGATCATGCGATCCCATTACTAATTGAATTAATCACTGGGATACCTGGTATTCCACGAAAATAATACAACAATACGTGATTAGACACATTTTTCTAACATTTGAGAGTAAAAACCAGAGATAAAATCTTTAAAATATAATAAATAAAATAGACTGTTTATGCAAAACTGTAGTGACCCAAGCATAAAGTCAGGAAACAAATAGTGACCCCAATCACATTAGAATTCTATTGATAAATATATTTTTGAAAACGGTTATCATTTCACCAAGAGCCAATAAATTAAAAAAGATTGTTCAGAAACATATTGATATATAATGTAACTTAAGATACAACACATAAATAGCATGACTTATCCCAGACCAAATAAATCCTTCTCTACTTCACATACCCAATTTGTGTCTGGTACATGAAAAAAAATTCAAATAAATCTCAGTTAAAAAAGACAGCTCTGTCTCTCCATATATTACATATCCTTCTCCAACTGTGCAATAAACATGGAGACCAATAGTGCAATTAAATTAATTACTGCCTCTTAAATGCTCTATTGTCTTACACTTACTGTACAATAGGTTTACAATACATAAAGTCTCATGTGACCTATTTAATGAAAGACATCGCTTACAACTAAAACACTTGCAAAAGATAGTACATTCCATCATCATTCAGAACTGTGTTACAATACTTGTACTTGTCGAAACAAAAAATCAGCCAGCCACTTGGATGATAATTAATTGAATCCTTACCACTTCAAACATTACTAAGCTGAAAGTCCCTGGCTTAATTAAGGAATAATGACAATTAGGGACACATATTTCTACGACATGCCATGTTAGAAACACCAATACACGACAGGTCCAGAAAGGCAGTTTCAACTGCGTTAGTGCAATCCCAAATCCAACATGCGATCAAGAGTACTGAATAGAAATTCAGTATGCGTCAATGCGCTTGGTAGCAGTTCTTTTACTTTTGGCAGTGATTTCAGCAACTCCCAACATTGCAATGCTTCTTAACATTTTTCTTTCATTTACCATGTCCTCTTCTTCATCTTCATATTTTTTCCAACTTTCGAGATCTTTGTAAATAGTAAGTAGTTATTTGTGTCCAATTATTAAATAAATTAAAGTTAATATTGACATTTGATACTAAATTCAAATCTAATAATATATTATAATATTAAAATATACTTAGTTAGATTTTCTAGATAAACGTACCATTTTGGAGCAGGTCCAAGAGCTGAGTATAAAATAAGAAGGTATTTAAGTTTTTTCCGAGCCTAAATAATATTAAACCACTCTCTTTTCAGAATACATAAGTAGTTGATTCTGCCACTTGTTGACTCAATATACGTCATGTCTTTACTCAAAACGGTCTCACAACACAATTTGTGAAGAAAAAGGGGTTAAATCGTAATTAAGAGAGAAGGGATACTTTTTGCTTATGGGTCCCATATACTAACGATATGGTGATCAGCTGTGATTAACTTTTGTCGCTCAATTATTGGGCTACCATACCTGTGAAATATAATTAAATTTTGGTAAGAATGTTTAATTTTAACTCTAAAAGGGTTTAAAAATAAATGGATACTTACATATGATCTTTTTCTCTGATAGGGTAGGAAGAACGAAAATAAATAATCTAAAATGCATAGTGCATCAAAATGATTAATTATAGACCTTTTCTAAATGAGAAACTTACATTGTCCAACATGATATGACCAATATCTGCTACAGATTCTAATACATCTAATAGAGAGGTGGAATCTGAGAGGATACCAAGAGAGGTGCCAACTAAAATTGCAGTTGGTGTGGCAATTTCAAGAGCGCACGTGGACAGGAGACGACCTAGAATGGAAGAACACATTTTAAGTTTCATGCAATAAGTAAAAAATTTCTATTATTTAAACATTCATAATAGTTCATTTGTAGCCACTTGTCTATATATAACAACTCAGCAAGTAGCAATGGATTTGCATCTGGAACGGCAATACTTTTTAGCAAATCATCTGGGAATACATAACAAAGGGAGTAATGGAGATAACACCAATAAACACAACAACTTTATAATATAACAAAACCTATCGTTTGAGTAGTGAGAGTAAAATCCTCGATTCATAATTAAAAATTCGACAACTGTAAGAACAATATTCGATCAAAAAAGGAGAATGGGTTACATAACCGCATACTGAGATATGTATATTTGTTTTGTAATACAGGGTCTTATAAAGCAATTTTTGCATAGCAAAAACCTGACCCAAGTGCAATTTACAATTTAGAAACGATGTAAGTCAATTGAAGTTATGTAGGGTTCCAGTTGAATTAAAAAAATGGACCTTTACCTTAAAAAAGTGTGATGTCAATGTTAATAGATTTAAGTTCTCTCAAGGTACCAACTTTTTGCATAACCAAAGGACTAATAATGCAATTTAGTTATTTTTCTTTTAACTTAATATCTTGTGTTCATGTTATCAAGTTTAACATTCTCTTATAGGTGAAAAGTGAATTGCCAAGTACATTTAAGGCTTTTCTCTATCAACAACATCAACATCGATGGTCATGTGGCCCTGCTAATATTTTCAGAAAACGTCCATTGAAATCATAACGAATGAAGTAAAAAATTGAAATTTTGATCACTGATTTTACCTTTTTTTTGTAATTCTACATAACGTATCTTTATGAAAGAAAATTCATGTGATATATAAAGTGACTTTTGTTTTTTACTGCATAGTGTTATATGGTACTGTTATTCTATATTCCTTCCATCATAACCATTATCAATGCTATAGGAGCTCCAAGGTTTGTATTTTTCATTCATTGAATTATAATTTTCACATATACGCTATGTGATGTTACTACATCAGACTAAAGGTACCTTCAAATTTCAAAATATTCATTGGTTAAAAAAATATAAAAGTAATGAGATTAGGTTAAAAATTAATTTTATACCTTAATTTGGTTTCTTCCCCAAGCCTGGTTGATGATGGTGGAGAATGGTCCCCAAGTGGCAATGGTTCTTCTGTTAGTGAGAAGGTGATAGTAAAGAGATTGTAAAGAGATTTTTTTTCTTTTTCTGAAGCAAGTCTGAAGAGATTAAATTAATGAGAAAAATACAATGAATCCCCTGTAATTATATTTAAGATTAAACAATTTTGGTAAATAAACACCAATGTAATTATACTTTGCTGCTCATTAAAGTGATGAGATTAAATTAAAATTATGTAAATTTTTTAGAGTTTCAATGGTAACAATTAGTTTTTACCTTAATTTGGGTCTTCTATTGTTGATGGTGGAGAATGGTCCCGATGCTGGCAGAGGTTTTCTTGTGCAGGAGAGCGGCTTGGTGGGAAGAGATGGTCCCAAATGGCTGAGGTTTACCTTAATTCGGGCTCTACAAAGCGGGTTGATGATGGTAATGGTAACCGAGTGGGGGGCGCTTGGTGGGCTGTGAATGGTTGATGATGGTGGAATGGGTAAATGTTTTATAGAATAGGTAAACGATAAAAATGAATGAGAAGAGGGGAATTTTGAGAAGAATGGGGATATTTGAGTGTTAACAGGGAAAGTCAGGTATATTCTTCTTTATTATATATTCTTTTTTTTTAAATTTTTTCTGATACATATCATTTTAATTTTTTGTACTTGAAATAATTAATGACTCATTTTTTATAAAATTTTTGTACAATATCTAGATGTATCCATTTAAACTATTTTATTATCGTCAACTAGAGCGAACTAAATATATCTTAAGAGGGTAAATAAAAAACAGTGTTATAAAAAAATACTTATTAATACTTTCATTCTTTTTTCATGTCGAAATATCTAAGTAAGGGTTACATTTGATAATATCAAATGAAATGAGAATAGAGTATGCACATTAGATTTTTTCTGCTTAGTCAAGTGAACCCACCAGGTACTGGTTCCAAATAAGAGTCTTGGCCCTATTACATGTCAGACAACATTTTCTCATGATCTTGTGTGATGGATCATTCATATTCAATAACGAACAAACATAAATTGTAGCATAATTATAGGGGTTCAACAAGGTAATACTGTAAATCAAACGACACGATTTCTTTGGTCAAAATCAGTATTGGAAGATGACGCACTTGTTGATATTTAAGGTTGTATGCTTGCTCAAAATGAAAATCTTAATGCATGTTATTGTATTTAACATCCTTGAAACTATATAGGGCATATACCATGCTCCTAAACCAAATGGAATGTCTGAGTAATCTTCTTTCCGATAGAAGGTGGTCCTCTCATCATATTTCCTGCTCGGAGAATGAAATTGCCAATTTCTTGTCTAAATATGTTAAGTATAACCTGGTCTCGTAGATTTGAGGATATGTTCCTAGTAATATTCTTTAACTTTTCTCCAAAGTCACTTTCTCAAGTAGGTATAGGTTGATCTTGTAGTATGTATTTTACATCATTCGATTTGATCTTTGATACTGAAGAATTTGAATGGAAAAAATCCTACGTTGATATATTATTAAATTTTGATTTATTATATAATATTTGTCAAATTTTGCACTTTAACAAACTCAAAATATTCAGTAGGTTTGTGATTCTTTTGTGATCTACTAATAAAATATGACTCTTATTACAATACTTCTGAGTTTCATTGTTCGCTAAAATCTCCATAATTGTATTATTATTAATATGTATACCGTTTATAATGATGTAACAATATAGTAAGATTTGAATTTTAAATTTTGACAAATGCTTAATTGATTGAATAGTTTAAACACCTTGGTTTCATAACTAGTTACTTGGATGGATGAACTCGAGTTGATACAATATCGTAAGATGCTCTAATTATTGTAAAATGATTGGAAGTGTATATCAAGATTATTGTAATTAATCATACTAGTTATATATAATTTTTGGTCAAATTTAATTAATGATAACTTATAATACAATTTAAAATGTTCATCGTAGAATTGCATTATCAATTAGAATAACATATGTGATTTATACTTCTGTTCACAATTTTCGGTTTAGGTCGTTGATAGAGAAACCTTATTCATAAAATTGATTTGAGCACATATAGATATTTTAGATCTTTTAAAGCCTTCTTGAACTAGTATTGTCTATAATCGTAGTTAATCGATATAATCATCGGGAATGAAACTTAAAATGACTCTCAGATAGTTCAACTATAGGAAAATTTGTGCAAAAGAGCTCTCAAATGCTGGAACTTATAAGATAAATGAAATGAAATAATTATAAGAGAAAGATATAAGGTACTCTAACATGGATGATTAAAACCTACGATTTACCTTTCCACCATTAATTTAACCTATAAGATTTGCGAAATATATAATCCAACAATGTAACTGAAGCACGATGTTATGCCGATTAGTGGTAAGAAAAAATAATTCCAAATCGTTATTTGTAGATATTTATAGTATGATTCTTCCAACTATATCTGGATTATCCTTATATTGGATAAGGACGTGAGCAACACGTCCCCACGTGTTCTTGTTGAATTCTTCTAGTGAAATTTCTAGGTGCGCTAAAGAGGTATACTTGAAGACCTTCAGTTAATATACTTGGACAGTTTTGATCAACCAAGGATCCTTCATCAGGTATTTTCCAGTTCTGATACAACAGTTTAAATTATTTCATTATTTTTATATCTTATATTTTCTCATTATAGATAACTTCGTTTATAAATTACGATGGAATTTCATATCAAACAATAGAATTAACTCATGTAATCACAAGTTTTGGATATACCGTAGTAAGAAAATTGTATTAATTAACAAGTTTAAGGGTTATACACACCCTACCTATTTTATGTCAAAAGTTAACATCCCTTATTCCGAAAGATGAAAATCCAAACCACAAGAAATAAAAACTTCACAAGAAAAATGGGGTAATTTTTTGCATGTACTCTTAATAATCTCTATACAACTTGTACTTTGAACCCATCGTAAGCCTCATGTGAATATTCGTGAGATGGGTGACAAAAAAGAATTATGAACTGTGAGTTAAGTCATGCAAGACATAAAGCTTGTAATCCTAAGCACATATATCTTTTAGTATACAAACAATTAAAGGTGAAATGCAAGGAAAGGTTGAGTGCGGACATACAAAGTATTAAAAATTAAATTTTACAAGATAATTTGCATTCTTGTGGTATTTGCTGAGAAGTAGTGATAAAAATAAGGTTACTATCTTGAAAATTCTTGACTAGGAAATTTCGAACCAAGAATCCTTGTTACGATATTCGCTTTGAATTGTTTGACAATTCAGTTCTACAACTACCTGTATTTCTGGTAAGCCAAACTCAGAAACTCGAGGAATAAATAGATATGTTAGAAATCCATCCATCTATCAGATATCTAGTTCATATTTATAATACATTTATATCTTGATCTCTTACATTTTCACTTTTCTACCTCCATGGTCACTAACATCATTTAAGCCCGAGATTCTCACCGTCTTATGTTCGTGGTTTCGATATGACTTTGAAACGCGAGAAATATCGCATTATCAGACATAACATAATGTACAAAATTAATCAACCAAAGTTTACATCTCATTTTAAATAAAACTCAACCCATATCTCACCAAACATCTTAGCGAAATAAAATGTCATTCATAAATATATTTGCATAAAGTGATAAAATATTAAGAATAAAATTAAATATTTTCCTTGTGTCGGTTCTGACTGACAAAAAAAATTAGGCTAGTTATAAGAAAAAAAATCATGAAATGATTTTCATTTAATTAGTAATCTAGGATGGAGCCCAGAATTTTTGCAATGAATTATTTGCACTATAAGTCCATATAATATGAAAAAAATTCAAAATAAGTGCTTATTTTATGTAAAACTATAATATAGATTCTTATATTATATAAATAATGCACTATGTGTCTCAATATAATTTTTTTAATTAATTACTTTTATGTATTATACAACATGACATATAATTTATTAGCAATAGAATAAGATGTTCATATAAATAATATAATTATAAATCTAATAAAATAAAATATAAAATTAGTGAATTAAATAAAGATTTTTAAAATTTAAGAGGGTCAAATAAAAATTGTAAAAGTTAGTATGAGCCTCATACTATCTTGGCTCTGCCAAACATAAGTTTTTTAATTTAATGTACAATTAACTATAAATGTAAACATATATGTTAAGATGTATTTAAATGACATTAGTATTGTGTTAAGATAATTTGTTATGTTAAGAGTGCATCTCAACCGATTATTAAACCAATGCATATATGTAATGACATATATAAAGAGATAAGAGAAAACATTGTAAAATCACATTTAATGGTGTAACAAAACACATAATATAGTGAAAAATATAGGTTTATTTTAGTAGTTTATAGATTAAAAATAAATAAAAATTTTCAATTTGTTTAGAAGTGAAGCTTAAAATATTAATATTTAACACGAACTATATTGGATTGTTTTTCAGTGAAATATCATGAATTGTACGAATTCATGAACAATGGGTGAGAAGAAAGATAAATTAAGAGACTAATTTAGTTAAAATTACAAAGGTGAGCGACAAATGTTTTTGTTTGAGTCCCCGCTACTGTAATATCAATTTTCGTGTCATTTTATTTGATTTTACTTCTTTATATGATTACTGAATTTATCAATAAATATTGGATATAAAAACTTATGGGAAATATATGTAGGACTAGAAGGACCAGATATATTTATTTCTAAAAGGTAATGGATATGAGGTGTAAACAGATTAGATATGTCAAATGAGGGGGACCTTTAATTTGAGTAAGAAAAGATAGTTGAGCAAAAAAGAAGTGATACTATAGTGGATAGGAGCATGATTTAATTACAAAGAATAATTAATAGAATATTACATTATAGAAATGGTCAATAATAATGGTGAATAGTAATTAGAAATACATATTAAACAACTAGTAACTTAACACTAAGATCTTTCCACTATCTTTATCTAAAGATGTGTTAAAAAAGTTAGCTATAAAAAATAAAAAAATATAATCGCCAATACAATCATGATGAATTGCCAGTGCAATCGAAGGAGAGAACCTCCACACGGATTACACAATAAAAAATATTGCTAGCTTTTATCATTTTCAAAGATCTATAAATCCATAAACATACTTGAATTACTATTGTTTTAGACTCCCTAGTTGCTAATATTCTCAAACACTTAACTCCAATTGTTAAGGATAATATTTAATAACACATGAATTTTTTTATCCCTAACCTGATCGGCAGCATGTTCATGGTTTCGTTTGATTGACCCCTAGTGACTTGATTAAGACTGTCATTTATATTAAATTTTCACTTTACTTTAAGTGATATTTATAAGGTTTACTTTACTATGGTATTATTTTTTCGAAACATTGCCTAAAAGCGCAATAAACTTAGGATTAATGGATCATGCCAAAGTGCAGTAAATCTGGGAATGAATGGCATGAGTGATTAATTTTTGTGCTTCACAACACTAATACTGCCATAATACTACACTTCATCGTTGTATATCTTAACTTACAAAGTAAAAAAGGAAATTAATGGAAGAAGAATTACATTATCTTAAATTTAATGATTTTTTAAAGGCGGATAAACAATATAATTCATTAAGTTATTAGTCGTGTCACTAAATAAGACAGATAGAATAAATTTATCACAATATTAAGAATTTAAATCCATAATAAAATATCGATAAGAAATAGTTATTCATCAAATTCAAGAGTAATTAGGTAATCCCCTTTTTGAACAATCCAACTTCAACAAACAAAAATCAAGTTTACAAACCAACCTCATGGAGTTGAGTTTCAGGAGGTCTCGCTCCTGGAACTGGAACCGAACACTTGGAGCCTGTTGAATCTTCGAGAAATAATCGAAGATGTTCACCTTAATCTCTTCTAACATGACACGAGAGTTTTTGTTCTTCATGTTACTTGGAGGAACATGGAGTTTATACTCTGGACCGAAGTACCCGTAATACTCATTCTCTGGCATCTCATTGTCAAGCTCAACCCTAAGTGCCACACATGTCTGCTCAAATTACAAAAGGACAACAATTCATATTCAATAATTTCGACTTGTTAGTGCATAAAAAAGTTGAAAAGAAGTGAAAGAAATACCTCGTAGCACCAGCACCTAGCTATATTTCTTATAGTATAGCCACCTCCACCCAATAAAAGTAACTGCACATTGAAAACCTATTTAATATCAATATTATTATTAGAATTGAAAACCTATATTACTCATTTTCTTGTGGTTTATAATTCATTTGTGTCCCCGCTAGTGTAACATAAATTTTTGTATCATTTTATTTGTTTTTACTTATTTATATGATTACTGAATTTATCAATAAATATTGGATATAAGAACTTATGGGAAATATATGTAGGACTAGAAGGACTAGAAATATTCATTTCTAAAAGGTAATGGAGATGAGGTATAAACTGAATAGATCTGTCAAATGAGGAGGACCTTTAATTTGAGTAAGAAAAGATAGTTGAGCAAAAAAGAAGTGATACTATAGTAGACAAGAGCATGATTTAATTACAAAGAATAATTAAAAAAACATTGCATTATAGAAATGGTCAATAATAATGGTGAATAGTAATTAGAAATACATATTATACAACTAGTAACTTAACAATAAGTTCTTTCCACTATTTTTATCTAAAGATGTGTTAAAAAAGTTAGCTATAAAAATAAAAAACTACAATCGCCAATACAATCATCATGAATTACCGGTGCAACCAAAGGAGAAAACCTCTTATGTAATTTATTTTGAAAAACTATCTGTAATTTTTAATTACACGGATTACACAATAAAAAATATTGCTAGATTTTACTATTTTCAAAGATGTTTAAAGCCATAAACATACTTGAATTACTATTGTTTTAGACTCCCTAGTTTCTAATATTCTCAAACACTCAACTACCATTGTTAAGGATAATATTTAATAACATGTGAACTTTTTTATCCCTAACCTGATCGACGGCATGTTCATGGTTTCGTTTGATTGACCCCCTAATGACTTGATCAAGACTGTCATTTATCTTAAATTTTCACTTTACTTTAAGTGAGATTTATAAGGTTTACTTTACTATGGTATTATTTTTTCCAAACATTGCCTAAAAGCGCAATAAACTTATGATTAATGGATCATCCCAAAATGCAGTAAGTCTGGGAATAAATGGCATGAGTGATTAACTACTGCCATAAAACTACACTTCATTCTTGTATATGTTAACTTACAAAGGAAAAAAGGAAAATAATGGAAGAAGAATTACATTATCTTAAATTTAATGATTTTTTTAAAGACGGATAAACAATATAATTCATTAAGTTATTCTTTTTGTCATTAAATAAGACCGATAGAATAACTTTATCAAAATATTAAGAATTTAAATCCATAATAAAATATCGACAGGAAATAGTTATTCATCAAATTCAAGAGTAATTAGGTTATCCCCTGTTTGAACAATCCAATTTCCACAAACATAAATCAAGCTTACAAACCAACCTCATGGAGTTGAGTTTCAGGAGGTCGCTCATGGAACTAGAACTGAACACTTGGAGCCTATTGAATCTTCGAGAGATAATCGAAGATTTTCACCTTAATCTCTTCTAACATGACACGAGTGTTTTAGTTCTTTATGTTACTTGGAGGAACATGGAGTTTATACTCTGGACCAAAGTACCCGTAATACTCATTCTCTGGCATCTCATTGTCAAGCTCAACCCCAAGTGCCACACATGTCTGCTCAAATTACAAAAGGACAATAATTCATATTCAATAATTTAGTCTTGTTATGCATTAAAAAGTTGAAAAGAAGTGAAAGAAATACCTAGTAGCACCAGCACCTAGCTACATTTCTTATAGTATAGCCACCTCCACCCAATAAAAGTAACTGCACATTGAAAACCTATCTAATATCAATATTATTATTAGAATTGAAAACCTAGATTACTCCTTTTCATGTTGTTTATAATTTATTTATTTCAAATTTTTCTTAACATAACTTTTCATGTCCTATTACACAGTTCTGTATATCAAAAAATTTCTTGTTCTATTTAATTTAACTTAAGTTCAAAAAAATTAATATAACTTTAGAAGAGGAAGATAATATTAATTTTATGGTCATTTAATCGAAGAACCATATAATTAGTCAATTTAAAAAGTAAAAAAAAATGGTAAATGAAATCATATATAGCATAATACAATTTCAGTTAACAAACGAAAAAAGAACATCTAATTTAATAGGTTATCACAAAGAACAAATAAAAATTAATGCAATAATTGAAAAAAAAAATATTAAAGTAAACTTACCCAATTAATTGAAATTTCATGATCAACGATCTGACAAAATAGAGAATAGCAATAGTGAGAGAAATATATAGTAAATAACATAGAAGAGGGGCAATCCGAAGAAGATCTGAAGAATTAGATTTACAAGACCTCTATGAGGAGTGGTTTGGTGGTTTTAGAAGAGTAAAGGAAAGGAGAAAGAAGTGGTCTAGAGGAGAATAGGAAGAAAATGATAGTGTTATGATTTATTTATGAAGTTTTAGGATGAGGAATTGTGCACGGGACATTTTTGTAAAACAACGTTGTTTCTTATTAAACAACTGACACCATTTGTTTTAGTAGGTACACTATATAGCACACATTTTCTTTAATTTTTTGTTATGAAATTAAATTAAATTATGTTATTTGTGGTAAATAATAAAAAGAAAAAAATTGTTAATTCAGATATTTATATTTTGTACTTTATAGAATTTATTTATTTTTTTAATCAAATATTAAAGGTTAGATTAAGAAAAATCTTCTCATTATGTTCAGAATAAAAAATTAATTTCCAAGAAGGCTAGTTTTAATTCCATCTAACCACAACTGTCATTTATTTCTCATCTTTCCTTTTTTATCCTTTTTACCACATACGGTAAATTCTGATACATCATTATATCTTTCCTAAACTGATAATTAACTTTTTACCTAGATTATATTTTTACATATGCTCTCAACAAAACTGCAAGCTTGTATCAATGGGTCTCCTACAAGAGACTTGTTAAGTGTAAATGAAGGATTAACTCTACAAGGACTAGGGTAAAATTGTATTATTGGTCCTTGTTAAATTTTGACATAGCCAATTCTATTTTAATACTCAAAATCATGTGAAATATACATGTGTTCTAAACCAACATTGGACAAAAATCTTTCCCGGCAATACATCAAAATTTTATATTAGTTTGAGTTCTCTAAGTTTTGGAAATTTTCGCAAAACTCAAAATGTTATTCTTTTTTCATTTTTGATATATTTTAGTTCTTTTTTTGTATTTTTGAATAACAAACCATAAGTATATATCATGGAACGTGATATATATATATATACTAGGTATAACCCGTGTCTAAAGACAATATAAATAATATAAAGCTAATTTAATGCAAGAGTCACGAACGCATACGGGATAATGGCACTGAAACCTTTACTATCGTACTTCTTTTTTGTCATATGAAATCAAAGAAATACATACTATCCTATCCCTCTATTACTAAAAAGGGAAGTTACGCAGCTAAAAAACTTGACAATCAAATCCAAAGGACAAACAGAAACATCGATATTCGCCTGGGTACATTTAACGACTTTATCTACAACTTCGTTAAATTCTCTTTTGATATGAATGACTTTCCATCCTGTAAATCTCTTCATCCACCTTACAATCGTACAGTACGATGTAAATTTGCCTAATTTGTTTTTTTTATTGCAAGTAAAATACATTAATCTCCAATGATCAAATATTGATCATTAACCAGTTGGGATTAGTTTACTGGCCAAGGCTTTGGTCATCCATCTAGTAGTGCAAGTTCAAACCGAGTTAATGACTCCGAGCCCAAATTAGCTCTCCTATGTAAAAAAAAATTGAATCATCGTAATGTTTTTTTATTTTTAGCCATCATTGTTTTGTCACTAAGGCCAAACTAATTATAGGAACTTCTAATTCATATTTATAATTAATTGTATTTTTACTCAAACCCACGAAGACTTGGATATCAAATCTGGGTGAAAAACTCAATAGAGAATAATAAGAAATAATATAAGTAAACCATATTTAATCACTTTTTTTCTACAAAAGTAAAAATACAAATACATAAAATCAACCTACACCTTTTTTTGTAAACTTCTGTCAAGAGGTTATAATGATCAATAAGAGAAAGATCATGTGATCCATATATACCAATATTTTATGTAACACATTTTGCAAGTGCATTAGTTGTCCTTCTATTAAAGCATCTTTTGATATGTTAGACATTATAGTTTTTAAATTCTAATAAACCTTTTCCAAATTTTTATCAACCAAAGGTTGGATACTTTAATAAATTCTAATCATTTTGTGAATACCTTAAATAATTTCGAAGTTGTTAGAGTCCAAAAAATAACTCTGAAGATTGAGATCAGACGATGATCTCATTGTTCAAAGAATAACCTAGCTTAATCTTAGGATCTTAAATTATCTAAACATGAGACTAATTTTGTCTGAGTCAAATTTGTTTGGTTCCATTTTTGTTAATTTTACATAAAAAAGATTATTAGAAAAAGCAGTAAAAATCATTATCTCTAAAGAGTTAAACGTTTAATTTTCCGTCCTCTTTCATTTTTCCATTTTTTTGTACACAAAATAAAATAAAAAATTTAATGACACTGATCTTTACAAATCTACCACTATTTAATAACACAAAGGTATTTATTACATTCCCTTTTTACATGGAATAGTGCTTAGATACGTCAACTAAAATAAACGTGCTTAAGATATGAGAATAATAAATCACAAAATCATGGTATAAATTGTTGTCCTACACTCTACTACATGTCTACATGATGATATTTCTCACAAAGTCCATATAGATAAGAGAATATGAATAAATCGAAAGTTATGTAACATGTCGAATTTGGAAAAGGTGTGCAAGTTATAAGAACATTTTTACTGAAACATAATTAAAAGAGAAAATTCTAGAAACCAAGAGGTGTACAAGCTAAAAGAACATTTTTACTGAAATATATTTAGATTAAGCTGGGTTATTCTAGAAACCAAAAATGAAATTTGGGCTTGATCATGCGATCCCATTACTAATTGAATTAATCACTGGGATACCTGGTATTCCACGAAAATAATACAACAATACGTGATTAGACACATTTTTCTAACATTTGAGAGTAAAAACCAGAGATAAAATCTTTAAAATATAATAATTAAAATAGACTGTTTATGCAAAACTGTAGTGACCCAAGCATAAAGTCAGGAAACAAATAGTGACCCCAATCACATTAGAATTCTATTGATAAATATATTTTTGAAAACGGTTATCATTTCACCAAGAGCCAATAAATTAAAAAAGATTGTTCAGAAACATATTGATATATAATGTAACTTAAGATACAACACATTAATAGCATGACTTATCCCAGACCAAATAAATCCTTCTCTACTTCACATACCCAATTTGTGTCTGGTACATGAAAAAAAATTCAAATAAATCTCAGTTAAAAAAGACAGCTCTGTCTCTCCATATATTACATATCCTTCTCCAACTGTGCAATAAACATGGAGACCAATAGTGCAATTAAATTAATTACTGCCTCTTAAATGCTCTATTGTCTTACACTTACCGTACAATAGGTTTACAATACATAAAGTCTCATGTGACCTATTTAATGAAAGACATCGCTTACAACTAAAACACTTGCAAAAAGATAGTACATTCCATCATCATTCAGAACTGTGTTACAATACTTGTACTTGTCGAAACAAAAAATCAGCCAGCCACTTGGATGATAATTAATTGAATCCTTCACACTTCAAACATTACTAAGCTGAAAGTCTCTGGCTTAATTAAGGAATAATGACAATTAGGGACACACATTTCTACGACATGCCATGGCAGAAACACCAATACACGACAGGTCCAGAAAGGCAGTTTCAACTGCGTTAGTGCAATCAGCAGTTCTTTTACTTTTGGCAGTGATTTCAGCAACTCCCAACATTGCAATGCTTCTTAACAATTTTCTTTCATTTACCATGTCCTCTTCTTCATCTTCATATTTTTTCCAACTTTCGAGATCTTTGTAAATAGTAAGTAGTTATTTGTGTCCAATTATTAAATAAATTAAAGTTAATATTGACATTTGATACTAAATTCAAATCTAATAATATATTATAATATTAAAATATACTTAGTTAGATTTTCTAGATAAACGTACCATTTTGGAGCAGGTCCAAAAGCTGAGTATAAAATAAGAAGGTATTTAAGTTTTTTCCGAACCTAAATAATATTAAACCACTCTCTTATTAGAATACATAAGTAGTTGATTCTGCCACTTGTTGACTCAATATACGTCATGTCTTTACTCAAAACGGGTCTCACAACACAATTTGTGAAGAAAAAGGGGTTAAATCGTAATTAAGAGAGAAGAGATACTTTTTGCTTATGGCTCCCATATACTGACGATATGGTGATCAGCTGTGATTAACTTTTGTCGCTCAATTATTGGGCTACCAAACCTGTGAAATATAATTAAATTTTGGTAAGAATGTTTAATTTTAACTCTAAAAGGGTTTAAAAATAAATGGATACTTACATATTTCTCTGATAGGGTAGGAAGAACGAAAATAAATAATCTAAAATGCATAGTGCATCAAAATGATTAATTATAGACCTTTTCTAAATGAGAAACTTACATTGTCCAACATGATATGACCAATATCTGCTACAGATTCCAATACATCTAATAGAGAGGTGGAATCTGAGAGGATACCAAGAGAGGTGCCAACTAAAATTGCAGTTGGTGTGGCAATTTCAAGAGCGCACGTGGACAGGAGACGACCTAGAATGGAAGAACACATTTTAAGTTTCATGCAATAAGTAAAAAAATTCTATTATTTAAACATTCATAATAGTTCATTTGTAGCCACTTGTCTATATATAACAACTCAGCAAGTAGCAATGGATTTGCATCTGGAACGGCAATACTTTTTAGCAAATCATCTAGGAATACATAACAAAGGGAGTAATGGAGATAACACCAATAAACACAACAACTTTATAATATAACAAAACCTATCGTTTGAGTAGTGAGAGTAAAATCCTCGATTCATAATTAAATATTCGACAACTGTAAGAACAATATTCGATCAAAAAAGGAGAATGGGTTACATAACCGCATACTGAGATATGTATATTTGTTTTGTAATACAGGGTCTTATAAAGCAATTTTTGCATAGCAAAAACCTGACCCAAGTGCAATTTACAATTTAGAAACGATGTAAGTCAATTGAAGTTATGTATGGTTCCAGTTGAATTAAAAAAATGGACCTTTACCTTAAAAAAGTGTGATGTCAATGTTAATAGATTTAAGTTCTCTCAAGGTACCAACTTTTTGCATAACCAAAGGACTAATAATGCAATTTAGTTATTTTTCTTTTAACTTAATATCTTGTGTTCATGTTATCAAGTTTAACATTCTCTTATAGGTGAAAAGTGAATTGCCAAGTACATTTAAGGCTTTTCTCTATCAACAACATCAACATCGATGGCCATGTGGCCCTGCTAATATTTTCAGAAAACGTCCATTGAAATCATAACGAATGAAGTAAAAAATTGAAATTTTGATCACTGATTTTACCTTTTTTTTGTGATTCTACATAACGTATCTTTATGAAAGAAAATTCATGTGATATATAGAGTGACTTTTGTTTTTTACTGCATAGTGTTATATGGTACTGTTATTCTATATTCCTTCCATCATAACCTTTATCAATGCTATAGGAGCTCCAAGGTTTGTTATTTTCATTCATTGAATTATAATTTTCACATATACGCTATGTGATGTTACTACATCAGACTAAAGGTACTTTCAAATTTCAAAATATTCATTGGTTAAAAAAATATAAAAGTAATGAGATTAGGTTAAAAATTAATTTTATACCTTAATTTGGTTTCTTCCCCAAGCCTGGTTGATGATGGTGGAGAATTGTCCCCAAGTGGCAATGGTTCTTCTGTTAGTGAGAAGGTGATAGTAAAGAGATTGTAAAGAGATTTTTTTTCTTTTTCTGAAGCAAGTCTGAAGAGATTAAATTAATGAGAAAAATACAATGAATCCCCTGTAATTATATTTAAGATTAAACAATTTTGGTAAATAAACACCAATGTAATTATACTTTGCTGCTCATTAAACTGATGAGATTAAATTAAAATTATGTAAATTTTTTAGAGTTTCAATGGTAACAATTAGTTTTTACCTTAATTTGGGTCTTCTATTGTTGATGGTGGAGAATGGTCCCGATGCTGGCAGAGGTTTTCTTGTGCAGGAGAGCGGCTTGGTGGGAAGAGATGGTCACAAATGGCTGAGGTTTACCTTAATTTGGGCTCTACAAAGCGGGTTGATGATGGTAATAGTAACCGAGTGGCGGGCGCTTGGTGGGCTGTGAATGGTTGATGATGGTGGAATGGGTAAATGTTTTATAGAATAGGTAAACGATAAAAATGAATGAGAAGAGGGGAATTTTGAGAAGAATGGGGATATTTGAGTGTTAACAGGGAAAGTCAGGTATATTCTTCTTTATTATATATTCTTTTTTTTTAAATTTTTTCTGATACATATCATTTTAATTTTTTGTACTTGAAATAATTAATGACTCATTTTTTATAAAATTTTTGTACAATTTCTAGATGTATCCATTTAAACTATTTTATTATCGTCAACTGGAGCGAACTAAATATATCTTAACAGGGTAAATAAAAAACAGTGTTATAAAAAAATACTTATTAATACTTTCATTCTTTTTTCATGTCGAAATATCTAAGTAAGGGTTACATTTGATAATATCAAATGAAATGAGAATAGAGTATGTACATGAGATTTTTTCTGCTTAGTCAAGTGAACCCACCAGGTACTGGTTCCAAATAAGAGTCTTGGCCCAATTGACAACATTTTCTCATGATCTTGTGTGATTGATCGTTCATATTCAATAACGAACAAACGTAAATTGTAGCATAATTATAGGGGTTCAACAAGGTAATACTGTAAATCAAACGACACGATTTCTTTGGTCAAAATCAGTATTGGAAGATGACGCACTTGTTGTTATTTAAGGTTGTATGCTTGCTCAAAATGAAAATCTTAATGCATGTTATTGTATTTAACATCCTTGAAACTATATAGAGCATATACCATGCTCCTAAACCAAATGGAATGTCTGAGTAATCTTCTTTCCGATAGAAGGTGGTCCTCTCATCATATTTCCTGCTCGGATAATGAAATTGCCAATTTCTTGTCTAAATATGTTAAGTATAACCTGGTCTCATAGATTTGAGGATATGTTCCTAGTAATATTCTTTAACTTTTCTCCAAAGTCACTTTCTCAAGTAGGTATAGGTTGATCTTGTAGCATGTATTTTACATCATTCGATTTGATCTTTGATACTGAAGAATTTGAATGGAAAAAATCCTACGTTGATATATTATTAAATTTTGATTTATTATATAATATTTGTCAAATTTTGCACTTTAACAAACTCAAAATATTCAGTAGGTTTGTGATTCTTTTGTGATCTACTAATAAAATATGACTCTTATTACAATACTTCTGAGTTTCATTGTTCGCTAAAATCTCCATAATTGTATTATTATTAATATGTATACCGTTTATAATGATGTAACAATATAGTAAGATTTGAATTTTAAATTTTGACAAATGCTTAATTGATTGAATAGTTTAAACACCTTGGTTTCATAACTAGTTACTTGGATGGATGAACTCGAGTTGATACAATATCGTAAGATGCTCTAATTATTGTAAAATGATTGGAAGTGTATATCAAGATTATTGTAATTAATCGTACTAGTTATATATAATTTTTGGTCAAATTTAATTAATGATAACTTATAATACAATTTAAAATGTTCATCGTAGAATTGCATTATCAATTAGGATAACATATGTGATTTATACTTCTGTTCACAATTTTCGGTTTAGGTCGTTGATAAAGAAACGTTATTCATAAAATTGATTTGAGCACATATAGATATTTTAGATCTTTTAAAGCCTTCTTGAACTAGTATTGTCTATAATCGTAGTTAATCGATATAATCATCGGGAATGAAACTTAAAATGACTCTCAGATAGTTCAACTATAGGAAAATTTGTGCAAAAGAGCTCTCAAATGCTGGAACTTATAAGATAAATGAAATGAAATAATTATAAGAGAAAGATATAAGGTACTCTAACATGGATGATTAAAACCTACGATTTACCTTTCCACCATTAATTTAACCTATAAGATTTGCGAAATATATAATCCAACAATGTAACTGAAGCACGATGTTATGCCGATTAGTGGTAAGAAAAAATAATTCCAAATCGTTATTTGTAGATATTTATAGTATGATTCTTCCAACTATATCTGGATTATCCTTATATTGGATAAGGACGTGAGCAACACGTCCCCACGTGTTCTTTTTGAATTCTTCTAGTGAAATTTCTAGGTGCGCTAAAGAGGTATACTTGAAGACCTTCAGTTAATATACTTGGACAGTTTTGATCAACCAAGGATCCTTCATCAGGTATTTTCCAGTTCTGATACAACCGTTTAAATTATTTCATTATTTTTATATCTTATATTTTCTCATTATAGATAACTTCGTTTATAAATTACAATGGAATTTCCTATCAAACAATAGAATTAACTCATGTAATCACAAGTTTTGGATATACCGTAGTAAGAAAATTGTATTAATTAACAAGTTTAAGGGTTATACACACCCTACCTATTTTATGTCAAAAGTTAACATCCCTTATTCCGAAAGATGAAAATCCAAACCACAAGAAATAAAAACTTCACAAGAAAAATGGGGTAATTTTTTGCATGTACTCTTAATAATCTCTATACAACTTGTACTTTGAACCCCTCGTAAGCCTCATGTGAATATTCGTGAGATGGGTGACAAAAAAGAATTATGAACGGTGAGTTAAGTCATGCAAGACATAAAGCTTGTAATCCTAAGCACATATATCATTTAGTATACAAACAATTAAAGGTGAAATGCAAGGAAAGGTTGAGTGCGGACATACAAAGTATTAAAAATTAAATTTTACAAGATAATTTGCATTCTTGTGGTATTTGCTGAGAAGTAGTGATAAAAATAAGGTTACTATCTTGAAAATTCTTGACTAGGAAATTTTGAACCAAGAATCCTTGTTACGATATTCGCTTTGAATTGTTTGACAATTCAGTTCTACAACTACCTGTATTTTTGGTAAGCCAAACTCAGAAACTCGAGGAATAAATAGATATGTTAGAAATCCATCCGTCTATCTGATATCTAGTTCATCTTTATAATACATTTATATCTTGATCTCTTACATTTTCACTTTTCTACCTCCATGATCACTGACATCATTTAAGCCCGAGATTCTCACCGTCTTATGTTCGTGGTTTCGATATGACTTTGAAACGCGAGAAATATCTCATTATCAAACATAACATAATGTACAAAATTAATCAACCAAAGTTTACATCTCATTTTAAATAAAACTCAACCCATATCTCAACAAACATCTTAGCGAAATAATGTCATTCATAAATATATTTGCATAAAGAGATAAAATATTAAAAATAAAATTAAATATTTTCCTTGTGTCGGTTCTGACTGACAAAAAAAGTTAGGCTAGTTATAAGAAAAAAAATCATGAAATGATTTTCATTTAATTAGTAATCTAGGATGGAGCCCAGAATTTTTGCAATGAATTATTTGCACTATAAGTCCATATAATATGAAAAAAATTCAAAATAAGTGCTTATATTATGTAAAACTATAATATAGATTCTTATATTATATAAATAATGCACTATGTGTCTCAATATAATTTTTTTAATTAATTACTTTTATGTATTATACAACATGACATATAATTTATTAGCAATAGAATAAGATGTTCATATAAATAATATAATTATAAATCTAATAAAATAAAATATAAAATTAGTGAATTAAATAAAGATTTTTAAAATTTAAGAGGGTCAAATAAAAATTGTAAAAGTTAGTATGAGCCTCATACTATCTTGGCTCTGCCAAACATAAGTTTTTTAATTTAATGTACAATTAACTATAAATGTAAACATATATGTTAAGATGTATTTAAATGACATTAGTACTGTGTTAAGATAATTTGTTATGTTAAGAGTGCATCTCAACCGATTATTAAACCAATGCATATATGTAATGACATATATAAAGAGATAAGAGAAAACATTGTAAAATCACATTTAATGGTGTAACAAAACACATAATATAGTGAAAAATATAGGTTTATTTTAGTAGTTTATAGATTAAAAATAAATAAAAATTTTCAATTTGTTTAGAAGTGAAGCTTAAAATATTAATATTTAACACGAACTATATTGGATTGTTTTTCAGTGAAATATCATGAATTGTACGAATTCATGAACAATGGGTGAGAAAAAAGATAAATTAAGAGACTAATTTAGTTAAAATTACAAAGGTGAGCGACAAATGTTTTTGTTTGAGTCCCCGCTACTGTAACATCAATTTTCGTGTCATTTTATTTGATTTTACTTCTTTATATGATTACTGAATTTATCAATAAATATTGGATATAAAAACTTATGAGAAATATATGTAGGACTAGAAGGACCAGATATATTTATTTCTAAAAGGTAATGGATATGAGGTATAAACAGATTAGATATGTCAAATGAGGGGGACCTTTAATTTGAGTAAGAAAAGATAGTTGAGCAAAAAAGAAGTGATACTATAGTGGATAGGAGCATGATTTAATTACAAAGAATAATTAATAGAATATTACATTATAGAAATGGTTAATAATAATGGTGAATAGTAATTAGAAATACATATTAAACAACTAGTAACTTAACACTAAGATCTTTCCACTATCTTTATCTAAAGATGTGTTAAAAAAGTTAGCTATAAAAAATAAAAAAATATAATCGCCAATACAATCATGATGAATTGCCAGTGCAATCGAAGGAGAGAACCTCTTATGTAATTTATTTTAAAAAATTATCTGTAATTTTTAATTACACGGATTACACAATAAAAAAATATTGCTAGCTTTTATCATTTTCAAAGATCTATAAATCCATAAACATACTTGAATTACTATTGTTTTAGACTCCCTAGTTGCTAATATTCTCAAACACTTAACTACAATTGTTAAGGATAATATTTAATAACACATGAATTTTTTTATCCCTAACCTGATCGGCGGCATGTTCATGGTTTCGTTTGATTGACCCCTAGTGACTTGATTAAGACTGTCATTTATCTTAAATTTTCACTTTACTTTAAGTGATATTTATAAGGTTTACTTTACTATGGTATTATTTTTTCGAAACATTGCCTAAAAGCGCAATAAACTTAGGATTAATGGATCATGCCAAAATGCAGTAAATCTGGGAATGAATGGCATGAGTGATTAATTTTTGTGCTTCACAACACTAATACTGCCATAATACTACACTTCATCGTTGTATATCTTAACTTAGAAAGTAAAAAAGGAAATTAATGGAAGAAGAATTACATTATCTTAAATTTAATGATTTTTTAAAGGCGGATAAACAATATAATTCATTAAGTTATTAGTTGTGTCACTAAATAAGACAGAGAGAATAACTTTATCATAATATTAAGAATTTAAATCCATAATAAAATATCGATCAGAAATAGTTATTCATCAAATTCAAGAGTAATTAGGTAATCCCCTTTTTGAACAATCCAACTTCAACAAACAAAAATCAAGTTTACAAACCAACCTCATGGAGTTGAGTTTCAGGAGGTCTCGCTCCTGGAACTGGAACCGAACACTTGGAGCCTGTTGAATCTTCGAGAGATAATCGAAGATGTTCACCTTAATCTCTTCTAACATGACACGAGTGTTTTTGTTCTTCATGTTACTTGGAGGAACATGGAGTTTATACTCTGGACCGAAGTACCCGTAATACTCATTCTCTGGCATCTCATTGTCAAGCTCAACCCTAAGTGCCACACATGTCTGCTCAAATTACAAAAGGACAACAATTCATATTCAATAATTTCGACTTGTTAGTGCATAAAAAAGTTGAAAAGAAGTGAAAGAAATACCTCGTAGCACCAGCACCTAGCTATATTTCTTATAGTATAGTCACCTCCACCCAATAAAAGTAACTGCACATTGAAAACCTATTTAATATCAATATTATTATTAGAATTGAAAACCTATATTACTCATTTTCTTGTGGTTTATAATTCATTTGTGTCCCCGCTAGTGTAACATAAATTTTTGTATCATTTTATTTGTTTTTACTTATTTATATGATTACTGAATTTATCAATAAATATTGGATATAAGAACTTATGGGAAATATATGTAGGACTAGAAGGACTAGAAATATTCATTTCCAAAAGGTAATGGAGATGAGGTATAAACTGAATAGATCTGTCAAATGAGGAGGACCTTTAATTTGAGTAAGAAAAGATAGTTGAGCAAAAAAGAAGTGATACTATAGTGGACAGGAGCATGATTTAATTACAAAGAATAATTAAAAAAACATTGCATTATAGAAATGGTCAATAATAATGGCGAATAGTAATTAGAAATACATATTATACAACTAGTAACTTAACAATAAGTTCTTTCCACTATTTTTATCTAAAGATGTGTTAAAAAAGTTAGCTATAAAAATAAAAAACTACAATCGCCAATACAATCATCATGAATTACCGGTGCAACCAAAGGAGAAAACCTCTTATGTAATTTATTTTGAAAAACTATCTGTAATTTTTAATTACACGGATCACACAATAAAAAATATTGCTAGATTTTACTATTTTCAAAGATGTTTAAAGCCATAAACATACTTGAATTACTATTGTTTTAGACTCCCTAGTTTCTAATATTCTCAAACACTCAACTACCATTGTTAAGGATAATATTTAATAACATGTGAACCTTTTTATCCCTAACCTGATCGACGGCATGTTCATGGTTTCGTTTGATTGACCCCCTAATGACTTGATCAAGACTGTCATTTATCTTAAATTTTCACTTTACTTTAAGTGAGATTTATAAGGTTTACTTTACTATGGTATTATTTTTTCCAAACATTGCCTAAAAACGCAATAAACTTAGGATTAATGGATCATCCCAAAATGCAGTAAGTCTGGGAATAAATGGCATGAGTGATTAACTACTGCCATAAAACTACACTTCATTCTTGTATATGTTAACTTACAAAGGAAAAAAGGAAAATAATGGAAGAAGAATTACATTATCTTAAATTTAATGATTTTTTTAAAGACGGATAAACAATATAATTCATTAAGTTATTCTTTTTGTCATTAAATAAGACCGATAGAATAACTTTATCAAAATATTAAGAATTTAAATCCATAATAAAATATCGACAGGAAATAGTTATTCATCAAATTCAAGAGTAATTAGGTTATCCCCTGTTTGAACAATCCAATTTCCACAAACATAAATCAAGCTTACAAACCAACCTCATGGAGTTGAGTTTCAGGAGGTCGCTCATGGAACTAGAATTGGACACTTGGAGCCTATTGAATCTTCGAGAGATAATCGAAGATTTTCACCTTAATCTCTTCTAACATGACACGAGTGTTTTAGTTCTTTATGTTACTTGGAGGAACATGGAGTTTATACTCTGGACCAAAGTACCCGTAATACTCATTCTCTGGCATCTCATTGTCAAGCTCAACCCCAAGTGCCACACATGTCTGCTCAAATTACAAAAGGACAATAATTCATATTCAATAATTTAGTCTTGTTATGCATTAAAAAGTTGAAAATAAGTGAAAGAAATACCTAGTAGCACCAGCACCTAGCTACATTTCTTATAGTATAGCCACCTCCACCCAATAAAAGTAACTGCACATTGAAAACCTATCTAATATCAATATTATTATTAGAATTGAAAACCTAGATTACTCCTTTTCATGTTGTTTATAATTTATTTATTTCAATTTTTTCTTAACATAACTTTTCATGTCCTATTACACAGTTCTGTATATCAAAAAATTTCTTGTTCTATTTAATTTAACTTAAGTTCAAAAAAATTAATATAACTTTAGAAGAGGAAGATAATATTAATTTTATGGTCATTTCATCGAAGAACCATATAATTAGTCAATTTAAAAAGTAAAAAAAATGGTAAATGAAATCATATATAGCATAATACAATTTCAGTTAACAAACGAAAAAAGAACATATAATTTAATAGGTTATCACAAAGAACAAATAAAAATTAATGCAATAATTGAAAAAAAAAATATATTAAAGTAAACTTACCCAATTAATTGAAATTTCATGATCAACGATCTGACAAAATAGAGAATAGCAATAGTGAGAGAAATATATAGTAAATAACATAGAAGAGGGGCGATCCGAAGAAGATCTGAAGAATTAGATTCACAAGACCTCTATGAGGAGTGGTTTGGTGGTTTTGGAAGAGTAAAGGAAAGGAGAAAGAAGTGGTCTAGAGGAGAATAGGAAGAAAATGATAGTGTTATGATTTATTTATGAAGTTTTAGGATGAGGAATTGTGCACGGGACATTTTTGTAAAACAACGTTGTTTCTTATTAAACAACTGACACCATTTGTTTTAGTAGGTACACTATATAGCACACATTTTCTTTAATTTTTTGTTATGAAATTAAATTAAATTATGTTATTTGTGGTAAATAATAAAAAGAAACAAATTGTTAATTCAGATATTTATATTTTGTACTTTATAGAATTTATTTATATTTTTAGTCAAATATTAAAGGTTAGATTAAGAAAAATCTTCTCATTATGTTCAGAATAAAAAATGATTAATTTCCAAGAAGGCTAGTTTTAATTCCATCTAACCACAACTGTCATTTATTTCTCATCTTTCCTTTTTTATCCTTTTTACCACATACGGTAAATTCTGATACATCATTATATCTTTCCTAAACTGATAATTAACTTTTTACCTAGATTATATTTTTACATATGCTCTCAACAAAACTGCAAGCTTGTATCAATGGGTCTCCTACAAGAGACTTGTTAAGTGTAAATGGAGGATTAACTCTACAAGGACTAGGGTAAAATTGTATTATTGGTCCCTGTTAAATTTTGACATAGCCAATTCTATTTTAATACTCAAAATCATGTGAAATATACATGTGTTCTAAACCAACATTGGACAAAAATCTTTCCCGGCAATACATCAAAATTTTATATTAGTTTGAGTTCTCTAAGTTTTGGAAATTTTCGCAAAACTCAAAATGTTATTCTTTTTTCATTTTTGATATATTTTAGTTCTTTTTTTGTATTTTTGAATGACAAACCATAAGTATATATCATGGAACGTGATATATATATATACTAGGTATAACCCGTGTCTAAAGACAATATAAATAATATAACGCTAATTTAATGCAAGAGTCACGAACGCATATGGGATAATGGCACTGAAACCTTTACCATCTTACTTCTTTTTTGTCATATGAAATCAAAGAAATACATACTATCCTATCCCTCTATTACTAAAAAGGGAAGTTACGCAGCTAAAAAACTTGACAATCAAATCCAAAGGACAAACAGAAACATCGATATTCGCCTGGGTACATTTAACGACTTTATCTACAACTTCGTTAAATTCTCTTTTGATATGAATGACTTTCCATCCTGCAAATCTCTTCATCCACCTTACAATCGTACAATACGATGTAAATTTGCCTAATTTGTTTTTTTTATTGCAAGTAAAATACATTAATCTCCAATGATCAAATATTGATCATTAACCAGTTGGGATTAGTTTACTGGCCAAGGCTTTGGTCATCCATCTAGTAGTGCAAGTTCAAACCGAGTTAATGACTCCGAGCCCAAATTAGCTCTCCTATGTAAAAAAAAAAATTGAATCATCGTAATGTTTTTTTATTTTTAGCCATCATTGTTTTGTCACTAAGGCCAAACTAATTATAGGAACTTCTAATTCATATTTATAATTAATTGTATTTTTACTCAAACCCACGAAGACTTGGATATCAAATCTGGGTGAAAAACTCAATAGAGAATAATAAGAAATAATATAAGTAAACCATATTTAATCACTTTTTTTCTACAAAAGTAAAAATACAAATACATAAAATCAACCTACACCTTTTTTTGTAAACTTTTGTCAAGAGGTTATAATGATCAATAAGAGAAAGATCATGTGATCCATATATACCAATATTTTGCGTAACACATTTTGCAAGTGCATTAGTTGTCCTTCTATTAAAGCATCTTTTGATATGTTAGACATTATAGTTTTTAAATTCTAATAAACCATTTCCAAATTTTTATCAACCAAAGGTTGGATACTTTAATAAATTCTAATCATTTTGTGAATACCTTAAATAATTTCGAAGTTGTTAGAGTACAAAAAATAACTCTGAAGATTGAGATCAGACGATGATCTCATTGTTCAAAGAATAACCTAGCTTAATCTTAGGATCTTAAATTATCTAAACATGAGACTAATTTTGTCTGAGTCAAATTTGTTTGGTTCCATTTTTGTTAATTTTACATAAAAAAGATTATTAGAAAAAGCAGTAAAAATCATTATCTCTAAAGAGTTAAACGTTTAATTTTTCGTCCTCTTTCATTTTTCCATTTTTTTGTACACAAAATAAAATAAAAAATTTAATGACACTGATCTTTACAAATCTACCACTATTTAATAACACAAAGGTATTTATTACATTCCCTTTTTTACATGGAATAGTGCTTAGATACGTCAACTAAAATAAACGTGCTTAAGATATGAGAATAATAAATCACAAAATCATGGTATAAATTGTTGTCCTACAATCTACTACATGTCTACATGATGATATTTCTCACAAAGTCCATATAGATAAGAGAATATGAATAAATCGAAAGTTATGTAACATGTCGAATTTGGAAAAGGTGTGCAAGTTATAAGAACATTTTTACTGAAATATAATTAAAAGAGAAAATTCTAGAAACCAAGAGGTGTACAAGCTAAAAGAACATTTTTACTGAAATATAATTAGATTAAGCTGGGTTATTCTAGAAACCAAAAATGAAATTTGGGCTTGATCATGCGATCCCATTACTAATTGAATTAATCACTGGGATACCTGGTATTCCACGAAAATAATACAACAATACGTGATTAGACACATTTTTCTAACATTTGAGAGTAAAAACCAGAGATAAAATCTTTAAAATATAATAAATAAAATAGACGGTTTATGCAAAACTGTAGTGACCCAAGCATAAAGTCAAGAAACAAATAGTGACCCCAATCACATTAGAATTCTATTGATAAATATATTTTTGAAAACGGTAATCATTTCACCAAGAGCCAATAAATTAAAAAAGATTGTTTAGAAACATATTGATATATAATGTAACTTAAGATACAACACATAAATAGCATGACTTATCCCAGACCAAATAAATCCTTCTCTACTTCACACACCCAATTTGTGTCTGGTACATGAAAAAAAATTCAAATAAATCTCAGTTAAAAAAGACAGCTCTGTCTCTCCATATATTACATATCCTTCTCCAACTGTGCAATAAACATGGAGACCAATAGTGCAATTAAATTAATTACTTCCTCTTAAATGCTCTATTGTCTTACACTTACCGTACAATAGGTTTACAATACATAAAGTCTCATGTGACCTATTTAATGAAAGACATCGCTTACAACTAAAACACTTGCAAAAAGATAGTACATTCCATCATCATTCAGAACTGTGTTACAATACTTGTACTTGTCGAAACAAAAAATCAGCCAACCACTTGGATGATAATTAATTGAATCCTTCACACTTCAAACATTACTAAGCTGAAAGTACCTGGCTTAATTAAGGAATAATGACAATTAGGGACACACATTTCTACGACATGCCATGGCAGAAACACCAATACACGACAGGTCCAGAAAGGCAGTTTCAACTGCGTTAGTGCAATCCGAAATCCGACATGCGATCAAGAGTACTGAATAGAACTTGGTAGCAGTTCTTTTACTTTTGGCAGTGATTTCAGCAACTCCCAACATTGCAATGCTTCTTAACAATTTTCTTTCATTTACCATGTCCTCTTCTTCATCTTCATATTTTTTCCAACTTTTGAGATCTTTGTAAATAGTAAGTAGTTATTTGTGTCCAATTATTAAATAAATTAAAGTTAATATTGACATTTGATACTAAATTCAAATCTAATAATATATTATAATATTAAAATATACTTAGTTAGATTTTCTAGATAAACGTACCATTTTGGAGCAGGTCCAAGAGCTGAGTATAAAATAAGAAGGTATTTAAGTTTTTTCCGAACCTAAATAATATTAAACCACTCTCTTTTTAGAATACATAAGTAGTTGATTCTGCCACTTGTTGACTCAATATACGTCATGTCTTTACTCAAAACGGGTCTCACAACACAATTTGTGAAGAAAAAGGGGTTAAATCGTAATTAAGAGAGAAGGGATACTTTTTGCTTATGGGTCCCATATACTAACGATATGGTGATCAGCTGTGATTAACTTTTGTCGCTCAATTATTGGGCTACCAAACCTGCGAACTATAATTAAATTTTGGTAAGAATGTTTAATTTTAACTCAAAAAGGGTTTAAAAATAAATGGATACTTACATATGATCTTCTTCTCTGATAGGGTAGGAAGAACGAAAATAAATAATCTAAAATGCATAGTGCATCAAAATGATTAATTATAGACTTTTTCTAAATGAGAAACTTACATTGTCCAACATGATATGACCAATATCTGCTACAGAATCCAATACATCTAATAGAGAGGTGGAATCTGAGAGGATACCAAGAGAGGTGCCAACTAAAATTGCAGTTGGTGTGGCAATTTCAAGAGGGCACGTGGACAGGAGACGACCTAGAATGGAAGAACACATTTTAAGTTTCATGCAATAAGTAAAAAAATTCTATTATTTAAACATTCATAATAGTTCATTTGTAGCCACGTGTCTATATATAACAACTCAGCAAGTAGCAACGGATTTGCATCTAGAACGGCAATATTTTTTAGCAAATCATCTGGGAATACATAACAAAGGGAGTAATGGAGATAACACCAATAAACACAACAAGTTTATAATATAACAAAACCTATCGTTTGAGTAGTGAGAGTAAAATCCTCGATTCATAATTAAAAATTCGACAACTGTAAGAACAATATTCGATCAAAAAAGGAGAATGGGTTACATAACCGCATACTGAGATATGTATATTTGTTTTGTAATACAGGGTCTTATAAAGCAATTTTTGCATAGCAAAAACCTGACCCAAGTGCAATTTACAATTTAGAAACGATGTAAGTCAATTGAAGTTATGTATGGTTCCAGTTGAATTAAAAAAATGGACCTTTACCTTAAAAAAGTGTGATGTCAATGTTAATAGATTTAAGTTCTCTCAAGGTACCAACTTTTTGCATAACCAAAGGACTAATAATGCAATTTAGTTATTTTTCTTTTAACTTAATATCTTGTGTTCATGTTATCAAGTTTAACATTCTCTTATAGGTGAAAAGTGAATTGCCAAGTACATTTAAGGCTTTTCTCTATCAACAACATCAACATCGATGGTCATGTGGCCCTGCTAATATTTTCAGAAAACGTCCATTGAAATCATAACGAATGAAGTAAAAATTTGAAATTTTGATCACTGATTTTACCTTTTTTTGTGATTCTACATAACGTATCTTTATGAAAGAAAATTCATGTGATATATAGAGTGACTTTTGTTTTTTACTGCATAGTGTTATATGGTACTGTTATTCTATATTCCTTCCATCATAACCATTATCAATGCTATAGGAGCTCCAAGGTTTGTATTTTTCATTCATTGAATTATAATTTTCACATATACGCTATGTGATGTTACTACATCAGACTAAAGGTACCTTCAAATTTCAAAATATTCATTGGTTAAAAAAATATAAAAGTAATGAGATTAGGTTAAAAATTAATTTTATACCTTAATTTGGTTTCTTCCCCAAGCCTGGTTGATGATGGTGGAGAATTGTCCCCAAGTGGCAATGGTTCTTCTGTTAGTGAGAAGGTGATAGTAAAGAGATTGTAAAGAGATTTTTTTTTCTTTTTCTGAAGCAAGTCTGAAGAGATTAAATTAATGAGAAAAATACAATGAATCCCCTGTAATTATATTTAAGATTAAACAATTTTGGTAAATAAACACCAATGTAATTATACTTTGATGTTCATTAAAGTGATGAGATTAAATTAAAATTATGTAAATTTTAAAGATTTTCAATGGTAACAATTAGTTTTTACCTTAATTTGGGTCTTCTATTGTTGATGGTGGAGAATGGTCCCGATGTTGGCAGAGGTTTTCTTGTGCAGGAGAGCGGTTTGGTGGGAAGAGATGGTCCCAAGTGGCTGAGGTTTACCTTAATTTGGGCTCTACAAAGCGGGTTGATGATGGTAATGGTAACCGAGGGCGCTTGGTGGGCTGTGAATGGTTGATGATGGTGAAATGGGTAAATGTTTTTTTTTGAACGATTATAGAATAGGTAAACGATAAAAATGAATGAGAAGAGGGGAATTTTGAGAAGAATGGGGATATTTGAGTGTTAACAGGGAAAGCCAGGTATATTCTTCTTTATTATATATTCTTTTTTTTTTAAATTTTTTCTGATACATATCATTTTAATTTTTTGTACTTGAAATAATTAATGACTCATTTTTTATAAAATTTTTGTACAATTTCTAGATGTATCCATTTAAACTATTTTGTTATCGTCAACTGGAGCGAACTCAATATATCTTAAGAGGGTAAATAAAAAACAGTGTTATAAAAAAATACTTATTAATACTTTCATTCTTTTTTCATGTCGAAATATCTAAGTAAGGGTTACATTTGATAATATCAAATGAAATGAGAATAGAGTATGTACATGAGATTTTTTCTGCTTAGTCAAGTGAACCCGCCAGGTACTGGTTCCAAATAAGAGTCTTGGCCCTATTACATGTCAGACAACATTTTCTCATGATCTTGTGTGATGGATCGTTCATATTCAATAACGAACAAACATAAATTGTGGCATAACTATAGGGTTTCAACAAGGTAATACTGTAAATCAAACGACACGGTTTCTTTGGTCAAAATCAGTATTGGAAGATGACGCACTTGTTGTTATTTAAGGTTGTATGCTTGCTCAAAATGAAAATCTTAATGCATGTACTTTTGTATTTAACAGTCTTCAACTATATAGGGCATATACCATGCTCCTAAACCAGATGGAATGTCTGAGTAATCTTCTTTCCGCTAGAAGGTGGTCCTCTCATCATATTTCCTGCTCGGAGAATGAAATTGCCAATTTCTTGTCTAAATATGTTAAGTATAACCTGGTCTCGTAGATTTGAGGATATGTTCCTAGTAATATTCTTTAACTTTTCTCCAAAGACACTTTCTCAAGTAGGTATAGGTTGATCTTGTAGCATGTATTGTACATCATTCGATTTGATCTTTGATACTGAAGAATTTGAATGGACAAAAATCATTCGTTGATATATTATTAAGTTTTGATTTATTATATAATATTTGTCAAATTTTACACTCTAACAAACTCAAAATATTCAGTAGGTTTGGGATTCTTTTGTGATCTATTAATAAAATATGACTCTTATTACAATACTTCTGAGTTTTATTGCTCGCTAAAATCTCCATAATTGTATTATTATTAATATGTATACCGTTTATAATGATGTAACAATTTAGTAAGATTTGAATTATAAATTTTGACAAATGCTTAATTGATTAAATACTTTAAAACACCTTGGTTCCATAACTAGTTACTTGGATGGAGGAACTCGAGTTGATACAATATCCTAAGATGCTCTAATTATTGTAAAATGATTGGAAGTGTATATTAAGATTATTGTAATTAATCATACTAGTTATTTTGGTCAAGTTTAATTAATGATAATTTATAATACAATTTAAAATGTTCATCGTAGAATTGCATTATCAATTAGGATAACATATGTGATTTATACTTCTGTTCACAATTTCCGGTTTAGGTCGTTGATAGAGGAAACGTTATTCATAAAATTTATTTGAGCACATATAGCTTTTTTAGATCTTTGGAAGCCTTCTTGAACTAGTATTGTCTAGAATCGTAGTTAATCGATATAATCAACGGGAATGAAACTTAAAATGACTCTTTGATAGTTCAACTATAGGAAAATTTGTGCAAAAGAGCTCTCAAATATTGGAACATAAAAGATAAATGAAATGAAATAATTATAAGAGAAAGATATAAGGTACTCTAACATGGATGATTACAACCTACAATTTACCTTTCCACCATTAATATACACTATAAGATTTGCTAAATATATAATTCAACAATGTAACTGAAGCACGATTTTGTGCCGATTAGTGGTAAGAAAAAATAATTCCAAATCGTTATTTGTAGATATTTATAGTATGATTCTTCCAGCTATATCTAGATTATTCTTATATGGATAAGGACGTGAGCAACACATGCCCATATGTTCTTGTTGAATTCTTCTAGTGAAATTTCTAGGTGCGCTAAAGAGGTATACTTGAAGACCTTCAGTTAATATAATTGGACAGTTTTGATCAACCAAGGATCCCTCATCAGGTATTTTCTAGTTATGATACAACAAGTCAAATTATTTCATTATTTTTATATATTATATTTTCTCATTATAGATAACTTCGTTTATAAATTACAATGAAATTTCCTATCAAACAATAGAATTCACTCATGTAATAACAAGTTTTGGTCATACCGTAGTAAGAAAATTGTATTAATTAACAAGTTTAAGGATTATACACACCCTACCTATTTTATGTCAAAATTTAACATCCCTCCGTCCGAAAGATGAAAATCCAAACCACAAGAAATAAAATCTTCACAAGAAAAATGGGGTAATTTTTTGCATGTACTCTTAATAATCTCTATACAACTTGTACTTTGAACCCATTGTAAGCCTCATGTGAATATTCGTGAGATGGGTGACAAAAAAGAATTTTGAACGGTGAGTTAAGTCATGCAAGACATAAAGCTTGTAATCCTAAGCACATATATCTTTTAGTATACAAACAGTTAAAGGTGAAGTGCAAGTAAAGGTTGAGTGCGGACATACAAAGTACTAAAAATGATTTACAATCTTGTGGTATTTGCTGAGAAGTAGTGATGAAAATAAGGTTACTATCTTGAAAATTCTTGACTAGGAAATTTTGAACCAAGAATCCTTGTTAGGATATTCGCTTTGAATTGTTTGACAATTTAGTTCTACAACTACTTGTATTTTTGGTAGGCCAAACTCAAAAATTCGAGGAATAAATAGATATGTTAGAAATCCATCCATCTATTAGATATCTAGTTCATCTTTATAATACATTTATATCTTGATCTATTACATTTTCACTTTTCTACATCCATGATCCCTGACTTCATTTAAGCGCGATATTCTCACCATCTTATGTTCGTGGTTTCGATATGACTTTGAAACGCGAGAAATATCTCACTATCAAACATAACATAATGTACAAAATTAATCAACCAAACTTTACATATCATTTTAAATAAAACTCAACCCATATCTCACCAAACATCTTAGCGAAATAAAAAGTCATTCATAAATATATTTGCATAATGTGATTAAATATTAAAAAGAAAATTAAATATTTTCCTTGTGTCAAGTTATGAATGACAAAAAAAATTAGGTTAGTTATAAAAAAAATCATGAAATGTTTTTCATTTAATTAGTAATCTAGGATGGAGACCGAAATTTTCGCAATGAATTATTTGCACTATAAGTCCATATAATATGAAAAAAATTCAAAATAAGTGCGTATAAAACTATAAATAATGCATTTTTCTGTATTATACAACATGACATATAATTTATTAGCAATAGAATAAGATGTTCATATAAATAATATAATTATAAATCTAATAAAATAAAATTTAAAATTAGTGAATTAAATATATATTTTTAAAATTTATGATGGTCAAATAAAAATTGTAAAAGTTAGTATGAGGCTCATACTATCTTGGCTCTGCCAAACATAAGTTTTTTAATTTAATGTACAATTAACGATAAATGTAAACATATATGTTAAGATGTATTTAAATGACATTAGTACTGTGTTAAGATAATTTGTTATGTTAAGAGTTCATATCAACCGATTATTAAACCAATGCATATATGTAATGATATATATATATAAATAGATGAGAGAAAACATTGTAAAATCACATTTAATGGTGTAACAAAACACATAATATAGTGAAAAATATAGGTTTATTTTAGTAGTTTATAGATTAAAAATAAATAAAAATTAACAATTTGTTTAGAAGTGAAGCTTAAAATATTAATATTTGACACGAACCATATTGGATTGTTTTTCAGTGTAATATCATGAATTGTACGAATTCATGAACAATGGGTGAGAAAAAAGATAAACTAAGAGACTTATTTAGTTAAAATAACAAAGGTGAGAGACAAATGTTTTTGTTTGTGTCCCCGCTAGTGTAACTTCAATTTTCGTTTCATTTTATTTGATTTTACTTCTTTATATGATTACTGAATTTATCAATAAATATTCGATATTAGAACTTATGAGAAATATATGTAGGACTAACAGGACCAGAAATAGTTATTTTGAAAAGGTAATGGAGATGAGGTATAAACTGATTAGATCTGTCAAATAAGGAGGACCTTTAATTTAAGTAAGAAAAGATAGTTGAGAAAAAAGAAGTGATACTATAGTGGACATGAGCATGATTTAATTACAAAGAATAATTAAAAACATATTGCATTATAGAAATGGTCAATAATAATGGTGAATAGTAACTAGAAATACATATTAAACAACTAGTAACTTAACAATAAGATCTTTCCACTATCTTTATCTAAAGATGTGTTAAAAAAGTTAACTATACAAAATAAAAAACTATAATTTCCAATACAATCATGATGAATTGCCGGTGCAACCGAAGGAGAGAACCTCTTATGTAATTTATTTTAAAAAACTATCTGTAATTTTTAATTACACGGATTACACAATTAAAAATATTGCTAGCTTTTACTATTTTCAAAGATGTATAAAGCCATAAACATACTTGAATTACTATTGTTTTAGACTCTATAGTTGCTAATATTCTCAAACACTAATTGTTAAGGATAACATTTAATAACACGTGAATTTTTTTATCCCTAACCTCGGCGGCATGTTCATGGCTTCATTTGATTGACCCCCTGGTGACTTGATCAAGACTGTCATTTATCTTTAATTTTCACTTTACTTTAAGTGAGATTTATAAGGTTTACTTTACTATGGTATTATATTTTCCAAACATTGCCTAAAAGCGCAATAAACTTAGGATTAATAGATCATCCCAAATGCAGTAAGTCTAGGAATAAATGGCATGAGTGATAATTTTTGTGCTTCACAACACTACTACGGCCATAATACTACAGTTAATCGTTGTATATCTTAACTTATCAAAGGAAAAAAGGAAAATAATGGAAGAAGAATTACATTATCTTAAATTTAATGATTTTTTTAAAGGCGGATAATCAATATAATTCATTAAGTTATTCTTTCTGTCACCAAATAAGATAGATAGAATAACTTTATCACAATATTAAGAATTAAAATCCATAATAAAATATCGATAGGAAATAGTTCTTCATCAAATTCAAGAGTAATTAGGTTATCCCCTGTTTGAACAATCCAACTTCCACAAACAGAAATCAAGTTTACAAACCAACCTCATGGAGTTGAGTTTCAGGAGGTGGCTCCTGGAACTGGAACTGAACACTTGGAGCCTGTTGAATCTTCAAGAGATAATCGAAGATGTTCACCTTAATCTCTTCTAGTGTTTTTGTTCTTCATGTTACTTGGAGGAACATGGAGTTTATACTCTGGACCAAAGTACCCGTAATACTCATTCTCTGGCATCTCATTGTCAAGCTCAACCCCAAGTGCCACACATGTCTGCTCAAATTACAAAAGGACAATAATTCATATTCAATAATTTAGTCTTGTTATGCATTAAAAAGTTGAAAAGAAGTGAAAGAAATACCTCGTAGCACCAGCACCTAGCTACATTTCTTATAGTATACCTCCACCCAATAAAAGTAACTGCATATTGAAAACCTATCTAATATCAATATTATTATTAGAATTGAAAACCTAGATTACTCCTTTTCATGTTGTTTATAATTTATTTATTTCAAATTTTACTTAACATAACTTTTCAAGTCCTATTACACGGTTCTGTATATCAAAAAATTTCTTGTTCTATTTAACTTAACTTAAGTTCAAAAAAATTAATATAACTTTAGAAGAGGAAGATAATATTAATTTTATGGTCATTTCATCGAAGAACCATATAATTAGTCAATTTAAAAAGTAACAAAAATGGTAAATGAAATCATATATAGCATAATACAATTTCAGTTAACAAACGAAAAAAGAACATATAATTTAATAGGTTATCACAAAGAACAAATAAAAATTAATGCAATAATTGAAAAAAAAATAGATTAAAGTAAACTTACCCAATTAATTGAAATTTCATGATCAACGATCTGACAAAATAGAGAATAGCAATAGTAAGAGAAATATATAGTAAATAACATAGAAGAGGGGCAATCCGAAGAGGATCTGAAGAATTAGATTCACAAACCTCTATGAGGAGTGGTTTGGTGGTTTTAGAAGAGTAAAGGAAAGGAGAAAGATGTGGTCTAGAGGAGAATAGGAAGAAAATGATAGTGTTATGATTTATTTATGAAGTTTTAGGATGAGGAATTGTGCACGGGAAATTTTTGTAAAACAACGTTGTTTCTTATTAAACAACTGACACCATTTGTTTTAGTAGGTACACTATATAGCACACATTTTCTTTAATTTTTTGTTATGAAATTAAATTAAATTATGTTATTTGTGGTAAATAATAAAAAGAAAAAAATTGTTAATTCAGATATTTATATTTTGTACATTATAGAATTTATTTATTTTTTTAATCAAATATTAAAGGTTAGATTAAGAAAAATTTCCTCATTATGTTCAGAATAAAAAATGATTAATTCGCAAGAAGGCTAGTTTTAATTCCATCTAACCACAACCGTCATTTATTCCTCATCTTTCCTTTTTTACCCTTTTTACCACATCCGGTAAATTCTGATACATCATTATATCTCTCCTAAACTGATAATTAATTTTTTACCTAGATTATATTTTTACATATGCTCTCAACAAAACTGCAAGCTTGTATCAATGGGTCTCCTACAAGAGACTTGTTAAGTGTAAATGGAGGATTAACTCTATACAAGGACTAGGGTAAAATTGTATTATTGGTCCCTGTTAAATTTTGACATAGCTAATTCTATTTTAATACTCAAAATCATGCGGAATATACATGTGTTATAAACACACATTGGAAAAAAATCTTTCCCGGCAATACATCAAAATTTTATATTAGTTTGAGTTATCTAACTTTTGGGAATTTTCGCAAAACTCAAAATGTTATTCTTTTTTGCTTCTTTTTGCATTTTTGATATATTTTAATTCTTTTTTTGTGTTTTTGAATAACAAACCATAAGTATATATCACGGAACGTTATATATATATATATATATATATATATATATATATATATATATATATATATTACATACTAGGTATAACCCGTGTCTAAAGACACTATAAATAATATAAAGCTAATTTAATGAAAGAGTCACGAACGAATATGGGATAATGGAACTGAAACCTTTACCATCGTACTTTTTTTTTGTTAAATGAAAATAAAGACACATACTATCCTATCCCTCTATTACTACAAAGGGAAGTTACGCAGCTAAAAAACTTGACAATCGAATCCAAAGGACAAACAGAAACATCGATATTCATCTAGGTGCATTTAACGACTTTATCTACAACTTCGTTAAATTCTCTTTTGGTATGAATGACTTTCCATCCTGGGAATCTCTTCATCCACCATACAATCGTACAATACAATGTAAATTTCCTCATTTGTTTTTTTATTGCAAGTAAAATACATTAATCTCCAATGATCAAACATTGATTATTAACCAGTTGGGATTAGTTTACTAGCCAAGGCCTTGGTCATCCATCTAGTAGTTCAAGTTCAAACCGAGTTAATGACTCTGAGCCCAAAGTAGCTCTCCTATGTAAAAAAAAATATTGAATCATTGTAATGTATATTTATTTTTAGCCATCATTGTTCCGTCACTAAGGCCAAACTAATTATAAGAACTTTTAAATAATATTTATAATTAATTGTATTATTAATCAAACCAAGAAGACTTGGATATCAAATATGGGTGAAAAACTCAATAGAGAATAATAAGAAATAATATAAGTAAACCATATTTAATCGCTTTTTTCTACAAAAGTGAAAATACAAATACATAAAATCAATCTACAACTTTTTTTTGTAAACTTTTGTCAGGAGGTTATAATAATCAATAAGAGAAAGATCATGTCATCCATATATACCAATATTTTGCGTAACACGTTTTGCAAGTGCATTAGTTGTCCTTCTATTAAAGCATCTTTTGATATGTTAGACTTTCTAGTTTTTAAATTCTAATTAACCATTTCCAAAATTTTATCAACCATAGGTTGGATACTTTAATAAATTCTAATTATTTTTTGAATACCTTAAACAATTTCGAAGTTGTTAGAGTACAAAAAATAACTCTGAAGATTGAGATCAGACGATGATCCCATTGTTCAAAGAATAACCTAGCTTAATCGTAGAATCTTGAATTATCTAAAAATGAGACTAATTTTGTGAGTCAAATTTGTTTGGTTCCATTTTTGTTGATTTTACATAAAACCAATTATTACAAAAAGCAGTAAAAATCATTATCTTTAAAGAGTTAAACGTTTACTTTTCCGTCCTCTTTCATTTTTGTTATTTTTTTTTGTACACAAAATAAAAGAAGTTATTTAACACTGATCTTTACAAATCTACCACTATTTAATAACACAAAGGTATTTATTACATTCCCTTTTTTACATGGAATAGTGCTTAGATACATCAACTATAATAAACATGCTGAAGATATGAGAATAATAAATCACAACATCATGGTATAAATTGTTGTTCTACACTCTACTACATGCCTACATGATCATATTTCCCACAAAGTCCATATAGATAAGAGAATATGAATAAATCGAAAGTTATGTAACATGTAGAATTTGGACAAGGCGTGAAAGTTAAAAGAACATTTTTATTGAAATATAATTAGAAGAGAAAATTCTAGAAACAAAAAAGTGTACAAGCTAAAAGAACCTTTTTACTGAAATATAATTAGATTAAGTTGGGTTATTCTAAAAACCAAAAATTAAATCTGGGCTTAATCATGAGATCCCATTACTAATTGAATTAATCACTGGGATACCTGGTATTCCACGAAAATAATACAACAATACGTGATTAGACACATTTTTTTAACATTTGAGAGTAAAAACCCGATATAAAATCTTTGAAATGTAATAAATAAAACAAACTGTTTATGCAAAACTGTAGTGACCCAAGCATAAAGTCAGGAAACAAATAGTGACCCCAAGCACATCAGAGTTCTATTGATAAATATATTTTTGAAAACGGTTATCATTTCACCTAGAGCCAATAAATTAAAAAAGATTGTTCAGAAACATATTGCTATATAATGTAACTTAAGATACAACACATAAATGGAATGACTTATCCCAGACCAAATAATTCCTTCTCTACTTCACATATCCAATTTGTGGCTGGTACATGAAAAAATATTCAAATAAATCTCACTAAAAAAAGACAGCTCTGTCTCTCCATATATTACATATCCTTCTCCAACTGTGCAATAGTGCAATTAAATCTTACACTTACTATACAATAGGTTTACAATGCATAAATTCTCATGTGACCTATTTAATGAAAGACATCGCTTTCAACTAAAACACTTGCAAAAGATCGTATATTCCATCATTCAGAACCGTGTTGCAATACTTGTACTTGTCGAAACGAATAACCAGCCAACCACTTGGATGATATCTAATTGAATCCTTCACACTTCAAAGATTACTAAGCTGAAAGTCCCTTGCTTAATTCAGGAATAATGACAATTAGGGACACAAATTTCTACTACATGCCATGGCAGAAACACCAATACATGACAGGTCTAGAAAGGCAGTTTCAATTGCGTTAGTGCAATCCGAAATCCAACCTGCGATCAAGAGGACTGAATAGAAATCCAGTCTGCGTTAATGCACTTTGTAGCAGCACTTTTGTCAGTGATTTCAGCAACTCCCAACATTGTAATGCTTCTTAACAGTTTTCTTTCATATACCATGTCCTCTTCTTCATCTTCACATTTTTCCAACTTCCGATATCTTTGTAAATAGTAAGTAGTTATTTGTGTCCTATTGTTAAATAAATAAAAGTTAATATTGACATTTGAGACTAAATTCAAATCTAATAATATATTATAATATTAAAATGTACTTAGTTAGATTTTCTAGATAAACGTACCATTTTGGAGCAGGTCCAAGAGCTGAGTATAAAATAAGAAGGTATTTAAGTTTTTTTTGAAACTAAATAATATTAAACCACTCTCTTTCAGAACACATAAGTAGTTGATTCTGCTACTTGTTGACTCAATATACGTCATGTCTTCACTCAAAACGGGTTTCACAACACAATTTATGAAGAAAAAGGGGTTAAATCGTAATTAAGAGAGAAGGGATACTTTTTTCTTATGGGTCCCATATACTAACAATATGGTGATCAGCTGTGATTAACTTTTATAGCTCAATTATCGGCCTTCCATACCTGTGAAATATAATTAAATTTTGGTTAGAATGTTTAATTTTAACTTTAAAAGGGTTTAAAAATAAATGCATACTTACATATGATCTTTTTCTCTGACAGGGTAGGAAGAACGAAAATAAAAAATCTAAAATGCATAGTTCATCAAAATGATTAATTATAAACCTTTTTAAATGAGAAACTTACATTGTCCAACATGATATGATCAATATCTGCTACAGATTCCAATACATCTAACAGAGAGGTGGAATCTGAGAGGATACCAAGAGAGGTGCCAACTAAAACTGCAGTTGGTGTGGCAATTTCAAGAGCACTTGGATAGGAGACGACCTAGAATGGAAGAACACATTTTATGTTTCATGCAAAAAGTACACAATTTCTATATTTTAAACATTCATAATAGTTCATTTGTCGCCACTTGTCTATATATAATAACTCAGCAAGTAGCAATGGATTTTCATCACGGTAATACTTTTTAGTAAATCATCTGGGAATACATAACAAAGGGAGTAATGTAGATAACACCAATAAAAACAACACCTTTAGAATATAACAAAACCTATCGTTTGAGTAATGAGAGTAAAATCCTTGATTCATAATTAAAAATTAGACAAGTGCAAGAACAATATTTGATCAAAAAAGAAGAATGGGTTACATAACCGCATACAGAGATAGGTATATTTGTTTTGTAATACAGGTGTAAAGCAATTTTTGCATAGCAAAAACCTGACCCAAGTGCAATTTACAATTTAGAAACGATGTAAGTCAATTGAAGTTATGTGGGGTTTCAGTTGAATTAAAAAATGGACTTTTACCTTAGAAAAGTGTGATGTCCATGTTAATAGATTTAAGGTCTCTCAAGGTAAACTTTCTGCATAACCAAAGGACTAATAATGCAATTAAGTTGTTTTTCTTTTAACTTAATATCTTGTGTTCATGATATCAAGTTTAACATTCTCTTATAGGTGAAAAGTGAATTGCCAAGTATATTTAAGGCTTTTCTCTATCAACAACATAGATGGTCATGTGGCCCTGCTAAAATTTTTCGAAAACGTTATGAAGTAAAAAATTGAAATTTTGATCACTGATTTTACTTTTTTTGTGATTCTACATAATATATCTTTATGGAAGAAAATTCAAGTGATATATAGAGTGACTTTTGTTTTTTACTGCATAGAGTTATATGGTACTATTGTTGTATATTCCTTCCATTATAACCATTATCAATGCTGTAGGAACTCCAAGGTTTGTATTTTTCATTCATTGAATTATAATCTTCATATATACGCTATGTGATGTTACTACATCGGACTAAAGGTACCTTCAAATTTCAAAATATTCATTGGTTAAAAAAATGTAAAAGTAATGAGATTAGGTTAAAAATTAATTTTATACCTTAATTTGGTTTCTTCCCCAAGCCTGGTCGAATGGTCCCCAAGTGGCAATAGTTCTCCTGTTGGTGGGAAGGTGATTGTAAAGAGATTGTAAAGAGATATTTTTTTTCTGAAGCAAGTCTGAAGAGATTAAATCAATGAGAAAAATAAAATGAATCCCCTGTAATTATATTTAAGATTAAATCAATTTTGATAAATGAACACCAATGTAATTATACTTTGATACTCATTAAAGTAAAGAGATTAAATTAAAATTATGAATATTTTTTAGAGTTTCAATGGTAACAATTAATTTTTACCTTAATTTGGGTCTTCTATTGTTGATGGTGGAAAATGGTCCCGATGGTGGCTGAGGTTTTCTTGTGCAGGAGAGCGGCTTGGTGGGATGAGATGGTCCCCTAGTGGCTGAGGTTTACCTTAATTTGGGCTCTACAAAGCGGGTTGATCATGGTAATGGTAACCGAGTGGGATGTGAATGGTTGATGATGGTGTGGAATGGGTAAATATATTTTTTAAACGATTATAGAATAGGTAAACGATAAAAATGAATGAGAAGAGGGGAATTATTAGAAGAATGGGGATATTTGAGTGTTAACAGAGAAAGCCATGTATATCCTTCTTTATTATATATTTATTTTTTTAATAAAAAAATTTATGATACATATCATTTTAATTTTTTGTACTTAGAATAATTAATGACTCATATTTTATAATATTTTTGTACAATTTCTTGATGTATCCATTTAAACTATGTTGTTATCGTCAACTGGAAGCGAACTCAATATATCTTAAGAGGGTAAAAAAACATTGTTATACGAAAATACTTATTAATACTTTCATTATTTTTTCATGTCGAAATATCTAAGTAAGGGGTATATTTGATAATATCAAATGAAATGAGAATCAAGTATGTACATGAGATTTTTTCATCTTAGTCAAGTGAGCCCACCAGGTACTGGTTCCAAATAAGAGTCTTGGCCCAATTACATGTCAGACAACATTTTTTTATGATCTTGTGTGATGGATCGTTCATATTCAATAACGAACAAACATAAATTGTGGCATAACTATAGGGTTTCAACAAGGTAATACTGTAAATCAAACGACACGGTTTCTTTGGTCCAAATCAGTATTGGAAGATGACGCACTTGATTTTATTTAAGGTTGTATGTTTGCTCAAAATGAAAATCTTAATGCACGTACTTTTGTATTTAACAGTCTTCAACTATATAGGGCATATACCATGCTCCTAAACCAGATAGAATGTCTGAGTAATCTTCTTTCCGCTAGAAGGTTGTCCTCTCATCATATTTCCTGCTCGGAGAATGAAATTGCCAATTATTTGTCTAAATATGTTAAGTATAACCTGGTCTCGCAGATTTGAGGATATGTTCCTAGTAATATTCTTTAACTTTTCTCCAAAGACACTTTCTCAAGTAGGTATAGGTTGATCTTGTAGCATGTATTGCACATCATTCGATTTGATCTTTGATACTGAAGAATTTGAATGGACAAAAATCATTCGTTGATATATTATTAAGTTTTGATTTATTATATAATATTTGTCAAATTTTACACTCTAACAAACTCAAAATATTCAGTAGGTTTGTGATTCTTTTGTGATCTACTAATAAAATATGACTCTTATTACAATACTTCTGAGTTTCATTGCTCGCTAAAATCTCCATAATTGTATTATGATTAATATGTATACAGTTTATTATGATGTAACAATATAGTAAGATTTGAATTATAAGTTTTGACAAATGCTTAATTGATTAAATAGTTTAAACACCTTGGTTTCTTAACTAGTTACTTGGATGGATGAACTCGAGTTGATACAATATCGTAAGATGCTCTAATTATTGTAAAATGATTGGAAGTGTATATCAAGATTATTGTAATTAATCATACTAGTTATATATAATTTTTGGTCAAATTTAATTAATGATAACTATAATACAATTTAAAATGTTCATCGTAGAATTGCATTATCAATTAGGATAACATATGTGATTTATACTTCTGTTCACAATTTTCGGTTTAGGTCGTTGATAGAGAAACGTTATTCATAAAATTGATTTGAGCACATATAGATGATTTGCATTATTGTGGTATTTGCTGAGAAGTAGTGACAAAATTAAGTTTACTATCTTGAAAATTCTTGACTAGGAAATTTTGAACCAAGAATCCTTGTTAGGATATTCACTTTGAATTGTTTGACAATTCAGTTCTACAACTACCTGTATTTTGGTAGGCCAAACTCAGAAACTCGAGAAATAAATAGATATGTTAGAAATCCATCCATCTACCAGATATCTAGTTCATCTTTATAATACATTTATATCTTGATCTCTTACATTTTCACTTTTCTACCTCCATGATCCCTGACATCATTTAAGCCCGAGATTCTCACCATCTTATGTTCGTGGTTTCGATATGACTTTGAAACGCGACAAATATCTCATTATCAAACATAACATAATGTACAAAATTAATCAACCAAAGTTTACATCTCATTTTAAATAAAACTCAACCCATATCTCACCAAACATCTTAGCGAAATAAAATGTCATTCATAAATATATTTGCATAAAGTGATAAAATATTTAAAATAAAATTAAATATTTTCCTTGTGTCGGTTCTGACTGACAAAAAAAAATTAGGTTAGTTATAAGAAAAAAAATCATGAAATGATTTTCATTTAATTAGTAATCTAGGATGGAGCCCAGAATTTTTGCAATGAATTATTTGCACTATAAGTCCATATAATATGAAAAAAATTCAAAATAAGTGCTTATATTATGTAAAACTATAATATAGATTCTTATATTATATAAATAATGCACTATGTGTCTCAATATAATTTTTTTAATTAATTACTTTTATGTATTATACAACATGACATATAATTTATTAGCAATAGAATAAGATTTTCATATAAATAATATAATTATAAATCTAATAAAATAAAATATAAAATTAGTGAATTAAATAAAGATTTTTAAAATTTAAGAGGGTCAAATAAAAATTGTACAAGTTAGTATGAGCCTCATACTATCTTGGCTCTGCCAAACATAAGTTTTTTAATTTAATGTACAATTAACGATAAATGTAAACATATATGTTAAGATGTATTTAAATGACATTAGTACTGTGTTGAGATAATTTGTTATGTTAAGAGTGCATCTCAACCGATTATTAAACCAATGCATATATGTAATGACATATATAAAGAGATAAGAGAAAACATTGTAAGATCACATTTAATGGTGTAACAAAACATATAATATAGTGAAAAATATAGGTTTATTTTAGTAGTTTATAGATTAAAAATAAATAAAAATTTTCAATTTGTTTAGAAGTGAAGCTTAAAATATTAATATTTAACACGAACTATATTGGATTGTTTTTTAGTGAAATATCATGAATTGTACGAATTCATGAACAATGGGTGAGAAAAAAGATAAATTAAGAGACTAATTTAGTTAAAATTACAAAGGTGAGCGACAAATGTTTTTGTTTGAGTCCCCGCTACTGTAACATCAATTTTCGTGTCATTTTATTTGATTTTACTTCTTTATATGATTACTGAATTTATCAATAAATATTGGATATAAGAACTTATGGGAAATATATGTAGGACTAGAAGGACCAGAAATATTTATTTCTAAAAGGTAATGGATATGAGGTATAAACAGATTAGATATGTCAAATGAGGGGGACCTTTAATTTGAGTAAGAAAAGATAGTGTAGCAAAAAAGAAGTGATACTATAGTGGATAGGAGCATGATTTAATTACAAAGAATAATTAATAGAATATAAAATTATAAAAATGGTCAATAATAATGGTGAATAGTAATTAGAAATACATATTAAACAACTAGTAACTTAACACTAAGATCTTTCCACTATCTTTATCTAAAGATGTGTTAAAAAAGTTAGTTATAAAAAATAGAAAAATATAATCGCCAATACAATCATGATGAATTGCCAGTGCAATCAAAGGAGAGAACCTCTTATGTAATTTATTTTAAAAAACTATCTGTAATTTTTAATTACACGTATTACACAATAAAAAATATTGCTAGCTTTTATCATTTTTAAAGATCTATAAATCCATAAACATACTTGAATTACTATTGTTTTAGACTCCCTAGTTGCTAATATTCTCAAACACTTAACTACAATTGTTAAGGATAATATTTAATAACACATGAATTTTTTTATCCCTAACCTGATCGGCGGCATGTTCATGGTTTCGTTTGATTGACCCCTAGTGACTTGATTAAGACTGTCATTTATCTTAAATTTTCACTTTACTTTAAGTGATATTTATAAGGTTTACTTTACTATGGTATTATTTTTTCGAAACATTGCCTAAAAGCGCAATAAACTTAGGATTAATGGATCATGCCAAAATGCAGTAAATCTGGGAATGAATGGTATGAGTGATTACTTTTTGTGCTTCACAACATTACTACTGCCATAATACTACACTTCATCGTTGTATATCTTAACTTACAAAGTAAAAAAGGAAATTAATGGAACAATAATTACATTATCTTAAATTTAATGATTTATTAAAGGCGGATAAACAATATAATTCATTAAGTTATTAGTTGTGTCACTATATAAGACAAATAGAATAACTTTATCACAATATTAAGAATTTAAATCCATAATAAAATATCGATAAGAAATAGTTATTCATCAAATTCAAGAGTAATCAGGTAATCCCCTTTTTGAACAATCCAACTTCAACAAACAAAAATCAAGTTTACAAACCAACCTCATGGAGTTGAGTTTCAGGAGGTCTCGCTCCTGGAACTGGAACCGAACACTTGGAGCCTGTTGAATCTTCGAGAGATAATCGAAGATGTTCACCTTAATCTCTTTTAACATGACACGAGTGTTTTTGTTCTTCATGTTACTTGGAGGAACATGGAGTTTATACTCTGGACCGAAGTACCCGTAATACTCATTCTCTGGCATCTCATTGTCAAGCTCAACCCCAAGTGCCACACATGTCTGCTCAAATTACAAAAAGACAACAATTCATATTCAATAATTTCGACTTGTTAGTGCATAAAAAAGTTGAAAAGAAGTGAAAGAAATACCTCGTAGCACCAGCACCTAGCTATATTTCTTATAGTATAGCCACCTCCACCCAATAAAAGTAACTGCACATTGAAAACCTATTTAATATCAATATTATTATTAGAATTGAAAACCTATATTACTCATTTTCTTGTGGTTTATAATTCATTTGTGTCCCTGCTAGTGTAACATAAATTTTTATATCATTTTATTTGATTTTACTTCTTTATATGATTACTGAATTTATCAATAAATATTGGATATAAGAACTTATGGGAAATATATGTAGGACTAGAAGGACTAGAAATATTCATTTCTAAAACGTAATGGAGATGAGGTATAAACTGAATAGATCTGTCAAATGAGGAGGACCTTTAATTTGAGTAAGAAAAGATAGTTGAGCAAAAAAGAAGTGATACTATAGTGGACAGGAGCATGATTTAATTACAAAGAATAATTAAAAAAACATTGCATTATAGAAATGGTCAATAATAATGGTGAATAGTAATAGAAATACATATTATACAACTAGTAACTTAAGAATAAGTTCTTTCCACTATTTTTATCTAAAGATGTGTTAAAAAAGTTAGCTATAAAAATAAAAAACTACAATCGCCAATACAATCATCATGAATTACCGGTGCAACCAAAGGAGAAAACCTCTTATGTAATTTATTTTGAAAAACTATCTGTAATTTTTAATTACACGGATTACACAATAAAAAATATTGCTAGATTTTACTATTTCCAAAGATGTTTAAAGCCATAAACATACTTGAATTACTATTGTTTTAGACTCCCTAGTTTCTAATATTCTCAAACACTCAACTACCATTGTTAAGGATAATATTTAATAACATGTGAACTTTTTTATCCCTAACCTGATCAACGGCATGTTCATGGTTTCGTTTGATTGACCCCCTAATGACTTGATCAAGACTGTCATTTATCTTAAATTTCCACTTTACTTTAAGTGAGATTTATAAGGTTTACTTTACTATGGTATTATTTTTCCAAACATTGCCTAAAAGCGCAATAAACTTAGGATTAATGGATCATCCCAAAATGCAGTAAGTCTGGGAATAAATGGCATGAGTGATTAACTACTGCCATAAAACTACACTTCATTCTTGTATATGTTAACTTACAAAGGAAAAAAGGAAAATAATGGAAGAAGAATTACATTATCTTAAATTTAATGATTTTTTTAAAGGCGGATAAACAATATAATTCATTAAGTTATTCTTTTTGTCATTAAATAAGACAGATAGAATAACTTTATCAAAATATTAAAAATTTAAATCCATAAAAAAATATCGATAGGAAATAGTTATTCATCAAATTCAAGAGTAATTAGGTTATCCCCTGTTTGAACAATCCAATTTCCACAAACAGAAATCAAGTTTACAAACCAACCTCATGGAGTTGAGTTTCAGGAGGTCGCTCATGGAACTAGAACTGAACACTTGGAGCCTATTGAATCTTTGAGAGATAATCGAAGATTTTCACCTTAATCTCTTCTAACATGACACGAGTGTTTTTGTTCTTTATGTCACTTGGAGGAACATGAAGTTTATACTCTGGACCAAAGTACCCGTAATATTCATTCTCTGGCATCTCATTGTCAAGCTCAACCCCAAGTGCCACACATGTCTGCTCAAATTACAAAAGGACAATAATTCATATTCAATAATTTAGTCTTGTTATGCATTAAAAAGTTGAAAAGAAGTGAAAGAAATACCTCGTAGCACCAGCACCTAGCTATATTTCTTATAGTATAGCCACCTCCACCCAATAAAAGTAACTGCACATTGAAAACCTATCTAATATCAATATTATTATTAGAATTGAAAACCTAGATTACTCCTTTTCATGTTGTTTATAATTTATTTATTTCAAATTTTTCTTAACATAACTTTTCATGTCCTATTACACGATTCTGTATATCGAAAAATTTCTTGTTCTATTTAATTTAACTTAAGTTCAAAAAAATTAATATAACTTTAGAAGAGGAAGATAATATTAATTTTATGGTCATTTCATCGAAGAACCATATAATTAGTCAATTTAAAAAGTAAAAAAAATGATAAATGAAATCATATATAGAATAATACAATTTCAGTTAACAAAAAAAAGAACATATAATTTAATAGGTTATCACAAAGAACAAATAAAAATTAATGCAATAATTGAAAAAAAAATATATTAAAGTAAACTTACCCAATTAATTGAAATTTCATGATCAACGATCTGACAAAATAGAGAATAGCAATAGTGAGACAAATATATAGTAAATAACATAGAAGAGGGGCAATCCGAAGAAGATCTGAAGAATTAGATTCACAAGACCTCTATGAGGAGTGGTTTGGTGGTTTTAGAAGAGTAAAGGAAAGGAGAAAGAAGTGGTCTAGAGGAGAATAGGAAGAAAATGATAGTGTTATGATTTATTTATGAAGTTTTAGGATGAGGAATTGTGCACGGGACATTTTTGTAAAACAACGTTGTTTCTTATTAAAAAACTGACACCATTTGTTTTAGTAGGTACACTATATAGCACACATTTTCTTTAATTTTTTGTTATGAAATTAAATTAAATTATGTTATTTGTGGTAAATAATAAAAAGAAAAAAAATTGTTAATTCAGATATTTATATTTTGTACTTTATAGAATTTATTTATTTTTTTAATCAAATATTAAAGGTTAGATTAAGAAAAATCTCCTCATTATGTTCAGAATAAAAAATGATTAATTTCCAAGAAGGCTAGTTTTAATTCCATCTAACCACAACTGTCATTTATTTCTCATCTTTCTTTTTTTATCCTTTTTACCACATACGGTAAATTCTGATACATCATTATATCTTTCCTAAACTGATAATTAACTTTTTACCTAGATTATTTTTTTACATATGCTCTCAACAAAACTGCAAGCTTGTATCAATGAGTCTCCTACAAGAGACTTGTTAAGTGTAAATGGAGGATTAACTCTACAAGGACTAGGGTAAAATTGTATTATTGGTCCCTGTTAAATTTTGACATAGCCAATTCTATTTTAATACTCAAAATCATGCGAAATATACATGTGTTCTAAACCAACATTGGACAAAAATCTTTCCCGGCAATACATCAAAATTTTATATTAGTTTGAGTTCCCTAAGTTTTGGAAATTTTCGCAAAACTCAAAATGTTATTCTTTTTTGTTTCTTTTTTCATTTTTGATATATTTTAGTTCTTTTTTTGTATTTTTGAATAACAAACCATAAGTATATATCATGGAACGTGATATATATATATATATATACTAGGAATAACCCGTGTCTAAAGACAATATAAATAATATAAAGCTAATTTAATGCAAGAGTCACGAACCCATATGGGATAATGGCACTGAAACCTTTACCATCGTACTTTTTTTTTGTCATATGAAATCAAAGAAATACATACTATCCTATCCCTCTATTACTAAAAAGGGAAGTTACGCAGCTAAAAAACTTGACAATCGAATCCAAAGGACAAACAGAAACATCGATATTTGCCTGGTGCATTTAACGACTTTATCTACAACTTCGTTAAATTCTCTTTTGATATGAATGACTTTCCATCCTGTAAATCTCTTCATCCACCTTACAATCGTACAATACGATGTAAATTTGCCTAATTTTTTTTATTGCATATAAAATACATTAATCTCCAATGATCAAATATTGATCATTAACCAGTTGGGATTAGTTTACTGGCCAAGGCTTTGGTCATCCATCTAGTAGTGCAAGTTCAAACCGAGTTAATGACTCCGAGCCCAAAGTAGCTCTCCTATGTAAAAAAAATTGAATCATCGTAATGTTTTTTTATTTTTAGCCATCGTTGTTTTTACTCAAACCCACGAAGACTTGGATATCAAATCTGGGTGAAAAACTCAATAGAGAATAATAAGAAATAATATAAGTAAACCATATTTAATCACTTTTTTTCTACAAAAGTAAAAATACAAATACATAAAATCAACCTACACCTTTTTTTGTAAACTTCTGTCAAGAGGTTATAATGATCAATAAGAGAAAGATCATGTGATCCATATATACCAATATTTTGCGTAACACATTTTGCAAGTGCATTAGTTGTCCTTCTATTAAAGCATCTTTTGATATGTTAGACATTATAGTTTTTAAATTCTAATAAACCCATTCCAAATTTTTATCAACCAAAGGTTGGATACTTTAATAAATTCTAATCATTTTGTGAATACCTTAAATAATTTCGAAGTTGTTAGAGTACAAAAAATAACTCTGAAGATTGAGATCAGACGATGATCTCATTGTTCAAAGAATAACCTAGCTTAATCTTAGGATCTTAAATTATCTAAACATGAGACTAATTTTGTCTGAGTCAAATTTGTTTAGTTCCATTTTTGTTAATTTTACATAAAAAAGATTATTACAAAAAGCAGTAAAAATCATTATCTCTAAAGAGTTAAACGTTTAATTTTCTGTCCTCTTTCATTTTTCCATTTTTTTGTACACAAAATAAAATAAAAAATTTAATGACACTGATCTTTATAAATCTACCACTATTTAATAACACAAAGGTATTTATTACATTCCCTTTTTTTACATGGAATAGTGCTTAGATACGTCAACTAAAATAAACGTGCTTAAGATATGAGAATAATAAATCACAAAATCATGGTATAAATTGTTGTTCTACACTCTACTACATGTCTACATGATGATATTTCTCACAAAGTCCATATAGATAAGAGAATATGAATAAATCGAAAGTTATGTAACATGTCGAATTTGGAAAAGGTGTGCAAGTTATAAGAACATTTTTACTGAAATATAATTAAAAGAGAAAATTCTAGAAACCAAGAGGTGTACAAGCTAAAAGAACCTTTTTACTGAAATATAATTAGATTAAGCTGGGTTATTCTAGAAACCAAAAATGAAATTTGGGCTTGATCATGCGATCCCATTACTAATTGAATTAATCACTGGGATACCTGGTATTCCACGAAAATAATACAACAATACGTGATTAGACACATTTTTCTAACATTTGAGAGTAAAAACCAGAGATAAAATCTTTAAAATATAATAAATAAAATAGACTGTTTATGCAAAACTGTAGTGACCCAAGCATAAAGTCAGGAAACAAATAGTGACCCCAATCACATTAGAATTCTATTGATAAATATATTTTTGAAAACGGTTATCATTTCACCAAGAGCCAATAAATTAAAAAAGATTGTTCAGAAACATATTGATATATAATGTAACTTAAGATACAACACATAAATAGCATGACTTATCCCAGACCAAATAAATCCTTCTCTACTTCACATACCCAATTTGTGTCTGGTACATGAAAAAAAATTCAAATAAATCTCAGTTAAAAAAGACAGCTCTGTCTCTCCATATATTACATATCCTTCTCCAACTGTGCAATAAACATGGAGACCAATAGTGCAATTAAATTAATTACTGCCTCTTAAATGCTCTATTGTCTTACACTTACTGTACAATAGGTTTACAATACATAAAGTCTCATGTGACCTATTTAATGAAAGACATCGCTTACAACTAAAACACTTGCAAAAGATAGTACATTCCATCATCATTCAGAACTGTGTTACAATACTTGTACTTGTCGAAACAAAAAATCAGCCAGCCACTTGGATGATAATTAATTGAATCCTTCCCACTTCAAACATTACTAAGCTGAAAGTCCCTGGCTTAATTAAGGAATAATGACAATTAGGGACACATATTTCTACGACATGCCATGTTAGAAACACCAATACACGACAGGTCCAGAAAGGCAGTTTCAACTGCGTTAGTGCAATCCCAAATCCAACATGCGATCAAGAGTACTGAATAGAAATTCAGTATGCGTCAATGCGCTTGGTAGCAGTTCTTTTACTTTTGGCAGTGATTTCAGCAACTCCCAACATTGCAATGCTTCTTAACATTTTTCTTTCATTTACCATGTCCTCTTCTTCATCTTCATATTTTTTCCAACTTTCGAGATCTTTGTAAATAGTAAGTAGTTATTTGTGTCCAATTATTAAATAAATTAAAATTAATATTGACATTTGATACTAAATTCAAATCTAATAATATATTATAATATTAAAATATACTTAGTTAGATTTTCTAGATAAACGTACCATTTTGGAGCAGGTCCAAGAGCTGAGTATAAAATAAGAAGGTATTTAAGTTTTTTCCGAGCCTAAATAATATTAAACCACTCTCTTTTCAGAATACATAAGTAGTTGATTCTGCCACTTGTTGACTCAATATACGTCATGTCTTTACTCAAAACGGTCTCACAACACAATTTGTGAAGAAAAAGGGGTTAAATCGTAATTAAGAGAGAAGGGATACTTTTTGCTTATGGGTCCCATATACTAACGATATGGTGATCAGCTGTGATTAACTTTTGTCGCTCAATTATTGGGCTACCATACCTGTGAAATATAATTAAATTTTGGTAAGAATGTTTAATTTTAACTCTAAAAGGGTTTAAAAATAAATGGATACTTACATATGATCTTTTTCTCTGATAGGGTAGGAAGAACGAAAATAAATAATCTAAAATGCATAGTGCATCAAAATGATTAATTATAGACCTTTTCTAAATGAGAAACTTACATTGTCCAACATGATATGACCAATATCTGCTACAGATTCTAATACATCTAATAGAGAGGTGGAATCTGAGAGGATACCAAGAGAGGTGCCAACTAAAATTGCAGTTGGTGTGGCAATTTCAAGAGCGCACGTGGACAGGAGACGACCTAGAATGGAAGAACACATTTTAAGTTTCATGCAATAAGTAAAAAATTTCTATTATTTAAACATTCATAATAGTTCATTTGTAGCCACTTGTCTATATATAACAACTCAGCAAGTAGCAATGGATTTGCATCTGGAACGGCAATACTTTTTAGCAAATCATCTGGGAATACATAACAAAGGGAGTAATGGAGATAACACCAATAAACACAACAACTTTATAATATAACAAAACCTATCGTTTGAGTAGTGAGAGTAAAATCCTCGATTCATAATTAAAAATTCGACAACTGTAAGAACAATATTCGATCAAAAAAGGAGAATGGGTTACATAACCGCATACTGAGATATGTATATTTGTTTTGTAATACAGGGTCTTATAAAGCAATTTTTGCATAGCAAAAACCTGACCCAAGTGCAATTTACAATTTAGAAACGATGTAAGTCAATTGAAGTTATGTAGGGTTCCAGTTGAATTAAAAAAATGGACCTTTACCTTAAAAAAGTGTGATGTCAATGTTAATAGATTTAAGTTCTCTCAAGGTACCAACTTTTTGCATAACCAAAGGACTAATAATGCAATTTAGTTATTTTTCTTTTAACTTAATATCTTGTGTTCATGTTATCAAGTTTAACATTCTCTTATAGGTGAAAAGTGAATTGCCAAGTACATTTAAGGCTTTTCTCTATCAACAACATCAACATCGATGGTCATGTGGCCCTGCTAATATTTTCAGAAAACGTCCATTGAAATCATAACGAATGAAGTAAAAAATTGAAATTTTGATCACTGATTTTACCTTTTTTTTGTAATTCTACATAACGTATCTTTATGAAAGAAAATTCATGTGATATATAAAGTGACTTTTGTTTTTTACTGCATAGTGTTATATGGTACTGTTATTCTATATTCCTTCCATCATAACCATTATCAATGCTATAGGAGCTCCAAGGTTTGTATTTTTCATTCATTGAATTATAATTTTCACATATACGCTATGTGATGTTACTACATCAGACTAAAGGTACCTTCAAATTTCAAAATATTCATTGGTTAAAAAAATATAAAAGTAATGAGATTAGGTTAAAAATTAATTTTATACCTTAATTTGGTTTCTTCCCTAAGCCTGGTTGATGATGGTGGAGAATGGTCCCCAAGTGGCAATGGTTCTTCTGTTAGTGAGAAGGTGATAGTAAAGAGATTGTAAAGAGATTTTTTTTCTTTTTCTGAAGCAAGTCTGAAGAGATTAAATTAATGAGAAAAATACAATGAATCCCCTGTAATTATATTTAAGATTAAACAATTTTGGTAAATAAACACCAATGTAATTATACTTTGCTGCTCATTAAAGTGATGAGATTAAATTAAAATTATGTAAATTTTTTAGAGTTTCAATGGTAACAATTAGTTTTTACCTTAATTTGGGTCTTCTATTGTTGATGGTGGAGAATGGTCCCGATGCTGGCAGAGGTTTTCTTGTGCAGGAGAGCGGCTTGGTGGGAAGAGATGGTCCCAAATGGCTGAGGTTTACCTTAATTCGGGCTCTACAAAGCGGGTTGATGATGGTAATGGTAACCGAGTGGGGGGCGCTTGGTGGGCTGTGAATGGTTGATGATGGTGGAATGGGTAAATGTTTTATAGAATAGGTAAACGATAAAAATGAATGAGAAGAGGGGAATTTTGAGAAGAATGGGGATATTTGAGTGTTAACAGGGAAAGTCAGGTATATTCTTCTTTATTATATATTCTTTTTTTTTAAATTTTTTCTGATACATATCATTTTAATTTTTTGTACTTGAAATAATTAATGACTCATTTTTTATAAAATTTTTGTACAATATCTAGATGTATCCATTTAAACTATTTTATTATCGTCAACTGGAGCGAACTAAATATATCTTAAGAGGGTAAATAAAAAACAGTGTTATAAAAAAATACTTATTAATACTTTCATTCTTTTTTCATGTCGAAATATCTAAGTAAGGGTTACATTTGATAATATCAAATGAAATGAGAATAGAGTATGCACATTAGATTTTTTCTGCTTAGTCAAGTGAACCCAGCAGGTACTGGTTCCAAATAAGAGTCTTGGCCCTATTACATGTCAGACAACATTTTCTCATGATCTTGTGTGATGGATCATTCATATTCAATAACGAACAAACATAAATTGTAGCATAATTATAGGGGTTCAACAAGGTAATACTGTAAATCAAACGACACGATTTCTTTGGTCAAAATCAGTATTGGAAGATGACGCACTTGTTGATATTTAAGGTTGTATGCTTGCTCAAAATGAAAATCTTAATGCATGTTATTGTATTTAACATCCTTGAAACTATATAGGGCATATACCATGCTCCTAAACCAAATGGAATGTCTGAGTAATCTTCTTTCCGATAGAAGGTGGTCCTCTCATCATATTTCCTGCTCGGAGAATGAAATTGCCAATTTCTTGTCTAAATATGTTAAGTATAACCTGGTCTCGTAGATTTGAGGATATGTTCCTAGTAATATTCTTTAACTTTTCTCCAAAGTCACTTTCTCAAGTAGGTATAGGTTGATCTTGTAGTATGTATTTTACATCATTCGATTTGATCTTTGATACTGAAGAATTTGAATGGAAAAAATCCTACGTTGATATATTATTAAATTTTGATTTATTATATAATATTTGTCAAATTTTGCACTTTAACAAACTCAAAATATTCAGTAGGTTTGTGATTCTTTTGTGATCTACTAATAAAATATGACTCTTATTACAATACTTCTGAGTTTCATTGTTCGCTAAAATCTCCATAATTGTATTATTATTAATATGTATACCGTTTATAATGATGTAACAATATAGTAAGATTTGAATTTTAAATTTTGACAAATGCTTAATTGATTGAATAGTTTAAACACCTTGGTTTCATAACTAGTTACTTGGATGGATGAACTCGAGTTGATACAATATCGTAAGATGCTCTAATTATTGTAAAATGATTGGAAGTGTATATCAAGATTATTGTAATTAATCATACTAGTTATATATAATTTTTGGTCAAATTTAATTAATGATAACTTATAATACAATTTAAAATGTTCATCGTAGAATTGCATTATCAATTAGAATAACATATGTGATTTATACTTCTGTTCACAATTTTCGGTTTAGGTCGTTGATAGAGAAACCTTATTCATAAAATTGATTTGAGCACATATAGATATTTTAGATCTTTTAAAGCCTTCTTGAACTAGTATTGTCTATAATCGTAGTTAATCGATATAATCATCGGGAATGAAACTTAAAATGACTCTCAGATAGTTCAACTATAGGAAAATTTGTGCAAAAGAGCTCTCAAATGCTGGAACTTATAAGATAAATGAAATGAAATAATTATAAGAGAAAGATATAAGGTACTCTAACATGGATGATTAAAACCTACGATTTACCTTTCCACCATTAATTTAACCTATAAGATTTGCGAAATATATAATCCAACAATGTAACTGAAGCACGATGTTATGCCGATTAGTGGTAAGAAAAAATAATTCCAAATCGTTATTTGTAGATATTTATAGTATGATTCTTCCAACTATATCTGGATTATCCTTATATTGGATAAGGACGTGAGCAACACGTCCCCACGTGTTCTTGTTGAATTCTTCTAGTGAAATTTCTAGGTGCGCTAAAGAGGTATACTTGAAGACCTTCAGTTAATATACTTGGACAGTTTTGATCAACCAAGGATCCTTCATCAGGTATTTTCCAGTTCTGATACAACAGTTTAAATTATTTCATTATTTTTATATCTTATATTTTCTCATTATAGATAACTTCGTTTATAAATTACGATGGAATTTCCTATCAAACAATAGAATTAACTCATGTAATCACAAGTTTTGGATATACCGTAGTAAGAAAATTGTATTAATTAACAAGTTTAAGGGTTATACACACCCTACCTATTTTATGTCAAAAGTTAACATCCCTTATTCTGAAAGATGAAAATCCAAACCACAAGAAATAAAAACTTCACAAGAAAAATGGGGTAATTTTTTGCATGTACTCTTAATAATCTCTATACAACTTGTACTTTGAACCCATCGTAAGCCTCATGTGAATATTCGTGAGATGGGTGACAAAAAAGAATTATGAGCTGTGAGTTAAGTCATGCAAGACATAAAGCTTGTAATCCTAAGCACATATATCTTTTAGTATACAAACAATTAAAGGTGAAATGCAAGGAAAGGTTGAGTGCGGACATACAAAGTATTAAAAATTAAATTTTACAAGATAATTTGCATTCTTGTGGTATTTGCTGAGAAGTAGTGATAAAAATAAGGTTACTATCTTGAAAATTCTTGACTAGGAAATTTCGAACCAAGAATCCTTGTTACGATATTCGCTTTGAATTGTTTGACAATTCAGTTCTACAACTACCTGTATTTCTGGTAAGCCAAACTCAGAAACTCGAGGAATAAATAGATATGTTAGAAATCCATCCATCTATCAGATATCTAGTTCATATTTATAATACATTTATATCTTGATCTCTTACATTTTCACTTTTCTACCTCCATGGTCACTAACATCATTTAAGCCCGAGATTCTCACCGTCTTATGTTCGTGGTTTCGATATGACTTTGAAACGCGAGAAATATCGCATTATCAGACATAACATAATGTACAAAATTAATCAACCAAAGTTTACATCTCATTTTAAATAAAACTCAACCCATATCTCACCAAACATCTTAGCGAAATAAAATGTCATTCATAAATATATTTGCATAAAGTGATAAAATATTAAGAATAAAATTAAATATTTTCCTTGTGTCGGTTCTGACTGACAAAAAAATTAGGCTAGTTATAAGAAAAAAAATCATGAAATGATTTTCATTTAATTAGTAATCTAGGATGGAGCCCAGAATTTTTGCAATGAATTATTTGCACTATAAGTCCATATAATATGAAAAAAATTCAAAATAAGTGCTTATTTTATGTAAAACTATAATATAGATTCTTATATTATATAAATAATGCACTATGTGTCTCAATATAATTTTTTTAATTAATTACTTTTATGTATTATACAACATGACATATAATTTATTAGCAATAGAATAAGATGTTCATATAAATAATATAATTATAAATCTAATAAAATAAAATATAAAATTAGTGAATTAAATAAAGATTTTTAAAATTTAAGAGGGTCAAATAAAAATTGTAAAAGTTAGTATGAGCCTCATACTATCTTGGCTCTGCCAAACATAAGTTTTTTAATTTAATGTACAATTAACTATAAATGTAAACATATATGTTAAGATGTATTTAAATGACATTAGTACTGTGTTAAGATAATTTGTTATGTTAAGAGTGCATCTCAACCGATTATTAAACCAATGCATATATGTAATGACATATATAAAGAGATAAGAGAAAACATTGTAAAATCACATTTAATGGTGTAACAAAACACATAATATAGTGAAAAATATAGGTTTATTTTAGTAGTTTATAGATTAAAAATAAATAAAAATTTTCAATTTGTTTAGAAGTGAAGCTTAAAATATTAATATTTAACACGAACTATATTGGATTGTTTTTCAGTGAAATATCATGAATTGTACGAATTCATGAACAATGGGTGAGAAGAAAGATAAATTAAGAGACTAATTTAGTTAAAATTACAAAGGTGAGCGACAAATGTTTTTGTTTGAGTCCCCGCTACTGTAATATCAATTTTCGTGTCATTTTATTTGATTTTACTTCTTTATATGATTACTGAATTTATCAATAAATATTGGATATAAAAACTTATGGGAAATATATGTAGGACTAGAAGGACCAGATATATTTATTTCTAAAAGGTAATGGATATGAGGTATAAACAGATTAGATATGTCAAATGAGGGGGACCTTTAATTTGAGTAAGAAAAGATAGTTGAGCAAAAAAGAAGTGATACTATAGTGGATAGGAGCATGATTTAATTACAAAGAATAATTAATAGAATATTACATTATAGAAATGGTCAATAATAATGGTGAATAGTAATTAGAAATACATATTAAACAACTAGTAACTTAACACTAAGATCTTTCCACTATCTTTATCTAAAGATGTGTTAAAAAAGTTAGCTATAAAAAATAAAAAAATATAATCGCCAATACAATCATGATGAATTGCCAGTGCAATCGAAGGAGAGAACCTCCACACGGATTACACAATAAAAAATATTGCTAGCTTTTATCATTTTCAAAGATCTATAAATCCATAAACATACTTGAATTACTATTGTTTTAGACTCCCTAGTTGCTAATATTCTCAAACACTTAACTCCAATTGTTAAGGATAATATTTAATAACACATGAATTTTTTTATCCCTAACCTGATCGGCAGCATGTTCATGGTTTCGTTTGATTGACCCCTAGTGACTTGATTAAGACTGTCATTTATATTAAATTTTCACTTTAGTTTAAGTGATATTTATAAGGTTTACTTTACTATGGTATTATTTTTTCGAAACATTGCCTAAAAGCGCAATAAACTTAGGATTAATGGATCATGCCAAAGTGCAGTAAATCTGGGAATGAATGGCATGAGTGATTAATTTTTGTGCTTCACAACACTAATACTGCCATAATACTACACTTCATCGTTGTATATCTTAACTTACAAAGTAAAAAAGGAAATTAATGGAAGAAGAATTACATTATCTTAAATTTAATGATTTTTTAAAGGCGGATAAACAATATAATTCATTAAGTTATTAGTCGTGTCACTAAATAAGACAGATAGAATAAATTTATCACAATATTAAGAATTTAAATCCATAATAAAATATCGATAAGAAATAGTTATTCATCAAATTCAAGAGTAATTAGGTAATCCCCTTTTTGAACAATCCAACTTCAACAAACAAAAATCAAGTTTACAAACCAACCTCATGGAGTTGAGTTTCAGGAGGTCTCGCTCCTGGAACTGGAACCGAACACTTGGAGCCTGTTGAATCTTCGAGAAATAATCGAAGATGTTCACCTTAATCTCTTCTAACATGACACGAGAGTTTTTGTTCTTCATGTTACTTGGAGGAACATGGAGTTTATACTCTGGACCGAAGTACCCGTAATACTCATTCTCTGGCATCTCATTGTCAAGCTCAACCCTAAGTGCCACACATGTCTGCTCAAATTACAAAAGGACAACAATTCATATTCAATAATTTCGACTTGTTAGTGCATAAAAAAGTTGAAAAGAAGTGAAAGAAATACCTCGTAGCACCAGCACCTAGCTATATTTCTTATAGTATAGCCACCTCCACCCAATAAAAGTAACTGCACATTGAAAACCTATTTAATATCAATATTATTATTAGAATTGAAAACCTATATTACTCATTTTCTTGTGGTTTATAATTCATTTGTGTCCCCGCTAGTGTAACATAAATTTTTGTATCATTTTATTTGTTTTTACTTATTTATATGATTACTGAATTTATCAATAAATATTGGATATAAGAACTTATGGGAAATATATGTAGGACTAGAATGACTAGAAATATTCATTTCTAAAAGGTAATGGAGATGAGGTATAAACTGAATAGATCTGTCAAATGAGGAGGACCTTTAATTTGAGTAAGAAAAGATAGTTGAGCAAAAAAGAAGTGATACTATAGTGGACAAGAGCATGATTTAATTACAAAGAATAATTAAAAAAACATTGCATTATAGAAATGGTCAATAATAATGGTGAATAGTAATTAGAAATACATATTATACAACTAGTAACTTAACAATAAGTTCTTTCCACTATTTTTATCTAAAGATGTGTTAAAAAAGTTAGCTATAAAAATAAAAAACTACAATCGCCAATACAATCATCATGAATTACCGGTGCAACCAAAGGAGAAAACCTCTTATGTAATTTATTTTGAAAAACTATCTGTAATTTTTAATTACACGGATTACACAATAAAAAATATTGCTAGATTTTACTATTTTCAAAGATGTTTAAAGCCATAAACATACTTGAATTACTATTGTTTTAGACTCCCTAGTTTCTAATATTCTCAAACACTCAACTACCATTGTTAAGGATAATATTTAATAACATGTGAACTTTTTTATCCCTAACCTGATCGACGGCATGTTCATGGTTTCGTTTGATTGACCCCCTAATGACTTGATCAAGACTGTCATTTATCTTAAATTTTCACTTTACTTTAAGTGAGATTTATAAGGTTTACTTTACTATGGTATTATTTTTTCCAAACATTGCCTAAAAGCGCAATAAACTTATGATTAATGGATCATCCCAAAATGCAGTAAGTCTGGGAATAAATGGCATGAGTGATTAACTACTGCCATAAAACTACACTTCATTCTTGTATATGTTAACTTACAAAGGAAAAAAGGAAAATAATGGAAGAAGAATTACATTATCTTAAATTTAATGATTTTTTTAAAGACGGATAAACAATATAATTCATTAAGTTATTCTTTTTGTCATTAAATAAGACCGATAGAATAACTTTATCAAAATATTAAGAATTTAAATCCATAATAAAATATCGACAGGAAATAGTTATTCATCAAATTCAAGAGTAATTAGGTTATCCCCTGTTTGAACAATCCAATTTCCACAAACATAAATCAAGCTTACAAACCAACCTCATGGAGTTGAGTTTCAGGAGGTCGCTCATGGAACTAGAACTGAACACTTGGAGCCTATTGAATCTTCGAGAGATAATCGAAGATTTTCACCTTAATCTCTTCTAACATGACACGAGTGTTTTAGTTCTTTATGTTACTTGGAGGAACATGGAGTTTATACTCTGGACCAAAGTACCCGTAATACTCATTCTCTGGCATCTCATTGTCAAGCTCAACCCCAAGTGCCACACATGTCTGCTCAAATTACAAAAGGACAATAATTCATATTCAATAATTTAGTCTTGTTATGCATTAAAAAGTTGAAAAGAAGTGAAAGAAATACCTAGTAGCACCAGCACCTAGCTACATTTCTTATAGTATAGCCACCTCCACCCAATAAAAGTAACTGCACATTGAAAACCTATCTAATATCAATATTATTATTAGAATTGAAAACCTAGATTACTCCTTTTCATGTTGTTTATAATTTATTTATTTCAAATTTTTCTTAACATAACTTTTCATGTCCTATTACACAGTTCTGTATATCAAAAAATTTCTTGTTCTATTTAATTTAACTTAAGTTCAAAAAAATTAATATAACTTTAGAAGAGGAAGATAATATTAATTTTATGGTCATTTAATCGAAGAACCATATAATTAGTCAATTTAAAAAGTAAAAAAAATGGTAAATGAAATCATATATAGCATAATACAATTTCAGTTAACAAACGAAAAAAGAACATCTAATTTAATAGGTTATCACAAAGAACAAATAAAAATTAATGCAATAATTGAAAAAAAAAATATTAAAGTAAACTTACCCAATTAATTGAAATTTCATGATCAACGATCTGACAAAATAGAGAATAGCAATAGTGAGAGAAATATATAGTAAATAACATAGAAGAGGGGCAATCCGAAGAAGATCTGAAAAATTAGATTTACAAGACCTCTATGAGGAGTGGTTTGGTGGTTTTAGAAGAGTAAAGGAAAGGAGAAAGAAGTGGTCTAGAGGAGAATAGGAAGAAAATGATAGTGTTATGATTTATTTATGAAGTTTTAGGATGAGGAATTGTGCACGGGACATTTTTGTAAAACAACGTTGTTTCTTATTAAACAACTGACACCATTTGTTTTAGTAGGTACACTATATAGCACACATTTTCTTTAATTTTTTGTTATGAAATTAAATTAAATTATGTTATTTGTGGTAAATAATAAAAAGAAAAAAATTGTTAATTCAGATATTTATATTTTGTACTTTATAGAATTTATTTATTTTTTTAATCAAATATTAAAGGTTAGATTAAGAAAAATCTTCTCATTATGTTCAGAATAAAAAATTAATTTCCAAGAAGGCTAGTTTTAATTCCATCTAACCACAACTGTCATTTATTTCTCATCTTTCCTTTTTTATCCTTTTTACCACATACGGTAAATTCTGATACATCATTATATCTTTCCTAAACTGATAATTAACTTTTTACCTAGATTATATTTTTACATATGCTCTCAACAAAACTGCAAGCTTGTATCAATGGGTCTCCTACAAGAGACTTGTTAAGTGTAAATGAAGGATTAACTCTACAAGGACTAGGGTAAAATTGTATTATTGGTCCTTGTTAAATTTTGACATAGCCAATTCTATTTTAATACTCAAAATCATGTGAAATATACATGTGTTCTAAACCAACATTGGACAAAAATCTTTCCCGGCAATACATCAAAATTTTATATTAGTTTGAGTTCTCTAAGTTTTGGAAATTTTCGCAAAACTCAAAATGTTATTCTTTTTTCATTTTTGATATATTTTAGTTCTTTTTTTGTATTTTTGAATAACAAACCATAAGTATATATCATGGAACGTGATATATATATATATACTAGGTATAACCCGTGTCTAAAGACAATATAAATAATATAAAGCTAATTTAATGCAAGAGTCACGAACGCATACGGGATAATGACACTGAAACCTTTACTATCGTACTTCTTTTTTGTCATATGAAATCAAAGAAATACATACTATCCTATCCCTCTATTACTAAAAAGGGAAGTTACGCAGCTAAAAAACTTGACAATCAAATCCAAAGGACAAACAGAAACATCGATATTCGCCTGGGTACATTTAACGACTTTATCTACAACTTCGTTAAATTCTCTTTTGATATGAATGACTTTCCATCCTGTAAATCTCTTCATCCACCTTACAATCGTACAGTACGATGTAAATTTGCCTAATTTGTTTTTTTATTGCAAGTAAAATACATTAATCTCCAATGATCAAATATTGATCATTAACCAGTTGGGATTAGTTTACTGGCCAAGGCTTTGGTCATCCATCTAGTAGTGCAAGTTCAAACCGAGTTAATGACTCCGAGCCCAAATTAGCTCTCCTATGTAAAAAAAAATTGAATCATCGTAATGTTTTTTTATTTTTAGCCATCATTGTTTTGTCACTAAGGCCAAACTAATTATAGGAACTTCTAATTCATATTTATAATTAATTGTATTTTTACTCAAACCCACGAAGACTTGGATATCAAATCTGGGTGAAAAACTCAATAGAGAATAATAAGAAATAATATAAGTAAACCATATTTAATCACTTTTTTTCTACAAAAGTAAAAATACAAATACATAAAATCAACCTACACCTTTTTTTGTAAACTTCTGTCAAGAGGTTATAATGATCAATAAGAGAAAGATCATGTGATCCATATATACCAATATTTTATGTAACACATTTTGCAAGTGCATTAGTTGTCCTTCTATTAAAGCATCTTTTGATATGTTAGACATTATAGTTTTTAAATTCTAATAAACCTTTTCCAAATTTTTATCAACCAAAGGTTGGATACTTTAATAAATTCTAATCATTTTGTGAATACCTTAAATAATTTCGAAGTTGTTAGAGTCCAAAAAATAACTCTGAAGATTGAGATCAGACGATGATCTCATTGTTCAAAGAATAACCTAGCTTAATCTTAGGATCTTAAATTATCTAAACATGAGACTAATTTTGTCTGAGTCAAATTTGTTTGGTTCCATTTTTGTTAATTTTACATAAAAAAGATTATTAGAAAAAGCAGTAAAAATCATTATCTCTAAAGAGTTAAACGTTTAATTTTCCGTCCTCTTTCATTTTTCCATTTTTTTGTACACAAAATAAAATAAAAAATTTAATGACACTGATCTTTACAAATCTACCACTATTTAATAACACAAAGGTATTTATTACATTCCCTTTTTACATGGAATAGTGCTTAGATACGTCAACTAAAATAAACGTGCTTAAGATATGAGAATAATAAATCACAAAATCATGGTATAAATTGTTGTCCTACACTCTACTACATGTCTACATGATGATATTTCTCACAAAGTCCATATAGATAAGAGAATATGAATAAATCGAAAGTTATGTAACATGTCGAATTTGGAAAAGGTGTGCAAGTTATAAGAACATTTTTACTGAAACATAATTAAAAGAGAAAATTCTAGAAACCAAGAGGTGTACAAGCTAAAAGAACATTTTTACTGAAATATATTTAGATTAAGCTGGGTTATTCTAGAAACCAAAAATGAAATTTGGGCTTGATCATGCGATCCCATTACTAATTGAATTAATCACTGGGATACCTGGTATTCCACGAAAATAATACAACAATACGTGATTAGACACATTTTTCTAACATTTGAGAGTAAAAACCAGAGATAAAATCTTTAAAATATAATAATTAAAATAGACTGTTTATGCAAAACTGTAGTGACCCAAGCATAAAGTCAGGAAACAAATAGTGACCCCAATCACATTAGAATTCTATTGATAAATATATTTTTGAAAACGGTTATCATTTCACCAAGAGCCAATAAATTAAAAAAGATTGTTCAGAAACATATTGATATATAATGTAACTTAAGATACAACACATTAATAGCATGACTTATCCCAGACCAAATAAATCCTTCTCTACTTCACATACCCAATTTGTGTCTGGTACATGAAAAAAAATTCAAATAAATCTCAGTTAAAAAAGACAGCTCTGTCTCTCCATATATTACATATCCTTCTCCAACTGTGCAATAAACATGGAGACCAATAGTGCAATTAAATTAATTACTGCCTCTTAAATGCTCTATTGTCTTACACTTACCGTACAATAGGTTTACAATACATAAAGTCTCATGTGACCTATTTAATGAAAGACATCGCTTACAACTAAAACACTTGCAAAAAGATAGTACATTCCATCATCATTCAGAACTGTGTTACAATACTTGTACTTGTCGAAACAAAAAATCAGCCAGCCACTTGGATGATAATTAATTGAATCCTTCACACTTCAAACATTACTAAGCTGAAAGTCTCTGGCTTAATTAAGGAATAATGACAATTAGGGACACACATTTCTACGACATGCCATGGCAGAAACACCAATACACGACAGGTCCAGAAAGGCAGTTTCAACTGCGTTAGTGCAATCAGCAGTTCTTTTACTTTTGGCAGTGATTTCAGCAACTCCCAACATTGCAATGCTTCTTAACAATTTTCTTTCATTTACCATGTCCTCTTCTTCATCTTCATATTTTTTCCAACTTTCGAGATCTTTGTAAATAGTAAGTAGTTATTTGTGTCCAATTATTAAATAAATTAAAGTTAATATTGACATTTGATACTAAATTCAAATCTAATAATATATTATAATATTAAAATATACTTAGTTAGATTTTCTAGATAAACGTACCATTTTGGAGCAGGTCCAAAAGCTGAGTATAAAATAAGAAGGTATTTAAGTTTTTTCCGAACCTAAATAATATTAAACCACTCTCTTATTAGAATACATAAGTAGTTGATTCTGCCACTTGTTGACTCAATATACGTCATGTCTTTACTCAAAACGGGTCTCACAACACAATTTGTGAAGAAAAAGGGGTTAAATCGTAATTAAGAGAGAAGAGATACTTTTTGCTTATGGCTCCCATATACTGACGATATGGTGATCAGCTGTGATTAACTTTTGTCGCTCAATTATTGGGCTACCAAACCTGTGAAATATAATTAAATTTTGGTAAGAATGTTTAATTTTAACTCTAAAAGGGTTTAAAAATAAATGGATACTTACATATTTCTCTGATAGGGTAGGAAGAACGAAAATAAATAATCTAAAATGCATAGTGCATCAAAATGATTAATTATAGACCTTTTCTAAATGAGAAACTTACATTGTCCAACATGATATGACCAATATCTGCTACAGATTCCAATACATCTAATAGAGAGGTGGAATCTGAGAGGATACCAAGAGAGGTGCCAACTAAAATTGCAGTTGGTGTGGCAATTTCAAGAGCGCACGTGGACAGGAGACGACCTAGAATGGAAGAACACATTTTAAGTTTCATGCAATAAGTAAAAAAATTCTATTATTTAAACATTCATAATAGTTCATTTGTAGCCACTTGTCTATATATAACAACTCAGCAAGTAGCAATGGATTTGCATCTGGAACGGCAATACTTTTTAGCAAATCATCTAGGAATACATAACAAAGGGAGTAATGGAGATAACACCAATAAACACAACAACTTTATAATATAACAAAACCTATCGTTTGAGTAGTGAGAGTAAAATCCTCGATTCATAATTAAATATTCGACAACTGTAAGAACAATATTCGATCAAAAAAGGAGAATGGGTTACATAACCGCATACTGAGATATGTATATTTGTTTTGTAATACAGGGTCTTATAAAGCAATTTTTGCATAGCAAAAACCTGACCCAAGTGCAATTTACAATTTAGAAACGATGTAAGTCAATTGAAGTTATGTATGGTTCCAGTTGAATTAAAAAAATGGACCTTTACCTTAAAAAAGTGTGATGTCAATGTTAATAGATTTAAGTTCTCTCAAGGTACCAACTTTTTGCATAACCAAAGGACTAATAATGCAATTTAGTTATTTTTCTTTTAACTTAATATCTTGTGTTCATGTTATCAAGTTTAACATTCTCTTATAGGTGAAAAGTGAATTGCCAAGTACATTTAAGGCTTTTCTCTATCAACAACATCAACATCGATGGCCATGTGGCCCTGCTAATATTTTCAGAAAACGTCCATTGAAATCATAACGAATGAAGTAAAAAATTGAAATTTTGATCACTGATTTTACCTTTTTTTTGTGATTCTACATAACGTATCTTTATGAAAGAAAATTCATGTGATATATAGAGTGACTTTTGTTTTTTACTGCATAGTGTTATATGGTACTGTTATTCTATATTCCTTCCATCATAACCTTTATCAATGCTATAGGAGCTCCAAGGTTTGTTATTTTCATTCATTGAATTATAATTTTCACATATACGCTATGTGATGTTACTACATCAGACTAAAGGTACTTTCAAATTTCAAAATATTCATTGGTTAAAAAAATATAAAAGTAATGAGATTAGGTTAAAAATTAATTTTATACCTTAATTTGGTTTCTTCCCCAAGCCTGGTTGATGATGGTGGAGAATTGTCCCCAAGTGGCAATGGTTCTTCTGTTAGTGAGAAGGTGATAGTAAAGAGATTGTAAAGAGATTTTTTTTCTTTTTCTGAAGCAAGTCTGAAGAGATTAAATTAATGAGAAAAATACAATGAATCCCCTGTAATTATATTTAAGATTAAACAATTTTGGTAAATAAACACCAATGTAATTATACTTTGCTGCTCATTAAACTGATGAGATTAAATTAAAATTATGTAAATTTTTTAGAGTTTCAATGGTAACAATTAGTTTTTACCTTAATTTGGGTCTTCTATTGTTGATGGTGGAGAATGGTCCCGATGCTGGCAGAGGTTTTCTTGTGCAGGAGAGCGGCTTGGTGGGAAGAGATGGTCACAAATGGCTGAGGTTTACCTTAATTTGGGCTCTACAAAGCGGGTTGATGATGGTAATAGTAACCGAGTGGCGGGCGCTTGGTGGGCTGTGAATGGTTGATGATGGTGGAATGGGTAAATGTTTTATAGAATAGGTAAACGATAAAAATGAATGAGAAGAGGGGAATTTTGAGAAGAATGGGGATATTTGAGTGTTAACAGGGAAAGTCAGGTATATTCTTCTTTATTATATATTCTTTTTTTTTAAATTTTTTCTGATACATATCATTTTAATTTTTTGTACTTGAAATAATTAATGACTCATTTTTTATAAAATTTTTGTACAATTTCTAGATGTATCCATTTAAACTATTTTATTATCGTCAACTGGAGCGAACTAAATATATCTTAACAGGGTAAATAAAAAACAGTGTTATAAAAAAATACTTATTAATACTTTCATTCTTTTTTCATGTCGAAATATCTAAGTAAGGGTTACATTTGATAATATCAAATGAAATGAGAATAGAGTATGTACATGAGATTTTTTCTGCTTAGTCAAGTGAACCCACCAGGTACTGGTTCCAAATAAGAGTCTTGGCCCAATTGACAACATTTTCTCATGATCTTGTGTGATTGATCGTTCATATTCAATAACGAACAAACGTAAATTGTAGCATAATTATAGGGGTTCAACAAGGTAATACTGTAAATCAAACGACACGATTTCTTTGGTCAAAATCAGTATTGGAAGATGACGCACTTGTTGTTATTTAAGGTTGTATGCTTGCTCTTAATGCATGTTATTGTATTTAACATCCTTGAAACTATATAGAGCATATACCATGCTCCTAAACCAAATGGAATGTCTGAGTAATCTTCTTTCCGATAGAAGGTGGTCCTCTCATCATATTTCCTGCTCGGATAATGAAATTGCCAATTTCTTGTCTAAATATGTTAAGTATAACCTGGTCTCATAGATTTGAGGATATGTTCCTAGTAATATTCTTTAACTTTTCTCCAAAGTCACTTTCTCAAGTAGGTATAGGTTGATCTTGTAGCATGTATTTTACATCATTCGATTTGATCTTTGATACTGAAGAATTTGAATGGAAAAATCCTACGTTGATATATTATTAAATTTTGATTTATTATATAATATTTGTCAAATTTTGCACTTTAACAAACTCAAAATATTCAGTAGGTTTGTGATTCTTTTGTGATCTACTAATAAAATATGACTCTTATTACAATACTTCTGAGTTTCATTGTTCGCTAAAATCTCCATAATTGTATTATTATTAATATGTATACCGTTTATAATGATGTAACAATATAGTAAGATTTGAATTTTAAATTTTGACAAATGCTTAATTGATTGAATAGTTTAAACACCTTGGTTTCATAACTAGTTACTTGGATGGATGAACTCGAGTTGATACAATATCGTAAGATGCTCTAATTATTGTAAAATGATTGGAAGTGTATATCAAGATTATTGTAATTAATCGTACTAGTTATATATAATTTTTGGTCAAATTTAATTAATGATAACTTATAATACAATTTAAAATGTTCATCGTAGAATTGCATTATCAATTAGGATAACATATGTGATTTATACTTCTGTTCACAATTTTCGGTTTAGGTCGTTGATAAAGAAACGTTATTCATAAAATTGATTTGAGCACATATAGATATTTTAGATCTTTTAAAGCCTTCTTGAACTAGTATTGTCTATAATCGTAGTTAATCGATATAATCATCGGGAATGAAACTTAAAATGACTCTCAGATAGTTCAACTATAGGAAAATTTGTGCAAAAGAGCTCTCAAATGCTGGAACTTATAAGATAAATGAAATGAAATAATTATAAGAGAAAGATATAAGGTACTCTAACATGGATGATTAAAACCTACGATTTACCTTTCCACCATTAATTTAACCTATAAGATTTGCGAAATATATAATCCAACAATGTAACTGAAGCACGATGTTATGCCGATTAGTGGTAAGAAAAAATAATTCCAAATCGTTATTTGTAGATATTTATAGTATGATTCTTCCAACTATATCTGGATTATCCTTATATTGGATAAGGACGTGAGCAACACGTCCCCACGTGTTCTTTTTGAATTCTTCTAGTGAAATTTCTAGGTGCGCTAAAGAGGTATACTTGAAGACCTTCAGTTAATATACTTGGACAGTTTTGATCAACCAAGGATCCTTCATCAGGTATTTTCCAGTTCTGATACAACCGTTTAAATTATTTCATTATTTTTATATCTTATATTTTCTCATTATAGATAACTTCGTTTATAAATTACAATGGAATTTCCTATCAAACAATAGAATTAACTCATGTAATCACAAGTTTTGGATATACCGTAGTAAGAAAATTGTATTAATTAACAAGTTTAAGGGTTATACACACCCTACCTATTTTATGTCAAAAGTTAACATCCCTTATTCCGAAAGATGAAAATCCAAACAACAAGAAATAAAAACTTCACAAGAAAAATGGGGTAATTTTTTGCATGTACTCTTAATAATCTCTATACAACTTGTACTTTGAACCCCTCGTAAGCCTCATGTGAATATTCGTGAGATGGGTGACAAAAAAGAATTATGAACGGTGAGTTAAGTCATGCAAGACATAAAGCTTGTAATCCTAAGCACATATATCATTTAGTATACAAACAATTAAAGGTGAAATGCAAGGAAAGGTTGAGTGCGGACATACAAAGTATTAAAAATTAAATTTTACAAGATAATTTGCATTCTTGTGGTATTTGCTGAGAAGTAGTGATAAAAATAAGGTTACTATCTTGAAAATTCTTGACTAGGAAATTTTGAACCAAGAATCCTTGTTACGATATTCGCTTTGAATTGTTTGACAATTCAGTTCTACAACTACCTGTATTTTTGGTAAGCCAAACTCAGAAACTCGAGGAATAAATAGATATGTTAGAAATCCATCCGTCTATCTGATATCTAGTTCATCTTTATAATACATTTATATCTTGATCTCTTACATTTTCACTTTTCTACCTCCATGATCACTGACATCATTTAAGCCCGAGATTCTCACCGTCTTATGTTCGTGGTTTCGATATGACTTTGAAACGCGAGAAATATCTCATTATCAAACATAACATAATGTACAAAATTAATCAACCAAAGTTTACATCTCATTTTAAATAAAACTCAACCCATATCTCAACAAACATCTTAGCGAAATAATGTCATTCATAAATATATTTGCATAAAGTGATAAAATATTAAAAATAAAATTAAATATTTTCCTTGTGTCGGTTCTGACTGACAAAAAAAGTTAGGCTAGTTATAAGAAAAAAAATCATGAAATGATTTTCATTTAATTAGTAATCTAGGATGGAGCCCAGAATTTTTGCAATGAATTATTTGCACTATAAGTCCATATAATATGAAAAAAATTCAAAATAAGTGCTTATATTATGTAAAACTATAATATAGATTCTTATATTATATAAATAATGCACTATGTGTCTCAATATAATTTTTTTAATTAATTACTTTTATGTATTATACAACATGACATATAATTTATTAGCAATAGAATAAGATGTTCATATAAATAATATAATTATAAATCTAATAAAATAAAATATAAAATTAGTGAATTAAATAAAGATTTTTAAAATTTAAGAGGGTCAAATAAAAATTGTAAAAGTTAGTATGAGCCTCATACTATCTTGGCTCTGCCAAACATAAGTTTTTTAATTTAATGTACAATTAACTATAAATGTAAACATATATGTTAAGATGTATTTAAATGACATTAGTACTGTGTTAAGATAATTTGTTATGTTAAGAGTGCATCTCAACCGATTATTAAACCAATGCATATATGTAATGACATATATAAAGAGATAAGAGAAAACATTGTAAAATCACATTTAATGGTGTAACAAAACACATAATATAGTGAAAAATATAGGTTTATTTTAGTAGTTTATAGATTAAAAATAAATAAAAATTTTCAATTTGTTTAGAAGTGAAGCTTAAAATATTAATATTTAACACGAACTATATTGGATTGTTTTTCAGTGAAATATCATGAATTGTACGAATTCATGAACAATGGGTGAGAAAAAAGATAAATTAAGAGACTAATTTAGTTAAAATTACAAAGGTGAGCGACAAATGTTTTTGTTTGAGTCCCCGCTACTGTAACATCAATTTTCGTGTCATTTTATTTGATTTTACTTCTTTATATGATTACTGAATTTATCAATAAATATTGGATATAAAAACTTATGAGAAATATATGTAGGACTAGAAGGACCAGATATATTTATTTCTAAAAGGTAATGGATATGAGGTATAAACAGATTAGATATGTCAAATGAGGGGGACCTTTAATTTGAGTAAGAAAAGATAGTTGAGCAAAAAAGAAGTGATACTATAGTGGATAGGAGCATGATTTAATTACAAAGAATAATTAATAGAATATTACATTATAGAAATGGTTAATAATAATGGTGAATAGTAATTAGAAATACATATTAAACAACTAGTAACTTAACACTAAGATCTTTCCACTATCTTTATCTAAAGATGTGTTAAAAAAGTTAGCTATAAAAAATAAAAAAATATAATCGCCAATACAATCATGATGAATTGCCAATGCAATCGAAGGAGAGAACCTCTTATGTAATTTATTTTAAAAAATTATCTGTAATTTTTAATTACACGGATTACACAATAAAAAATATTGCTAGCTTTTATCATTTTCAAAGATCTATAAATCCATAAACATACTTGAATTACTATTGTTTTAGACTCCCTAGTTGCTAATATTCTCAAACACTTAACTACAATTGTTAAGGATAATATTTAATAACACATGAATTTTTTTATCCCTAACCTGATCGGCGGCATGTTCATGGTTTCGTTTGATTGACCCCTAGTGACTTGATTAAGACTGTCATTTATCTTAAATTTTCACTTTACTTTAAGTGATATTTATAAGGTTTACTTTACTATGGTATTATTTTTTCGAAACATTGCCTAAAAGCGCAATAAACTTAGGATTAATGGATCATGCCAAAATGCAGTAAATCTAGGAATGAATGGCATGAGTGATTAATTTTTGTGCTTCACAACACTAATACTGCCATAATACTACACTTCATCGTTGTATATCTTAACTTAGAAAGTAAAAAAGGAAATTAATGGAAGAAGAATTACATTATCTTAAATTTAATGATTTTTTAAAGGCGGATAAACAATATAATTCATTAAGTTATTAGTTGTGTCACTAAATAAGACAGAGAGAATAACTTTATCATAATATTAAGAATTTAAATCCATAATAAAATATCGATAAGAAATAGTTATTCATCAAATTCAAGAGTAATTAGGTAATCCCCTTTTTGAACAATCCAACTTCAACAAACAAAAATCAAGTTTACAAACCAACCTCATGGAGTTGAGTTTCAGGAGGTCTCGCTCCTGGAACTGGAACCGAACACTTGGAGCCTGTTGAATCTTCGAGAGATAATCGAAGATGTTCACCTTAATCTCTTCTAACATGACACGAGTGTTTTTGTTCTTCATGTTACTTGGAGGAACATGGAGTTTATACTCTGGACCGAAGTACCCGTAATACTCATTCTCTGGCATCTCATTGTCAAGCTCAACCCTAAGTGCCACACATGTCTGCTCAAATTACAAAAGGACAACAATTCATATTCAATAATTTCGACTTGTTAGTGCATAAAAAAGTTGAAAAGAAGTGAAAGAAATACCTCGTAGCACCAGCACCTAGCTATATTTCTTATAGTATAGCCACCTCCACCCAATAAAAGTAACTGCACATTGAAAACCTATTTAATATCAATATTATTATTAGAATTGAAAACCTATATTACTCATTTTCTTGTGGTTTATAATTCATTTGTGTCCCCGCTAGTGTAACATAAATTTTTGTATCATTTTATTTGTTTTTACTTATTTATATGATTACTGAATTTATCAATAAATATTGGATATAAGAACTTATGGGAAATATATGTAGGACTAGAAGGACTAGAAATATTCATTTCCAAAAGGTAATGGAGATGAGGTATAAACTGAATAGATCTGTCAAATGAGGAGGACCTTTAATTTGAGTAAGAAAAGATAGTTGAGCAAAAAAGAAGTGATACTATAGTGGACAGGAGCATGATTTAATTACAAAGAATAATTAAAAAAACATTGCATTATAGAAATGGTCAATAATAATGGCGAATAGTAATTAGAAATACATATTATACAACTAGTAACTTAACAATAAGTTCTTTCCACTATTTTTATCTAAAGATGTGTTAAAAAAGTTAGCTATAAAAATAAAAAACTACAATCGCCAATACAATCATCATGAATTACCGGTGCAACCAAAGGAGAAAACCTCTTATGTAATTTATTTTGAAAAACTATCTGTAATTTTTAATTACACGGATCACACAATAAAAAATATTGCTAGATTTTACTATTTTCAAAGATGTTTAAAGCCATAAACATACTTGAATTACTATTGTTTTAGACTCCCTAGTTTCTAATATTCTCAAACACTCAACTACCATTGTTAAGGATAATATTTAATAACATGTGAACCTTTTTATCCCTAACCTGATCGACGGCATGTTCATGGTTTCGTTTGATTGACCCCCTAATGACTTGATCAAGACTGTCATTTATCTTAAATTTTCACTTTACTTTAAGTGAGATTTATAAGGTTTACTTTACTATGGTATTATTTTTTCCAAACATTGCCTAAAAACGCAATAAACTTAGGATTAATGGATCATCCCAAAATGCAGTAAGTCTGGGAATAAATGGCATGAGTGATTAACTACTGCCATAAAACTACACTTCATTCTTGTATATGTTAACTTACAAAGGAAAAAAGGAAAATAATGGAAGAAGAATTACATTATCTTAAATTTAATGATTTTTTTAAAGACGGATAAACAATATAATTCATTAAGTTATTCTTTTTGTCATTAAATAAGACCGATAGAATAACTTTATCAAAATATTAAGAATTTAAATCCATAATAAAATATCGACAGGAAATAGTTATTCATCAAATTCAAGAGTAATTAGGTTATCCCCTGTTTGAACAATCCAATTTCCACAAACATAAATCAAGCTTACAAACCAACCTCATGGAGTTGAGTTTCAGGAGGTCGCTCATGGAACTAGAACTGGACACTTGGAGCCTATTGAATCTTCGAGAGATAATCGAAGATTTTCACCTTAATCTCTTCTAACATGACACGAGTGTTTTAGTTCTTTATGTTACTTGGAGGAACATGGAGTTTATACTCTGGACCAAAGTACCCGTAATACTCATTCTCTGGCATCTCATTGTCAAGCTCAACCCCAAGTGCCACACATGTCTGCTCAAATTACAAAAGGACAATAATTCATATTCAATAATTTAGTCTTGTTATGCATTAAAAAGTTGAAAATAAGTGAAAGAAATACCTAGTAGCACCAGCACCTAGCTACATTTCTTATAGTATAGCCACCTCCACCCAATAAAAGTAACTGCACATTGAAAACCTATCTAATATCAATATTATTATTAGAATTGAAAACCTAGATTACTCCTTTTCATGTTGTTTATAATTTATTTATTTCAATTTTTTCTTAACATAACTTTTCATGTCCTATTACACAGTTCTGTATATCAAAAAATTTCTTGTTCTATTTAATTTAACTTAAGTTCAAAAAAATTAATATAACTTTAGAAGAGGAAGATAATATTAATTTTATGGTCATTTCATCGAAGAACCATATAATTAGTCAATTTAAAAAGTAAAAAAAATGGTAAATGAAATCATATATAGCATAATACAATTTCAGTTAACAAACGAAAAAAGAACATATAATTTAATAGGTTATCACAAAGAACAAATAAAAATTAATGCAATAATTGAAAAAAAAATATATTAAAGTAAACTTACCCAATTAATTGAAATTTCATGATCAACGATCTGACAAAATAGAGAATAGCAATAGTGAGAGAAATATATAGTAAATAACATAGAAGAGGGGCGATCCGAAGAAGATCTGAAGAATTAGATTCACAAGACCTCTATGAGGAGTGGTTTGGTGGTTTTGGAAGAGTAAAGGAAAGGAGAAAGAAGTGGTCTAGAGGAGAATAGGAAGAAAATGATAGTGTTATGATTTATTTATGAAGTTTTAGGATGAGGAATTGTGCACGGGACATTTTTGTAAAACAACGTTGTTTCTTATTAAACAACTGACACCATTTGTTTTAGTAGGTACACTATATAGCACACATTTTCTTTAATTTTTTGTTATGAAATTAAATTAAATTATGTTATTTGTGGTAAATAATAAAAAGAAACAAATTGTTAATTCAGATATTTATATTTTGTACTTTATAGAATTTATTTATATTTTTAGTCAAATATTAAAGGTTAGATTAAGAAAAATCTTCTCATTATGTTCAGAATAAAAAATGATTAATTTCCAAGAAGGCTAGTTTTAATTCCATCTAACCACAACTGTCATTTATTTCTCATCTTTCCTTTTTTATCCTTTTTACCACATACGGTAAATTCTGATACATCATTATATCTTTCCTAAACTGATAATTAACTTTTTACCTAGATTATATTTTTACATATGCTCTCAACAAAACTGCAAGCTTGTATCAATGGGTCTCCTACAAGAGACTTGTTAAGTGTAAATGGAGGATTAACTCTACAAGGACTAGGGTAAAATTGTATTATTGGTCCCTGTTAAATTTTGACATAGCCAATTCTATTTTAATACTCAAAATCATGTGAAATATACATGTGTTCTAAACCAACATTGGACAAAAATCTTTCCCGGCAATACATCAAAATTTTATATTAGTTTGAGTTCTCTAAGTTTTGGAAATTTTCGCAAAACTCAAAATGTTATTCTTTTTTCATTTTTGATATATTTTAGTTCTTTTTTTGTATTTTTGAATAACAAACCATAAGTATATATCATGGAACGTGATATATATATATACTAGGTATAACCCGTGTCTAAAGACAATATAAATAATATAACGCTAATTTAATGCAAGAGTCACGAACGCATATGGGATAATGGCACTGAAACCTTTACCATCTTACTTCTTTTTTGTCATATGAAATCAAAGAAATACATACTATCCTATCCCTCTATTACTAAAAAGGGAAGTTACGCAGCTAAAAAACTTGACAATCAAATCCAAAGGACAAACAGAAACATCGATATTCGCCTGGGTACATTTAACGACTTTATCTACAACTTCGTTAAATTCTCTTTTGATATGAATGACTTTCCATCCTGCAAATCTCTTCATCCACCTTACAATCGTACAATACGATGTAAATTTGCCTAATTTGTTTTTTTTATTGCAAGTAAAATACATTAATCTCCAATGATCAAATATTGATCATTAACCAGTTGGGATTAGTTTACTGGCCAAGGCTTTGGTCATCCATCTAGTAGTGCAAGTTCAAACCGAGTTAATGACTCCGAGCCCAAATTAGCTCTCCTATGTAAAAAAAAAATTGAATCATCGTAATGTTTTTTTATTTTTAGCCATCATTGTTTTGTCACTAAGGCCAAACTAATTATAGGAACTTCTAATTCATATTTATAATTAATTGTATTTTTACTCAAACCCACGAAGACTTGGATATCAAATCTGGGTGAAAAACTCAATAGAGAATAATAAGAAATAATATAAGTAAACCATATTTAATCACTTTTTTTCTACAAAAGTAAAAATACAAATACATAAAATCAACCTACACCTTTTTTTGTAAACTTTTGTCAAGAGGTTATAATGATCAATAAGAGAAAGATCATGTGATCCATATATACCAATATTTTGCGTAACACATTTTGCAAGTGCATTAGTTGTCCTTCTATTAAAGCATCTTTTGATATGTTAGACATTATAGTTTTTAAATTCTAATAAACCATTTCCAAATTTTTATCAACCAAAGGTTGGATACTTTAATAAATTCTAATCATTTTGTGAATACCTTAAATAATTTCGAAGTTGTTAGAGTACAAAAAATAACTCTGAAGATTGAGATCAGACGATGATCTCATTGTTCAAAGAATAACCTAGCTTAATCTTAGGATCTTAAATTATCTAAACATGAGACTAATTTTGTCTGAGTCAAATTTGTTTGGTTCCATTTTTGTTAATTTTACATAAAAAAGATTATTAGAAAAAGCAGTAAAAATCATTATCTCTAAAGAGTTAAACGTTTAATTTTTCGTCCTCTTTCATTTTTCCATTTTTTTGTACACAAAATAAAATAAAAAATTTAATGACACTGATCTTTACAAATCTACCACTATTTAATAACACAAAGGTATTTATTACATTCCCTTTTTTACATGGAATAGTGCTTAGATACGTCAACTAAAATAAACGTGCTTAAGATATGAGAATAATAAATCACAAAATCATGGTATAAATTGTTGTCCTACAATCTACTACATGTCTACATGATGATATTTCTCACAAAGTCCATATAGATAAGAGAATATGAATAAATCGAAAGTTATGTAACATGTCGAATTTGGAAAAGGTGTGCAAGTTATAAGAACATTTTTACTGAAATATAATTAAAAGAGAAAATTCTAGAAACCAAGAGGTGTACAAGCTAAAAGAACATTTTTACTGAAATATAATTAGATTAAGCTGGGTTATTCTAGAAACCAAAAATGAAATTTGGGCTTGATCATGCGATCCCATTACTAATTGAATTAATCACTGGGATACCTGGTATTCCACGAAAATAATACAACAATACGTGATTAGACACATTTTTCTAACATTTGAGAGTAAAAACCAGAGATAAAATCTTTAAAATATAATAAATAAAATAGACGGTTTATGCAAAACTGTAGTGACCCAAGCATAAAGTCAAGAAACAAATAGTGACCCCAATCACATTAGAATTCTATTGATAAATATATTTTTGAAAACGGTAATCATTTCACCAAGAGCCAATAAATTAAAAAAGATTGTTTAGAAACATATTGATATATAATGTAACTTAAGATACAACACATAAATAGCATGACTTATCCCAGACCAAATAAATCCTTCTCTACTTCACACACCCAATTTGTGTCTGGTACATGAAAAAAAATTCAAATAAATCTCAGTTAAAAAAGACAGCTCTGTCTCTCCATATATTACATATCCATCTCCAACTGTGCAATAAACATGGAGACCAATAGTGCAATTAAATTAATTACTTCCTCTTAAATGCTCTATTGTCTTACACTTACCGTACAATAGGTTTACAATACATAAAGTCTCATGTGACCTATTTAATGAAAGACATCGCTTACAACTAAAACACTTGCAAAAAGATAGTACATTTCATCATCATTCAGAACTGTGTTACAATACTTGTACTTGTCGAAACAAAAAATCAGCCAACCACTTGGATGATAATTAATTGAATCCTTCACACTTCAAACATTACTAAGCTGAAAGTCCCTGGCTTAATTAAGGAATAATGACAATTAGGGACACACATTTCTACGACATGCCATGGCAGAAACACCAATACACGACAGGTCCAGAAAGGCAGTTTCAACTGCGTTAGTGCAATCCGAAATCCGACATGCGATCAAGAGTACTGAATAGAACTTGGTAGCAGTTCTTTTACTTTTGGCAGTGATTTCAGCAACTCCCAACATTGCAATGCTTCTTAACAATTTTCTTTCATTTACCATGTCCTCTTCTTCATCTTCATATTTTTTCCAACTTTCGAGATCTTTGTAAATAGTAAGTAGTTATTTGTGTCCAATTATTAAATAAATTAAAGTTAATATTGACATTTGATACTAAATTCAAATCTAATAATATATTATAATATTAAAATATACTTAGTTAGATTTTCTAGATAAACGTACCATTTTGGAGCAGGTCCAAGAGCTGAGTATAAAATAAGAAGGTATTTAAGTTTTTTCCGAACCTAAATAATATTAAACCACTCTCTTTTTAGAATACATAAGTAGTTGATTCTGCCACTTGTTGACTCAATATACGTCATGTCTTTACTCAAAACGGGTCTCACAACACAATTTGTGAAGAAAAAGGGGTTAAATCGTAATTAAGAGAGAAGGGATACTTTTTGCTTATGGGTCCCATATACTAACGATATGGTGATCAGCTGTGATTAACTTTTGTCGCTCAATTATTGGGCTACCAAACCTGCGAACTATAATTAAATTTTGGTAAGAATGTTTAATTTTAACTCAAAAAGGGTTTAAAAATAAATGGATACTTACATATGATCTTCTTCTCTGATAGGGTAGGAAGAACGAAAATAAATAATCTAAAATGCATAGTGCATCAAAATGATTAATTATAGACTTTTTCTAAATGAGAAACTTACATTGTCCAACATGATATGACCAATATCTGCTACAGAATCCAATACATCTAATAGAGAGGTGGAATCTGAGAGGATACCAAGAGAGGTGCCAACTAAAATTGCAGTTGGTGTGGCAATTTCAAGAGGGCACGTGGACAGGAGACGACCTAGAATGGAAGAACACATTTTAAGTTTCATGCAATAAGTAAAAAAATTCTATTATTTAAACATTCATAATAGTTCATTTGTAGCCACGTGTCTATATATAACAACTCAGCAAGTAGCAATGGATTTGCATCTAGAACGGCAATATTTTTTAGCAAATCATCTGGGAATACATAACAAAGGGAGTAATGGAGATAACACCAATAAACACAACAACTTTATAATATAACAAAACCTATCGTTTGAGTAGTGAGAGTAAAATCCTCGATTCATAATTAAAAATTCGACAACTGTAAGAACAATATTCGATCAAAAAAGGAGAATGGGTTACATAACCGCATACTGAGATATGTATATTTGTTTTGTAATACAGGGTCTTATAAAGCAATTTTTGCATAGCAAAAACCTGACCCAAGTGCAATTTACAATTTAGAAACGATGTAAGTCAATTGAAGTTATGTATGGTTCCAGTTGAATTAAAAAAATGGACCTTTACCTTAAAAAAGTGTGATGTCAATGTTAATAGATTTAAGTTCTCTCAAGGTACCAACTTTTTGCATAACCAAAGGACTAATAATGCAATTTAGTTATTTTTCTTTTAACTTAATATCTTGTGTTCATGTTATCAAGTTTAACATTCTCTTATAGGTGAAAAGTGAATTGCCAAGTACATTTAAGGCTTTTCTCTATCAACAACATCAACATCGATGGTCATGTGGCCCTGCTAATATTTTCAGAAAACGTCCATTGAAATCATAACGAATGAAGTAAAAATTTGAAATTTTGATCACTGATTTTACCTTTTTTTGTGATTCTACATAACGTATCTTTATGAAAGAAAATTCATGTGATATATAGAGTGACTTTTGTTTTTTACTGCATAGTGTTATATGGTACTGTTATTCTATATTCCTTCCATCATAACCATTATCAATGCTATAGGAGCTCCAAGGTTTGTATTTTTCATTCATTGAATTATAATTTTCACATATACGCTATGTGATGTTACTACATCAGACTAAAGGTACCTTCAAATTTCAAAATATTCATTGGTTAAAAAAATATAAAAGTAATGAGATTAGGTTAAAAATTAATTTTATACCTTAATTTGGTTTCTTCCCCAAGCCTGGTTGATGATGGTGGAGAATTGTCCCCAAGTGGCAATGGTTCTTCTGTTAGTGAGAAGGTGATAGTAAAGAGATTGTAAAGAGATTTTTTTTTCTTTTTCTGAAGCAAGTCTGAAGAGATTAAATTAATGAGAAAAATACAATGAATCCCCTGTAATTATATTTAAGATTAAACAATTTTGGTAAATAAACACCAATGTAATTATACTTTGATGTTCATTAAAGTGATGAGATTAAATTAAAATTATGTAAATTTTAAAGATTTTCAATGGTAACAATTAGTTTTTACCTTAATTTGGGTCTTCTATTGTTGATGGTGGAGAATGGTCCCGATGTTGGCAGAGGTTTTCTTGTGCAGGAGAGCGGTTTGGTGGGAAGAGATGGTCCCAAGTGGCTGAGGTTTACCTTAATTTGGGCTCTACAAAGCGGGTTGATGATGGTAATGGTAACCGAGGGCGCTTGGTGGGCTGTGAATGGTTGATGATGGTGAAATGGGTAAATGTTTTTTTTTTGAACGATTATAGAATAGGTAAACGATAAAAATGAATGAGAAGAGGGGAATTTTGAGAAGAATGGGGATATTTGAGTGTTAACAGGGAAAGCCAGGTATATTCTTCTTTATTATATATTCTTTTTTTTTTAAATTTTTTCTGATACATATCATTTTAATTTTTTGTACTTGAAATAATTAATGACTCATTTTTTATAAAATTTTTGTACAATTTCTAGATGTATCCATTTAAACTATTTTGTTATCGTCAACTGGAGCGAACTCAATATATCTTAAGAGGGTAAATAAAAAACAGTGTTATAAAAAAATACTTATTAATACTTTCATTCTTTTTTCATGTCGAAATATCTAAGTAAGGGTTACATTTGATAATATCAAATGAAATGAGAATAGAGTATGTACATGAGATTTTTTCTGCTTAGTCAAGTGAACCCGCCAGGTACTGGTTCCAAATAAGAGTCTTGGCCCTATTACATGTCAGACAACATTTTCTCATGATCTTGTGTGATGAATAGTTCATATTCAATAACGAACAAACATAAATTGTAGCATAATTATAGGGGTTCAACAAGGTAATACTGTAAATCAAACGACACGATTTCTTTGGTCAAAATCAGTATTGGAAGATGACGCACTTGTTGTTATTTAAGGTTGTATGCTTGCTCAAAATGAAAATCTTAATGCATGTTGTTGTATTTAACATCCTTGAAACTATATAGGGCATATACCATGCTCCTAAACCAAATGGAATGTCTGAGTAATCTTCTTTCCGATAGAAGGTGGTCCTCTCATCATATTTCCTACTCGGAGAATGAAATTGCCAATTTCTTGTCTAAATATGTTAAGTATAACCTGGTCTCGTAGATTTGAGGATATGTTCCTAGTAATATTCTTTAACTTTTCTCCAAAGTCACTTTCTCAAGTAGGTATAGGTTGATCTTGTAGCATGTATTTTACATCATTCGATTTGATCTTTGATACTGAAGAATTTGAATGGAAAAAATCCTACGTTGACATATTATTAAATTTTGATTTATTATATAATATTTGTCAAATTTTTCACTTTAACAAACTCAAAATATTCAGTAGGTTTGTGATTCTTTTGTGATCTACTAATAAAATATGACTCTTATTACAATACTTCTGAGTTTCATTGTTCGCTAAAATCTCCATAATTGTATTATTATTAATATGTATACCGTTTATAATGATGTAACAATATAGTAAGATTTGAATTTTAAATTTTGACAAATGCTTAATTGATTGAATAGTTTAAACACCTTGGTTTCATAACTAGTTACTTGGATGGATGAACTCGAGTTGATACAATATCGTAAGATGCTCTAATTATTGTAAAATGATTGGAAGTGTATATCAAGATTATTGTAATTAATCATACTAGTTATATATATAATTTTTGGTCAAATTTAATTAATGATAACTTATAATACAATTTAAAATGTTCATCGTAGAATTGCATTATCAATTAGGATAACATATGTGATTTATACTTCTGTTCACAATTTTCGGTTTAGGTCGTTGATAGAGAAACGTTATTCATAAAATTGATTTGAGCACATATAGATTTTTTAGATCTTTTAAAGCCTTCTTGAACTAGTATTGTCTATAATCGTAGTTAATCGATATAATCATCGGGAATGAAACTTAAAATGACTCTCAGATAGTTCAACTATAGGAAAATTTGTGCAAAAGAGCTCTCAAATGCTGGAACTTATAAGATAAATGAAATGAAATAATTATAAGAGAAATATATAAGGTACTCTAACATGGATGATTAAAACCTAGGATTTACCTTTCCACCATTAATTTAACCTATAAGATTTGCGAAAAATATAATCCAACAATGTAACTGAAGCACGATGTTGTGCCGATTAGTGGTAAGAAAAAATGATTCCAAATCGTTATTTGTAGATATTTATAGTATGATTCTTCCAACTATATCTGGATTATCCTTATATTGTATAAGGACGTGAGCAACACGTCCCCACGTGTTCTTGTTGAATTCTTCTAGTGAAATTTCTAGGTGCGCTAAAGAGGTATACTTGAAGACCTTCAGTTAATATACTTGGACAGTTTTGATCAACCAAGGATCCTTCATCAGGTATTTTCCAGTTCTGATACAACAGTTTAAATTATTTCATTATTTTTATATCTTATATTTTCTCATTATAGATAACTTCGTTTATAAATTACAATGGAATTTCCTATCAAACAATAGAATTAACTCATGTAATCACAAGTTTTGGATATACCGTAGTAAGAAAATTGTATTAATTAACAAGTTTAAGGGTTATACACACCCTACCTATTTTATGTAAAAAGTTAACATCCCTTATTCCGAAAGATAAAAATCCAAACCACAAGAAATAAAAACTTCACAAGAAAAATGGGGTAATTTTTTGCATGTACTCTTAATAATCTCTATACAACTTGTACTTTGAACCCATCGTAAGCCTCATGTGAATATTCGTGAGATGGGTGACAAAAAAGAATTATGAACGGTGAGTTAAGTCATGCAAGACATAAAGCTTGTAATCCTAAGCACATATATCTTTTAGTATACAAACAATTAAAGGTGAAATGCAAGGAAAGGTTGAGTGCGGACATACAAAGTATTAAAAATTAAATTTTACAAGATAATTTGCATTCTTGTGGTATTTGCTGAGAAGTAGTGATAAAAATAAGGTTACTATCTTGAAAATTCTTGACTAGGAAATTTTGAACCAAGAATCCTTGTTACGATATTCGCTTTGAATTGTTTGACAATTCAGTTCTACAACTACCTGTATTTTTGGTAAGCCAAACTCAGAAACTCGAGGAATAAATAGATATGTTAGAAATCCATCCATCTATCAGATATCTAGTTCATCTTTATAATACATTTATATCTTGATCTCTTACATTTTCACTTTTCTACCTCCATGATCACTGACATCATTTAAGCCCGAGATTCTCACCGTCTTATGTTCGTGGTTTCGATATGACTTTGAAACGCGAGAAATATCTCATTATCAAACATAACATAATGTACAAAATTAATCAACCAAAGTTTACATCTCATTTTAAATAAAACTCAACCCATAACTCACCAAACATCTTAGCGAAATAAAATGTCATTCATAAATATATTTGCATAAAGTGATAAAATATTAAAAATAAAATTAAATATTTTCCTTGTGTCGGTTCTGACTGACAAAAAAAAAATTAGGCTAGTTATAAGAAAAAAAATCATGAAATGATTTTCATTTAATTAGTAATCTAGGATGGAGCCCAGAATTTTGGCAATGAATTATTTGCAATATAAGTCCATATAATATGAAAAAAATTCAAAATAAGTGCTTATATTATGTAAAACTATAATATAGATTCTTATATTATATAAATAATGCACTATGTGTCTCAATATAATTTTTTTAATTAATTACTTTTATGTATTATACAACATGACATATAATTTATTAGCAATAGAATAAGATGTTCATATAAATAATATAATTATAAATCTAATAAAATAAAATATAAAATTAGTGAATTAAATAAAGATTTTTAAAATTTAAGAGGGTCAAATAAAAATTGTAAAAGTTAGTATGAGCCTCATACTATCTTGGCTCTGCCAAACATAAGTTTTTAAATTTAATGTACAATTAACGATAAATGTAAACATATATGTTAAGATGTATTTAAATGACATTAGTACTGTGTTAAGATAATTTGTTATGTTAAGAGTGCATCTCAACCGATTATTAAACCAATGCATATATGTAATGACATATATAAAGAGATAAGAGAAAACATTGTAAAATCACATTTAATGGTGTAACAAAACATATAATATAGTGAAAAATATAGGTTTATTTTAGTAGTTTATAGATTAAAAATAAATAAAAAATTTCAATTTGTTTAGAAGTGAAGCTTAAAATATTAATATTTAACACGAACTATATTGGATTGTTTTTCAGTGAAATATCATGAATTGTACGAATTCATGAACAATGGGTGAGAAAAAAGATAAATTAAGAGACTAATTTAGTTAAAATTAAAAAGGTGAGCGACAAATGTTTTTGTTTGAGTCCCCGCTACTGTAACATCAATTTTCGTGTCATTTTATTTGATTTTACTTCTTTATATGATTACTGAATTTATCAATAAATATTGGATATAAAAACTTATGGGAAATATATGTAGGACTAGAAGGACCAGATATATTTATTTCTAAAAGGTAATGGATATGAGGTATAAACAGATTAGATATGTCAAATGAGGGGGACCTTTAATTTGAGTAAGAAAAGATAGTTGAGCAAAAAAGAAGTGATACTATAGTGGATAGGAGCATGATTTAATTACAAAGAATAATTAATAGAATATTACATTATAGAAATGGTCAATAATAATGGTGAATAGTAATTAGAAATACATATTAAACAACTAGTAACTTAACACTAAGATCTTTCCACTATCTTTATCTAAAGATGTGTTAAAAAGTTAGCTATAAAAAATAAAAAAATATAATCGCCAATACAATCATGATGAATTGCCAGTGCAATCGAAGGAGAGAACCTCTTATGTAATTTATTTTAAAAAATTATCTGTAATTTTTAATTACACGGATTACACAATAAAAAATATTGCTAGCTTTTATCATTTTCAAAGATCTATAAATCCATAAACATACTTGAATTACTATTGTTTTAGACTCCCTAGTTGCTAATATTCTCAAACACTTAACTACAATTGTTAAGGATAATATTTAATAACACATGAATTTTTTTATCCCTAACCTGATCGGCGGCATGTTCATGGTTTCGTTTGATTGACCCCTAGTAACTTGATTAAGACTGTCATTTATCTTAAATTTTCACTTTACTTTAAGTGATATTTATAAGGTTTACTTTACTATGGTATTATTTTTTCGAAACATTGCCTAAAAGCGCAATAAACTTAGGATTAATGGATCATGCCAAAATGCAGTAAATCTGGGAATGAATGGCATGAGTGATTAATTTTTGTGCTTCACAACACTAATACTGCCATAATACTACACTTCATCGTTGTATATCTTAACTTACAAAGTAAAAAAGGAAATTAAAGGAAGAAGAATTACATTATCTTAAATTTAATGATTTTTTAAAGGCGGATAAACAATATAATTCATTAAGTTATTAGTTGTGTCACTAAATAAGACAGATAGAATAACTTTATCACAATATTAAGAATTTAAATCCATAATAAAATATCGATAAGAAATAGTTATTCATCAAATTCAAGAGTAATTAGGTAATCCCCTTTTTGAACAATCCAACTTCAACAAACAAAAATCAAGTTTACAAACCAACCGCATGGAGTTGAGTTTCAGGAGGTCTCGCTCCTGGAACTGGAACCGAACACTTGGAGCCTGTTGAATCTTCGAGAGATAATCGAAGATGTTCACCTTAATCTCTTCTAACATGACACGAGTGTTTTTGTTCTTCATGTTACTTGGAGGAACATGGAGTTTATACTCTGGACCGAAGTACCCGTAATACTCATTCTCTGGCATCTCATTGTCAAGCTCAACCCTAAGTGCCACACATGTCTGCTCAAATTACAAAAGGACAACAATTCATATTCAATAATTTCGACTTGTTAGTGCATAAAAAAGTTGAAAAGAAGTGAAAGAAATACCTCGTTGCACCAACACCTAGCTATATTTCTTATAGTATAGCCACCTCCACCCAATAAAAGTAACTGCACATTGAAAACCTATTTAATATCAATATTATTATTAGAATTGAAAACCTATATTACTCATTTTCTTGTGGTTTATAATTCATTTGTGTCCCTGCTAGTGTAACATAAATTTTTATATCATTTTATTTGATTTTACTTCTTTATATGATTACTGAATTTATCAATAAATATTGGATATAAGAACTTATGGGAAATATATGTAGGACTAAAAGGACTAGAAATATTCATTTCTAAAACGTAATGGAGATGAGGTATAAACTGAATAGATCTGTCAAATGAGGAGGACCTTTAATTTGAGTAAGAAAAGATAGTTGAGCAAAAAAGAAGTGATACTATAGTGGACAGGAGCATGATTTAATTACAAAGAATAATTAAAAAAACATTGCATTATAGAAATGGTCAATAATAATGGTTAATAGTAATAGAAATACATATTATACAACTAGTAACTTAACAATAAGTTCTTTCAACTATTTTTATCTAAAGATGTGTTAAAAAAGTTAGCTATAAAAATAAAAAACTACAATCGCCAATACAATCATCATGAATTACCGGTGCAACCAAAGGAGAAAACCTCTTATGTAATTTATTTTGAAAAACTATCTGTAATTTTTAATTACGCGGATTACACAATAAAAAATTTTGCTAGATTTTACTATTTCCAAAGATGTTTAAAGCCATAAACATACTTGAATTACTATTGTTTTAGACTCCCTAGTTTCTAATATTCTCAAACACTCAACTACCATTGTTAAGGATAATATTTAATAACATGTGAACTTTTTTATCCCTAACCTGATCGACGGCATGTTCATGGTTTCGTTTGATTGACCCCCTAATGACTTGATCAAGACTGTCATTTATCTTAAATTTTCACTTTACTTTAAGTGAGATTTATAAGGTTTACTTTACTATGGTATTATTTTTCCAAACATTGCCTAAAAGCGCAATAAACTTAGGATTAATGGATTATCCCAAAATGCAGTAAGTCTGGGAATAAATGGCATGAGTGATTAACTACTGCCATAAAACTACACTTCATTCTTGTATATGTTAACTTACAAAGGAAAAAAGGAAAATAATGGAAGAAGAATTACATTATCTTAAATTTAATGATTTTTTTAAAGGCGGATAAACAATATAATTCATTAAGTTATTCTTTTTGTCATTAAATAAGACAGATAGAATAACTTTATCAAAATATTAAGAATTTAAATCCATAATAAAATATCGATAGGAAATAGTTATTCATCAAATTCAAGAGTAATTAGGTTATCCCCTGTTTGAACAATCCAATTTCCACAAACAGAAATCAAGTTTACAAACCAACCTCATGGAGTTGAGTTTCAGGAGGTCGCTCATGGAACTAGAACTGAACACTTGGAGCCTATTGAATCTTTGAGAGATAATCGAAGATTTTCACCTTAATCTCTTCTAACATGACACGAGTGTTTTTGTTCTTTATGTTACTTGGAGGAACATGAAGTTTATACTCTGGACCAAAGTACCCGTAATATTCATTCTCTGGCATCTCATTGTCAAGCTCAACCCCAAGTGCCACACATGTCTGCTCAAATTACAAAAGGACAATAATTCATATTCAATAATTTAGTCTTGTTATGCATTAAAAAGTTGAAAAGAATTGAAAGAAATACCTCGTAGCACCAGCACCTAGCTACATTTCTTATAGTATAGCCACCTCCACCCAATAAAAGTAACTGCACATTGAAAACCTATCTAATATCAATATTATTATTAGAATTGAAAACCTAGATTACTCCTTTTCATGTTGTTTATAATTTATTTATTTCAAATTTTTCTTAACATAACTTTTCATGTCCTATTACACGATTCTGTATATCAAAAAATTTCTTGTTCTATTTAATTTAACTTAAGTTCAAAAAAATTAATATAACTTTAGAAGAGGAAGATAATATTAATTTTATGGTCATTTCATCGAAGAACCATATAATTAGTCAATTTAAAAAGTAAAAAAAATGGTAAATGAAATCATATATAGCATAATACAATGTCAGTTAACAAACGAAAAAAGAACATATAATTTAATAGGTTATCACAAAGAACAAATAAAAATTAATGCAATAATTGAAAAAAAAATATATTAAAGTAAACTTACCCAATTAATTGAAATTTCATGATCAACGATCTGACAAAATAGAGAATAGCAATAGTGAGAGAAATATATAGTAAATAACATAGAAGAGGGGCAATCCGAAGAAGATCTGAAGAATTAGATTCACAAGACCTCTATGAGGAGTGGTTTGGTGGTTTTAGAAGAGTAAAGGAAAGGAGAAAGAAGTGGTCTAGAGGAGAATAGGAAGAAAATGATAGTGTTATGATTTATTTATGAAGTTTTAGGATGAGGAATTGTGCACGGGACATTTTTGTAAAACAACGTTGTTTCTTATTAAACAACTGACACCATTTGTTTTAGTAGGTACACTATATAGCACACATTTTCTTTAATTTTTTGTTATGAAATTAAATTAAATTATGTTATTTGTGGTAAATAATAAAAAGAAAAAAAATTGTTAATTCAGATATTTATATTTTGTACTTTATAGAATTTATTTATTTTTTTAATCAAATATTAAAGGTTAGATTAAGAAAAATCTCCTCATTATGTTCAGAATAAAAAATGATTAATTTCCAAGAAGGCTAGTTTTAATTCCATCTAACCACAACTGTCATTTATTTCTCATCTTTCCTTTTTTATCCTTTTTACCACATACGGTAAATTCTGATACATCATTATATCTTTCCTAAACTGATAATTAACTTTTTACCTAGATTATTTTTTTACATATGCTCTCAACAAAACTGCAAGCTTGTATCAATGGGTCTCCTACAAGAGACTTGTTAAGTGTAAATGGAGGATTAACTCTACAAGGACTAGGGTAAAATTGTATTATTGGTCCCTGTTAAATTTTGACATAGCCAATTCTATTTTAATACTCAAAATCATGCGAAATATACATGTGTTCTAAACCAACATTGGACAAAAATCTTTCCCGGCAATACATCAAAATTTTATATTAGTTTGAGTTCCCTAAGTTTTGGAAATTTTCGCAAAACTCAAAATGTTATTCTTTTTTGTTTCTTTTTTCATTTTTGATATATTTTAGTTCTTTTTTTGTATTTTTGAATAACAAACCATAAATATATATCATGGAACGTGATATATATATATATATATACTAGGAATAACCCGTGTCTAAAGACAATATAAATAATATAAAGCTAATTTAATGCAAGAGTCACGAACCCATATGGGATAATGGCACTGAAACCTTTACCATCGTACTTTTTTTTGTCATATGAAATCAAAGAAATACATACTATCCTATCCCTCTATTACTAAAAAGGGAAGTTACGCAGCTAAAAAACTTGACAATCGAATCCAAAGGACAAACAGAAACATCGATATTTGCCTGGTGCATTTAACGACTTTATCTACAACTTCGTTAAATTCTCTTTTGATATGAATGACTTTCCATCCTGTAAATCTCTTCATCCACCTTACAATCGTACAATACGATGTAAATTTGCCTAATTTTTTTTTTATTGCATATAAAATACATTAATCTCCAATGATCAAATATTGATCATTAACCAGTTGGGATTAGTTTACTGGCCAAGGCTTTGGTCATCCATCTAGTAGTGCAAGTTCAAACCGAGTTAATGACTCCGAGCCCAAAGTAGCTCTCCTATGTAAAAAAAATTGAATCATCGTAATGTTTTTTTATTTTTAGCCATCGTTGTTTTTACTCAAACCCACGAAGACTTGGATATCAAATCTGGGTGAAAAACTCAATAGAGAATAATAAGAAATAATATAAGTAAACCATATTTAATCACTTTTTTTCTACAAAAGTAAAAATACAAATACATAAAATCAACCTACACCTTTTTTTGTAAACTTCTGTCAAGAGGTTATAATGATCAATAAGAGAAAGATCATGTGATCCATATATACCAATATTTTGCGTAACACATTTTGCAAGTGCATTAGTTGTCCTTCTATTAAAGCATCTTTTGATATGTTAGACATTATAGTTTTTAAATTCTAATAAACCCATTCCAAAATTTTATCAACCAAAGGTTGGATACTTTAATAAATTCTAATCATTTTGTGAATACCTTAAATAATTTCGAAGTTGTTAGAGTACAAAAAATAACTCTGAAGATTGAGATCAGACGATGATCTCATTGTTCAAAGAATAACCTAGCTTAATCTTAGGATCTTAAATTATCTAAACATGAGACTAATTTTGTCTGAGTCAAATTTGTTTAGTTCCATTTTTGTTAATTTTACATAAAAAAGATTATTACAAAAAGCAATAAAAATCATTATCTCTAAAGAGTTAAACGTTTAATTTTCTGTCCTCTTTCATTTTTCCATTTTTTTGTACACAAAATAAAATAAAAAATTTAATGACACTGATCTTTATAAATCTACCACTATTTAATAACACAAAGGTATTTATTACATTCCCTTTTTTTACATGGAATAGTGCTTAGATACGTCAACTAAAATAAACGTGCTTAAGATATGAGAATAATAAATCACAAAATCATGGTATAAATTGTTGTTCTACACTCTACTACATGTCTACATGATGATATTTCTCACAAAGTCCATATAGATAAGAGAATATGAATAAATCGAAAGTTATGTAACATGTCGAATTTGGAAAAGGTGTGCAAGTTATAAGAACATTTTTACTGAAATATAATTAAAAGAGAAAATTCTAGAAACCAAGAGGTGTACAAGCTAAAAGAACCTTTTTACTGAAATATAATTAGATTAAGCTGGGTTATTCTAGAAACCAAAAATGAAATTTGGGCTTGATCATGCGATCCCATTACTAATTGAATTAATCACTGGGATACCTGGTATTCCACGAAAATAATACAACAATACGTGATTAGACACATTTTTCTAACATTTGAGAGTAAAAACCAGAGATAAAATCTTTAAAATATAATAAATAAAATAGACTGTTTATGCAAAACTGTAGTGACCCAAGCATAAAGTCAGGAAACAAATAGTGACCCCAATCACATTAGAATTCTATTGATAAATATATTTTTGAAAACGGTTATCATTTCACCAGGAGCCAATAAATTAAAAAAGATTGTTCAGAAACATATTGATATATAATGTAACTTAAGATACAACACATAAATAGCATGACTTATCCCAGACCAAATAAATCCTTCTCTACTTCACATACCCAATTTGTGTCTGGTACATGAAAAAAAAATTCAAATAAATCTCAGTTAGAAAAGACAGCTCTGTCTCTCCATATATTACATATCCTTCTCCAACTGTGCAATAAACATGGAGACCAATAGTGCAATTAAATTACTGCCTCTTAAATGCTCTATTGTCTTACACTTACTGTACAATAGGTTTACAATACATAAAGTCTCATGTGACCTATTTAATGAAAACATCGCTTACAACTAAAACACTTGCAAAAGATAGTACATTCCATCATCATTCAGAACTGTGTTACAATACTTGTACTTGTCGAAACAAAAAATCAGCCAGCCACTTGGATGATAATTAATTGAATCCTTCCCACTTCAAACATTACTAAGCTGAAAGTCCCTGGCTTAATTAAGGAATAATGACAATTAGGGACACACATTTCTACGACATGCCATGTTAGAAACACCAATACACGACAGGTCCAGAAAGGCAGTTTCAACTGCGTTAGTACAATCCCAAATCCAACATGCGATCAAGAGTACTGAATAGAAATTCAGTATGCGTCAATGCGCTTGGTAGTAGTTCTTTTACTTTTGGCAGTGATTTCAGCAACTCCCAACATTGCAATGCTTCTTAACATTTTTCTTTCATTTACCATGTCCTCTTCTTCATCTTCATATTTTTTCCAACTTTCGAGATCTTTGTAAATAGTAAGTAGTTATTTGTGTCCAATTATTAAATAAATTAAAGTTAATATTGACATTTGATACTAAATTCAAATCTAATAATATATTATAATATTAAAATATACTTAGTTAGATTTTCTAGATAAACGTACCATTTTGGAGCAGGTCCAAGAGCTGAGTATAAAATAAGAAGGTATTTAAGTTTTTTCCGAGCCTAAATAATATTAAACCACTCTCTTTTCAGAATACATAAGTAGTTGATTCTGCCACTTGTTGACTCAATATACGTCATGTCTTTACTCAAAACGGGTCTCACAACACAATTTGTGAAGAAAAAGGGGTTAAATCGTAATTAAGAGAGAAGGGATACTTTTTGCTTATGGGTCCCATATACTAACGATATGGTGATCAGCTGTGATTAACTTTTGTCGCTCAATTATTGGGCTACCATACCTGTGAAATATAATTAAATTTTGGTAAGAATGTTTAATTTTAACTCTAAAAGGGTTTAAAAATAAATGGATACTTACATATGATCTTTTTCTCTGATAGGGTAGGAAGAACGAAAATAAATAATCTAAAATGCATAGTGCATCAAAATGATTAATTATAGACCTTTTCTAAATGAGAAACTTACATTGTCCAACATGATATGACCAATATCTGCTACAGATTCCAATACATCTAATAGAGAGGTGGAATCTGAGAGGATACCAAGAGAGGTGCCAACTAAAATTGCAGTTGGTGTGGCAATTTCAAGAGCGCACGTGGACAGGAGACGACCTAGAATGGAAGAACACATTTTAAGTTTCATGCAATAAGTGAAAAATTTCTATTATTTAAACATTCATAATAGTTCATTTGTAGCCACTTGTCTATATATAACAACTCAGCAAGTAGCAATGGATTTGCATCTGGAACGGCAATACTTTTTAGCAAATCATCTGGGAATACATAACAAAGGGAGTAATGGAGATAACACCAATAAACACAACAACTTTATAATATAACAAAACCTATCATTTGAGTAGTGAGAGTAAAATCCTCGATTCATAATTAAAAATTCGACAACTGTAAGAACAATATTCGATCAAAAAAGGAGAATGGGTTACATAACCGCATACTGAGATATGTATATTTGTTTTGTAATACAGGGTCTTATAAAGCAATTTTTGCATAGCAAAAACCTGACCCAAGTGCAATTTACAATTTAGAAACGATGTAAGTCAATTGAAGTTATGTAGGGTTCCAGTTGAATTAAAAAAATGGACCTTTACCTTAAAAAAGTGTGATGTCAATGTTAATAGATTTAAGTTCTCTCAAGGTACCAACTTTTTGCATAACCAAAGGACTAATAATGCAATTTAGTTATTTTTCTTTTAACTTAATATCTTGTGTTCATGTTATCAAGTTTAACATTCTCTTATAGTTGAAAAGTGAATTGCCAAGTACATTTAAGGCTTTTCTCTATCAACAACATCAACATCGATGGTCATGTGGCCCTGCTAATATTTTCAGAAAACGTCCATTGAAATCATAACGAATGAAGTAAAAAATTGAAATTTTGATCACTGATTTTACCTTTTTTTTGTGATTCTACATAACGTATCTTTATGAAAGAAAATTCATGTGATATATAAAGTGACTTTTGTTTTTTACTGCATAGTGTTATATGGTACTGTTATTCTATATTCCTTCCATCATAACCATTATCAATGCTATAGGAGCTCCAAGGTTTGTATTTTTCATTCATTGAATTATAATTTTCACATATACGCTATGTGATGTTACTACATCAGACTAAAGGTACCTTCAAATTTCAAAATATTCATTGGTTAAAAAAATATAAAAGTAATGAGATTAGGTTAAAAATTAATTTTATACCTTAATTTGGTTTCTTCCCCAAGCCTGGTTGATGATGGTGGAGAATGGTCCCCAAGTGGCAATGGTTCTTCTGTTAGTGAGAAGGTGATAGTAAAGAGATTGTAAAGAGATTTTTTTTTCTTTTTCTGAAGCAAGTCTGAAGAGATTAAATTAATGAGAAAAATACAATGAATCCCCTGTAATTATATTTAAGATTAAACAATTTTGGTAAATAAACACCAATGTAATTATACTTTGCTGCTCATTAAAGTGATGAGATTAAATTAAAATTATGTAAATTTTTTAGAGTTTCAATGGTAACAATTAGATTTTACCTTAATTTGGGTATTCTATTGTTGATGGTGGAGAATGGTCCCGATACTGGCAGAGGTTTTCTTGTGCAGGAGAGCGGCTTGGTGGGAAGAGATGGTCCCAAATGGCTGAGGTTTACCTTAATTTGGGCTCTACAAAGCGGGTTGATGATGGTAATGGTAACCGAGTGGCGGGCGCTTGGTGGGCTGTGAATGGTTGATGATGGTTGAATGGGTAAATGTTTTATAGAATAGGTAAACGATAAAAATGAATGAGAAGAGGGGAATTTTGAGAAGAATGGGGATATTTGAGTGTTAACAGGGAAAGTCAGGTATATTCTTCTTTATTATATATTCTTTTTTTTTAAATTTTTTCTGATGCATATCATTTTAATTTTTTGTACTTGAAATAATTAATGACTCATTTTTTATAAAATTTTTGTACAATTTCTAGATGTAACCATTTAAACTATTTTATTATCGTCAACTGGAGCGAACTAAATATATCTTAAGAGGGTAAATAATAAACAGTGTTATAAAAAAATACTTATTAATACTTTCATTCTTTTTTCATGTCGAAATATCTAAGTAAGGGTTACATTTGATAATATCAAATGAAATGAGAATAGAGTATGCACATTAGATTTTTTCTGCTTAGTCAAGTGAACCCACCAGGTACTTGTTCCAAATAAGAGTCTTGGCCCTATTACATGTCAGACAACATTTTCTCATGATCTTGTGTGATGGATCATTCATATTCAATAACGAACAAACATAAATTGTAGCATAATTATAGGGGTTCAACAAGGTAATACTGTAAATCAAACGACACGATTTCTTTGGTCAAAATCAGTATTGGAAGATGACGCACTTGTTGTTATTTAAGGTTGTATGCTTGCTCAAAATGAAAATCTTAATGCATGTTATTGTATTTAACATCCTTGAAACTATATAGGGCATATACCATGCTCCTAAACCAAATGGAATGTCTGAGTAATCTTCTTTCCGATAGAAGGTGGTCCTCTCATCATATTTCCTGCTCGGAGAATGAAATTGCCAATTTCTTGTCTAAATATGTTAAGTATAACCTGGTCTCGTAGATTTGAGGATATGTTCCTAGTAATATTCTTTAACTTTTCTCCAAAGTCACTTTCTCAAGTAGGTATAGGTTGATCTTGTAGCATGTATTTTACATCATTCGATTTGATCTTTGATACTGAAGAATTTGAATGGAAAAAATCCTACGTTGATATATTATTAAATTTTGATTTATTATATAATATTTGTCAAATTTTGCACTTTAACAAACTCAAAATATTCAGTAGGTTTGTGATTCTTTTGTGATCTACTAATAAAATATGACTCTTATTACAATACTTCTGAGTTTCATTGTTCGCTAAAATCTCCATAATTGTATTATTATTAATATGTATACCGTTTATAATGATGTAACAATATAGTAAGATTTGAATTTTAAATTTTGACAAATGCTTAATTGATTGAATAGTTTAAACACCTTGGTTTCATAACTAGTTACTTGGATGGATGAACTCGAGTTGATACAATATCGTAAGATGCTCTAATTATTGTAAAATGATTGGAAGTGTATATCAAGATTATTGTAATTAATCATACTAGTTATATATAATTTTTGGTCAAATTTAATTAATGATAACTTATAATACAATTTAAAATGTTCATCGTAGAATTGCATTATCAATTAGGATAACATATGTGATTTATACTTCTGTTCACAATTTTCGGTTTAGGTCGTTGATAGAGAAACCTTATTCATAAAATTGATTTGAGCACATATAGATATTTTAGATCTTTTAAAGCCTTCTTGAACTAGTATTGTCTATAATCGTAGTTAATCGATATAATCATCGGGAATGAAACTTAAAATGACTCTCAGATAGTTCAACTATAGGAAAATTTGTGCAAAAGAGCTCTCAAATGCTGGAACTTATAAGATAAATGAAATGAAATAATTATAAGAGAAAGATATAAGGTACTCTAACATGGATGATTAAAACCTACGATTTACCTTTCCACCATTAATTTAACCTATAAGATTTGCGAAATATATAATCCAACAATGTAACTGAAGCACGATGTTGTGCCGATTAGTGGTAAGAAAAAATAATTCCAAATCGTTATTTGTAGATATTTATAGTATGATTCTTCCAACTATATCTGGATTATCCTTATATTGGATAAGGACGTGAGCAACACGTCCCCACGTGTTCTTGTTGAATTCTTCTAGTGAAATTTCTAGGTGCGCTAAAGAGGTATACTTGAAGACCTTCAGTTAATATACTTGGACAGTTTTGATCAACCAAGGATCCTTCATCAGGTATTTTCCAGTTCTGATACAACAGTTTAAATTATTTCATTATTTTTATATCTTATATTTTCTCATTATAGATAACTTCGTTTATAAATTACGATGGAATTTCCTATCAAACAATAGAATTAACTCATGTAATCACAAGTTTTGGATATACCGTAGTAAGAAAATTGTATTAATTAACAAGTTTAAGGGTTATACACACCCTACCTATTTTATGTCAAAAGTTAACATCCCTTATTCCGAAAGATGAAAATCCAAACCACAAGAAATAAAAACTTCACAAGAAAAATGGGGTAATTTTTTGCATGTACTCTTAATAATCTCTATACAACTTGTACTTTGAACCCATCGTAAGCCTCATGTGAATATTCGTGAGATGGGTGACAAAAAAGAATTATGAACTGTGAGTTAAGTCATGCAAGACATAAAGCTTGTAATCCTAAGCACATATATCTTTTAGTATACAAACAATTAAAGGTGAAATGCAAGGAAAGGTTGAGTGCGGACATACAAAGTATTAAAAATTAAATTTTACAAGATAATTTGCATTCTTGTGGTATTTGCTGAGAAGTAGTGATAAAAATAAGGTTACTATCTTGAAAATTCTTGACTAGGAAATTTTGAACCAAGAATCCTTGTTACGATATTCGCTTTGAATTGTTTGACAATTCAGTTCTACAACTACCTGTATTTTTGGTAAGCCAAACTCAGAAACTCGAGGAATAAATAGATATGTTAGAAATCCATCCATCTATCAGATATCTAGTTCATATTTATAATACATTTATATCTTGATCTCTTACATTTTCACTTTTCTACCTCCATGGTCACTAACATCATTTAAGCCCGAGATTCTCACCGTCTTATGTTCGTGGTTTCGATATGACTTTGAAACGCGAGAAATATCTCATTATCAGACATAACATAATGTACAAAATTAATCAACCAAAGTTTACATATCATTTTAAATAAAACTCAACCCATATCTCACCAAACATCTTAGCGAAATAAAATGTAATTCATAAATATATTTGCATAAAGTGATAAAATATTAAAAATAAAATTAAATATTTTCCTTGTGTCGGTTCTGACTGACAAAAAAAATTAGGCTAGTTATAAGAAAAAAAATCATGAAATGATTTTCATTTAATTAGTAATCTAGGATGGAGCCCAGAATTTTTGCAATGAATTATTTGCACTATAAGTCCATATAATATGAAAAAAATTCAAAATAAGTGCTTATATTATGTAAAACTATAATATAGATTCTTATATTATATAAATAATGCACTATGTGTCTCAATATAATTTTTTTAATTAATTACTTTTATGTATTATACAACATGACATATAATTTATTAGCAATAGAATAAGATGTTCATATAAATAATATAATTATAAATCTAATAAAATAAAATATAAAATTAGTGAATTAAATAAAGATTTTTAAAATTTAAGAGGGTCAAATAAAAATTGTAAAAGTTAGTATGAGCCTCATACTATCTTGGCTCTGCCAAACATAAGTTTTTTAATTTAATGTACAATTAACTATAAATGTAAACATATATGTTAAGATGTATTTAAATGACATTAGTACTGTGTTAAGATAATTTGTTATGTTAAGAGTGCATCTCAACCGATTATTAAACCAATGCATATATGTAATGACATATATAAAGAGATAAGAGAAAACATTGTAAAATCACATTTAATGGTGTAACAAAACACATAATATAGTGAAAAATATAGGTTTATTTTAGTAGTTTATAGATTAAAAATAAATAAAAATTTTCAATTTGTTTAGAAGTGAAGCTTAAAATATTAATATTTAACACGAACTATATTGGATTGTTTTTCAGTGAAATATCATGAATTGTACGAATTCATGAACAATGGGTGAGAAGAAAGATAAATTAAGAGACTAATTTAGTTAAAATTACAAATGTGAGCGACAAATGTTTTTGTTTGAGTCCCCGCTACTGTAATATCAATTTTCGTGTCATTTTATTTGATTTTACTTCTTTATATGATTACTGAATTTATCAATAAATATTGGATATAAAAACTTATGGGAAATATATGTAGGACTAGAAGGACCAGATATATTTATTTCTAAAAGATAATGGATATGAGGTATAAACAGATTAGATATGTCAAATGAGGGGGACCTTTAATTTGAGTAAGAAAAGATAGTTGAGCAAAAAAGAAGTGATACTATAGTGGATAGGAGCATGATTTAATTACAAAGAATAATTAATAGAATATTACATTATAGAAATGGTCAATAATAATGGTGAATAGTAATTAGAAATACATATTAAACAACTAGTAACTTAACACTAAGATCTTTCCACTATCTTTATCTAAAGATGTGTTAAAAAAGTTAGCTATAAAAAATAAAAAAATATAATCGCCAAAACAATCATGATGAATTGCCAGTGCAATCGAAGGAGAGAACCTCCACACGGATTACACAATAAAAAATATTGCTAGCTTTTATCATTTTCAAAGATCTATAAATCCATAAACATACTTGAATTACTATTGTTTTAGACTCCCTAGTTGCTAATATTCTCAAACACTTAACTCCAATTGTTAAGGATAATATTTAATAACACATGAATTTTTTTATCCCTAACCTGATCGGCAGCATGTTCATGGTTTCGTTTGATTGACCCCTAGTGACTTGATTAAGACTGTCATTTATATTAAATTTTCACTTTACTTTAAGTGATATTTATAAGGTTTACTTTACTATGGTATTATTTTTTCGAAACATTGCCTAAAAGCGCAATAAACTTAGGATTAATGGATCATGCCAAAGTGCAGTAAATCTGGGAATGAATGGCATGAGTGATTAATTTTTGTGCTTCACAACACTAATACTGCCATAATACTACACTTCATCGTTGTATATCTTAACTTACAAAGTAAAAAAGGAAATTAATGGAAGAAGAATTACATTATCTTAAATTTAATGATTTTTTAAAGGCGGATAAACAATATAATTCATTAAGTTATTAGTCGTGTCACTAAATAAGACAGATAGAATAAATTTATCACAATATTAAGAATTTAAATCCATAATAAAATATCGATAAGAAATAGTTATTCATCAAATTCAAGAGTGATTAGGTAATCCCCTTTTTGAACAATCCAACTTCAACAAACAAAAATCAAGTTTACAAACCAACCTCATGGAGTTGAGTTTCAGGAGGTCTCGCTCCTGGAACTGGAACCGAACACTTGGAGCCTGTTGAATCTTCGAGAAATAATCGAAGATGTTCACCTTAATCTCTTCTAACATGACACGAGAGTTTTTGTTCTTCATGTTACTTGGAGGAACATGGAGTTTATACTCTGGACCGAAGTACCCGTAATACTCATTCTCTGGCATCTCATTGTCAAGCTCAACCCTAAGTGCCACACATGTCTGCTCAAATTACAAAAGGACAACAATTCATATTCAATAATTTCGACTTGTTAGTGCATAAAAAAGTTGAAAAGAAGTGAAAGAAATACCTCGTAGCACCAGCACCTAGCTATATTTCTTATAGTATAGCCACCTCCACCCAATAAAAGTAACTGCACATTGAAAACCTATTTAATATCAATATTATTATTAGAATTGAAAACCTATATTACTCATTTTCTTGTGGTTTATAATTCATTTGTGTCCCCGCTAGTGTAACATAAATTTTTGTATCATTTTATTTGTTTTTACTTATTTATATGATTACTGAATTTATCAATAAATATTGGATATAAGAACTTATGGGAAATATATGTAGGACTAGAAGGACTAGAAATATTCATTTCTAAAAGGTAATGGAGATGAGGTATAAACTGAATAGATCTGTCAAATGAGGAGGACCTTTAATTTGAGTAAGAAAAGATAGTTGAGCAAAAAAGAAGTGATACTATAGTGGACAAGAGCATGATTTAATTACAAAGAATAATTAAAAAAACATTGCATTATAGAAATGGTCAATAATAATGGTGAATAGTAATTAGAAATACATATTATACAACTAGTAACTTAACAATAAGTTCTTTCCACGATTTTTATCTAAAGATGTGTTAAAAAAGTTAGCTATAAAAATAAAAAACTACAATCGCCAATACAATCATCATGAATTACCGGTGCAACCAAAGGAGAAAACCTCTTATGTAATTTATTTTGAAAAACTATCTGTAATTTTTAATTACACGGATTACACAATAAAAAATATTGCTAGATTTTACTATTTTCAAAGATGTTTAAAGCCATAAACATACTTGAATTACTATTGTTTTAGACTCCCTAGTTTCTAATATTCTCAAACACTCAACTACCATTGTTAAGGATAATATTTAATAACATGTGAACTTTTTTATCCCTAACCTGATCGACGGCATGTTCATGGTTTCGTTTGATTGACCCCCTAATGACTTGATCAAGACTGTCATTTATCTTAAATTTTCACTTTACTTTAAGTGAGATTTATAAGGTTTACTTTACTATGGTATTATTTTTTCCAAACATTGCCTAAAAGCGCAATAAACTTAGGATTAATGGATCATCCCAAAATGCAGTAAGTCTGGGAATAAATGGCATGAGTGATTAACTACTGCCATAAAACTACACTTCATTCTTGTATATGTTAACTTACAAAGGAAAAAAGGAAAATAATGGAAGAAGAATTACATTATCTTAAATTTAATGATTTTTTTAAAGACGGATAAACAATATAATTCATTAAGTTATTCTTTTTGTCATTAAATAAGACCGATAGAATAACTTTATCAAAATATTAAGAATTTAAATCCATAATAAAATATCGACAGGAAATAGTTATTCATCAAATTCAAGAGTAATTAGGTTATCCCCTGTTTGAACAATCCAATTTCCACAAACATAAATCAAGCTTACAAACCAACCTCATGGAGTTGAGTTTTTGGAGGTCGCTCATGGAACTAGAACTGAACACTTGGAGCCTATTGAATCTTCGAGAGATAATCGAAGATTTTCACCTTAATCTCTTCTAACATGACACGAGTGTTTTAGTTCTTTATGTTACTTGGAGGAACATGGAGTTTATACTCTGGACCAAAGTACCCGTAATACTCATTCTCTGGCATCTCATTGTCAAGCTCAACCCCAAGTGCCACACATGTCTGCTCAAATTACAAAAGGACAATAATTCATATTCAATAATTTAGTCTTGTTATGCATTAAAAAGTTGAAAAGAAGTGAAAGAAATACCTAGTAGCACCAGCACCTAGCTACATTTCTTATATTATAGCCACCTCCACCCAATAAAAGTAACTGCACATTGAAAACCTATCTAATATCAATATTATTATTAGAATTGAAAACCTAGATTACTCCTTTTCATGTTGTTTATAATTTATTTATTTCAAATTTTTCTTAACATAACTTTTCATGTCCTATTACACAGTTCTGTATATCAAAAAATTTCTTGTTCTATTTAATTTAACTTAAGTTCAAAAAAATTAATATAACTTTAGAAGAGGAAGATAATATTAATTTTATGGTCATTTCATCGAAGAACCATATAATTAGTCAATTTAAAAAGTAAAAAAAATGGTAAATGAAATCATATATAGCATAATACAATTTCAGTTAACAAACGAAAAAAGAACATATAATTTAATAGGTTATCACAAAGAACAAATAAAAATTAATGCAATAATTGAAAAAAAAAAAATATTAAAGTAAACTTACCCAATTAATTGAAATTTCATGATCAACGATCTGACAAAATAGAGAATAGCAATAGTGAGAGAAATATATAGTAAATAACATAGAAGAGGGGCAATCCGAAGAAGATCTGAAGAATTAGATTTACAAGACCTCTATGAGGAGTGGTTTGGTGGTTTTAGAAGAGTAAAGGAAAGGAGAAAGAAGTGGTCTAGAGGAGAATAGGAAGAAAATGATAGTGTTATGATTTATTTATGAAGTTTTAGGATGAGGAATTGTGCACGGGACATTTTTGTAAAACAACGTTGTTTCTTATTAAACAACTGACACCATTTGTTTTAGTAGGTACACTATATAGCACACATTTTCTTTAATTTTTTGTTATGAAATTAAATTAAATTATGTTATTTGTGGTAAATAATAAAAAGAAAAAAATTGTTAATTCAGATATTTATATTTTGTACTTTATAGAATTTATTTATTTTTTTAATCAAATATTAAAGGTTAGATTAAGAAAAATCTTCTCATTATGTTCAGAATAAAAAATTAATTTCCAAGAAGGCTAGTTTTAATTCCATCTAACCACAACTGTCATTTATTTCTCATCTTTCCTTTTTTATCCTTTTTACCACATACGGTAAATTCTGATACATCATTATATCTTTCCTAAACTGATAATTAACTTTTTACCTAGATTATATTTTTACATATGCTCTCAACAAAACTGCAAGCTTGTATCAATGGGTCTCCTACAAGAGACTTGTTAAGTGTAAATGAAGGATTAACTCTACAAGGACTAGGGTAAAATTGTATTATTGGTCCTTGTTAAATTTTGACATAGCCAATTCTATTTTAATACTCAAAATCATGTGAAATATACATGTGTTCTAAACCAACATTGGACAAAAATCTTTCCCGGCAATACATCAAAATTTTATATTAGTTTGAGTTCTCTAAGTTTTGGAAATTTTCGCAAAACTCAAAATGTTATTCTTTTTTCATTTTTGATATATTTTAGTTCTTTTTTTGTATTTTTGAATAACAAACCATAAGTATATATCATGGAACGTGATATATATATATATATATATACTAGGTATAACCCGTGTCTAAAGACAATATAAATAATATAAAGCTAATTTAATGCAAGAGTCACGAACGCATACGGGATAATGGCACTGAAACCTTTACCATCGTACTTCTTTTTTGTCATATGAAATCAAAGAAATACATACTATCCTATCCCTCTATTACTAAAAAGGGAAGTTACGCAGCTAAAAAACTTGACAATCAAATCCAAAGGACAAACAGAAACATCGATATTCGCCTGGGTACATTTAACGACTTTATCTACAACTTCGTTAAATTCTCTTTTGATATGAATGACTTTCCATCCTGTAAATCTCTTCATCCACCTTACAATCGTACAGTACGATGTAAATTTGCCTAATTTGTTTTTTTTATTGCAAGTAAAATACATTAATCTCCAATGATCAAATATTGATCATTAACCAGTTGGGATTAGTTTACTGGCCAAGGCTTTGGTCATCCATCTAGTAGTGCAAGTTCAAACCGAGTTAATGACTCCGAGCCCAAATTAGCTCTCCTATGTAAAAAAAAAATTGAATCATCGTAATGTTTTTTTATTTTTAGCCATCATTGTTTTGTCACTAAGGCCAAACTAATTATAGGAACTTCTAATTCATATTTATAATTAATTGTATTTTTACTCAAACCCACGAAGACTTGGATATCAAATCTGGGTGAAAAACTCAATAGAGAATAATAAGAAATAATATAAGTAAACCATATTTAATCACTTTTTTTCTACAAAAGTAAAAATACAAATACATAAAATCAACCTACACCTTTTTTTGTAAACTTCTGTCAAGAGGTTATAATGATCAATAAGAGAAAGATCATGTGATCCATATATACCAATATTTTATGTAACACATTTTGCAAGTGCATTAGTTGTCCTTCTATTAAAGCATCTTTTGATATGTTAGACATTATAGTTTTTAAATTCTAATAAACCTTTTCCAAATTTTTATCAACCAAAGGTTGGATACTTTAATAAATTCTAATCATTTTGTGAATACCTTAAATAATTTCGAAGTTGTTAGAGTACAAAAAATAACTCTGAAGATTGAGATCAGACGATGATCTCATTGTTCAAAGAATAACCTAGCTTAATCTTAGGATCTTAAATTATCTAAACATGAGACTAATTTTGTCTGAGTCAAATTTGTTTGGTTCCATTTTTGTTAATTTTACATAAAAAAGATTATTAGAAAAAGCAGTAAAAATCATTATCTCTAAAGAGTTAAACGTTTAATTTTCCGTCCTCTTTCATTTTTCCATTTTTTTGTACACAAAATAAAATAAAAAATTTAATGACACTGACCTTTACAAATCTACCACTATTTAATAACACAAAGGTATTTATTACATTCCCTTTTTACATGGAATAGTGCTTAGATACGTCAACTAAAATAAACGTGCTTAAGATATGAGAATAATAAATCACAAAATCATGGTATAAATTGTTGTCCTACACTCTACTACATGTCTACATGATGATATTTCTCACAAAGTCCATATAGATAAGAGAATATGAATAAATCGAAAGTTATGTAACATGTCGAATTTGGAAAAGGTGTGCAAGTTATAAGAACATTTTTACTGAAACATAATTAAAAGAGAAAATTCTAGAAACCAAGAGGTGTACAAGCTAAAAGAACATTTTTACTGAAATATAATTAGATTAAGCTGGGTTATTCTAGAAACCAAAAATGAAATTTGGGCTTGATCATGTGATCCCATTACTAATTGAATTAATCACTGGGATACCTGGTATTCCACGAAAATAATACAACAATACGTGATTAGACACATTTTTCTAACATTTGAGAGTAAAAACCAGAGATAAAATCTTTAAAATATAATAATTAAAATAGACTGTTTATGCAAAACTGTAGTGACCCAAGCATAAAGTCAGGAAACAAATAGTGACCCCAATCACATTAGAATTCTATTGATAAATATATTTTTGAAAACGGTTATCATTTCACCAAGAGCCAATAAATTAAAAAAGATTGTTCAGAAACATATTGATATATAATGTAACTTAAGATACAACACATTAATAGCATGACTTATCCCAGACCAAATAAATCCTTCTCTACTTCACATACCCAATTTGTGTCTGGTACATGAAAAAAAATTCAAATAAATCTCAGTTAAAAAAGACAGCTCTGTCTCTCCATATATTACATATCCTTCTCCAACTGTGCAATAAACATGGAGACCAATAGTGCAATTAAATTAATTACTGCCTCTTAAATGCTCTATTGTCTTACACTTACCGTACAATAGGTTTACAATACATAAAGTCTCATGTGACCTATTTAATGAAAGACATCGCTTACAACTAAAACACTTGCAAAAAGATAGTAAATTCCATCATCATTCAGAACTGTGTTACAATACTTGTACTTGTCGAAACAAAAAATCAGCCAGCCACTTGGATGATAATTAATTGAATCCTTCACACTTCAAACATTACTAAGCTGAAAGTCTCTGGCTTAATTAAGGAATAATGACAATTAGGGACACACATTTCTACGACATGCCATGGCAGAAACACCAATACACGACAGGTCCAGAAAGGCAGTTTCAACTGCGTTAGTGCAATCAGCAGTTCTTTTACTTTTGGCAGTGATTTCAGCAACTCCCAACATTGCAATGCTTCTTAACAATTTTCTTTCATTTACCATGTCCTCTTCTTCATCTTCATATTTTTTCCAACTTTCGAGATCTTTGTAAATAGTAAGTAGTTATTTGTGTCCAATTATTAAATAAATTAAAGTTAATATTGACATTTGATACTAAATTCAAATCTAATAATATATTATAATATTAAAATATACTTAGTTAGATTTTCTAGATAAACGTACTATTTTGGAGCAGGTCCAAAAGCTGAGTATAAAATAAGAAGGTATTTAAGTTTTTTCCGAACCTAAATAATATTAAACCACTCTCTTATTAGAATACATAAGTAGTTGATTCTGCCACTTGTTGACTCAATATACGTCATGTCTTTACTCAAAACGGGTCTCACAACACAATTTGTGAAGAAAAAGGGGTTAAATCGTAATTAAGAGAGAAGAGATACTTTTTGCTTATGGCTCCCATATACTGACGATATGGTGATCAGCTGTGATTAACTTTTGTCGCTCAATTATTGGGCTACCAAACCTGTGAAATATAATTAAATTTTGGTAAGAATGTTTAATTTTAACTCTAAAAGGGTTTAAAAATAAATGGATACTTACATATTTCTCTGATAGGGTAGGAAGAACGAAAATAAATAATCTAAAATGCATAGTGCATCAAAATGATTAATTATAGACCTTTTCTAAATGAGAAACTTACATTGTCCAACATGATATGACCAATATCTGCTACAGATTCCAATACATCTAATAGAGAGGTGGAATCTGAGAGGATACCAAGAGAGGTGCCAACTAAAATTGCAGTTGGTGTGGCAATTTCAAGAGCGCACGTGGACAGGAGACGACCTAGAATGGAAGAACACATTTTAAGTTTCATGCAATAAGTAAAAAATTTCTATTATTTAAACATTCATAATAGTTCATTTGTAGCCACTTGTCTATATATAACAACTCAGCAAGTAGCAATGGATTTGCATCTGGAACGGCAATACTTTTTAGCAAATCATCTAGGAATACATAACAAAGGGAGTAATGGAGATAACACCAATAAACACAACAACTTTATAATATAACAAAACCTATCGTTTGAGTAGTGAGAGTAAAATCCTCGATTCATAATTAAATATTCGATAACTGTAAGAACAATATTCGATCAAAAAAGGAGAATGGGTTACATAACCGCATACTGAGATATGTATATTTGTTTTGTAATACAGGGTCTTATAAAGCAATTTTTGCATAGCAAAAACCTGACCCAAGTGCAATTTACAATTTAGAAACGATGTAAGTCAATTGAAGTTATGTATGGTTCCAGTTGAATTAAAAAAATGGACCTTTACCTTAAAAAAGTGTGATGTCAATGTTAATAGATTTAAGTTCTCTCAAGGTACCAACTTTTTGCATAACCAAAGGACTAATAATGCAATTTAGTTATTTTTCTTTTAACTTAATATCTTGTGTTCATGTTATCAAGTTTAACATTCTCTTATAGGTGAAAAGTGAATTGCCAAGTACATTTAAGGCTTTTCTCTATCAACAACATCAACATCGATGGCCATGTGGCCCTGCTAATATTTTTAGAAAACGTCCATTGAAATCATAACGAATGAAGTAAAAAATTGAAATTTTGATCACTGATTTTACCTTTTTTTTGTGATTCTACATAACGTATCTTTATGAAAGAAAATTCATGTGATATATAGAGTGACTTTTGTTTTTTACTGCATAGTGTTATATGGTACTGTTATTCTATATTCCTTCCATCATAACCATTATCAATGCTATAGGAGCTCCAAGGTTTGTTATTTTCATTCATTGAATTATAATTTTCACATATACGCTATGTGATGTTACTACATCAGACTAAAGGTACCTTCAAATTTCAAAATATTCATTGGTTAAAAAAATATAAAAGTAATGAGATTAGGTTAAAAATTAATTTTATACCTTAATTTGGTTTCTTCCCCAAGCCTGGTTGATGATGGTGGAGAATTGTCCCCAAGTGGCAATGGTTCTTCTGTTAGTGAGAAGGTGATAGTAAAGAGATTGTAAAGAGATTTTTTTTCTTTTTCTGAAGCAAGTCTGAAGAGATTAAATTAATGAGAAAAATACAATGAATCCCCTGTAATTATATTTAAGATTAAACAATTTTGGTAAATAAACACCAATGTAATTATACTTTGCTGCTCATTAAACTGATGAGATTAAATTAAAATTATGTAAATTCTTTAGAGTTTCAATGGTAACAATTAGTTTTTACCTTAATTTGGGTCTTCTATTGTTGATGGTGGAGAATGGTCCCGATGCTGGCAGAGGTTTTCTTGTGCAGGAGAGCGGCTTGGTGGGAAGACATGGTCCCAAATGGCTGAGGTTTACCTTAATTTGGGCTCTACAAAGCGGGTTGATGATGGTAATAGTAACCGAGTGGCGGGCGCTTGGTGGGCTGTGAATGGTTGATGATGGTGGAATGGGTAAATGTTTTATAGAATAGGTAAACGATAAAAATGAATGAGAATAGGGGAATTTTGAGAAGAATGGGGATATTTGAGTGTTAACAGGGAAAGTCAGGTATATTCTTCTTTATTATATATTCTTTTTTTTAAATTTTTTCTGATACATATCATTTTAATTTTTTGTACTTGAAATAATTAATGACTCATTTTTTATAAAATTTTTGTACAATTTCTAGATGTATCCATTTAAACTATTTTATTATCGTCAACTGGAGCGAACTAAATATATCTTAAGAGGGTAAATAAAAAACAGTGTTATAAAAAAATACTTATTAATACTTTCATTCTTTTTTCATGTCGAAATATCTAAGTAAGGGTTACATTTGATAATATCAAATGAAATGAGAATAGAGTATGTACATGAGATTTTTTCTGCTTAGTCAAGTGAACCCACCAGGTACTGGTTCCAAATAAGAGTCTTGGCCCTATTACATGTCAGACAACATTTTCTCATGATCTTGTGTGATTGATCGTTCATATTCAATAACGAACAAACATAAATTGTAGCATAATTATAGGGGTTCAACAAGGTAATACTGTAAATCAAACGACACGATTTCTTTGGTCAAAATCAGTATTGGAAGATGACGCACTTGTTGTTATTTAAGGTTGTATGCTTGCTCAAAATGAAAATCTTAATGCATGTTATTGTATTTAACATCCTTGAAACTATATAGAGCATATACCATGCTCCTAAACCAAATGGAATGTCTGAGTAATCTTCTTTCCGATAGAAGGTGGTCCTCTCATCATATTTCCTGCTCGGATAATGAAATTGCCAATTTCTTGTCTAAATATGTTAAGTATAACCTGGTCTCATAGATTTGAGGATATGTTCCTAGTAATATTCTTTAACTTTTCTCCAAAGTCACTTTCTCAAGTAGGTATAGGTTGATCTTGTAGCATGTATTTTAGATCATTCGATTTGATCTTTGATACTGAAGAATTTGAATGGAAAAAATCCTACGTTGATATATTATTAAATTTTGATTTATTATATAATATTTGTCAAATTTTGCACTTTAACAAACTCAAAATATTCAGTAGGTTTGTGATTCTTTTGTGATCTACTAATAAAATATGACTCTTATTACAATACTTCTGAGTTTCATTGTTCGCTAAAATCTCCATAATTGTATTATTATTAATATGTATACCGTTTATAATGATGTAACAATATAGTAAGATTTGAATTTTAAATTTTGACAAATGCTTAATTGATTGAATAGTTTAAACACCTTGGTTTCATAACTAGTTACTTGGATGGATGAACTCGAGTTGATACAATATCGTAAGATGCTCTAATTATTGTAAAATGATTGGAAGTGTATATCAAGATTATTGTAATTAATCGTACTAGTTATATATAATTTTTGGTCAAATTTAATTAATGATAACTTATAATACAATTTAAAATGTTCATCGTAGAATTGCATTATCAATTAGGATAACATATGTGATTTATACTTCTGTTCACAATTTTCGGTTTAGGTCGTTGATAAAGAAACGTTATTCATAAAATTGATTTGAGCACATATAGATATTTTAGATCTTTTAAAGCCTTCTTGAACTAGTATTGTCTATAATCGTAGTTAATCGATATAATCATCGGGAATGAAACTTAAAATGACTCTCAGATAGTTCAACTATAGGAAAATTTGTGCAAAAGAGCTCTCAAATGCTGGAACTTATAAGATAAATGAAATGAAATAATTATAAGAGAAAGATATAAGGTACTCTAACATGGATGATTAAAACCTACGATTTACCTTTCCACCATTAATTTAACCTATAAGATTTGCGAAATATATAATCCAACAATGTAACTGAAGCACGATGTTATGCCGATTAGTGGTAAGAAAAAATAATTCCAAATCGTTATTTGTAGATATTTATAGTATGATTCTTCCAACTATATCTGGATTATCCTTATATTGGATAAGGACGTGAGCAACACGTCCCCACGTGTTCTTTTTGAATTCTTCTAGTGAAATTTCTAGGTGCGCTAAAGAGGTATACTTGAAGACCTTCAGTTAATATACTTGGACAGTTTTGATCAACCAAGGATCCTTCATCAGGTATTTTCCAGTTCTGATACAACCGTTTAAATTATTTCATTATTTTTATATCTTATATTTTCTCATTATAGATAACTTCGTTTATAAATTACAATGGAATTTCCTATCAAACAATAGAATTAACTCATGTAATCACAAGTTTTGGATATACCGTAGTAAGAAAATTGTATTAATTAACAAGTTTAAGGGTTATACACACCCTACCTATTTTATGTCAAAAGTTAACATCCCTTATTCCGAAAGATGAAAATCCAAACCACAAGAAATAAAAACTTCACAAGAAAAATGGGGTAATTTGTTGCATGTACTCTTAATAATCTCTATACAACTTGTACTTTGAACCCATCGTAAGCCTCATGTGAATATTCGTGAGATGGGTGACAAAAAAGAATTATGAACGGTGAGTTAAGTCATGCAAGACATAAAGCTTGTAATCCTAAGCACATATATCATTTAGTATACAAACAATTAAAGGTGAAATGCAAGGAAAGGTTGAGTGCGGACATACAAAGTATTAAAAATTAAATTTTACAAGATAATTTGCATTCTTGTGGTATTTGCTGAGAAGTAGTGATAAAAATAAGGTTACTATCTTGAAAATTCTTGACTAGGAAATTTTGAACCAAGAATCCTTGTTACGATATTCGCTTTGAATTGTTTGACAATTCAGTTCTACAACTACCTGTATTTTTGGTAAGCCAAACTCAGAAACTCGAGGAATAAATAGATATGTTAGAAATCCATCCATCTATCTGATATCTAGTTCATCTTTATAATACATTTATATCTTGATCTCTTACATTTTCACTTTTCTACATCCATGATCACTGACATCATTTAAGCCCGAGATTCTCACCGTCTTATGTTCGTGGTTTCGATATGACTTTGAAACGCGAGAAATATCTCATTATCAAACATAACATAATGTACAAAATTAATCAACCAAAGTTTACATCTCATTTTAAATAAAACTCAACCCATATCTCAACAAACATCTTAGCGAAATAATGTCATTCATAAATATATTTGCATAAAGTGATAAAATATTAAAAATAAAATTAAATATTTTCCTTGTGTCGGTTCTGACTGACAAAAAAAGTTAGGCTAGTTATAAGAAAAAAAATCATGAAATGATTTTTATTTAATTAGTAATCTAGGATGGAGCCCAGAATTTTTGCAATGAATTATTTGCACTATAAGTCCATATAATATGAAAAAAATTCAAAATAAGTGCTTATATTATGTAAAACTATAATATAGATTCTTATATTATATAAATAATGCACTATGTGTCTCAATATAATTTTTTTAATTAATTACTTTTATGTATTATACAACATGACATATAATTTATTAGCAATAGAATAAGATGTTCATATAAATAATATAATTATAAATCTAATAAAATAAAATATAAAATTAGTGAATTAAATAAAGATTTTTAAAATTTAAGAGGGTCAAATAAAAATTGTAAAAGTTAGTATGAGCCTCATACTATCTTGGCTCTGCCAAACATAAGTTTTTTAATTTAATGTACAATTAACTATAAATGTAAACATATATGTTAAGATGTATTTAAATGACATTAGTACTGTGTTAAGATAATTTGTTATGTTAAGAGTGCATCTCAACCGATTATTAAACCAATGCATATATGTAATGACATATATAAAGAGATAAGAGAAAACATTGTAAAATCACATTTAATGGTGTAACAAAACACATAATATAGTGAAAAATATAGGTTTATTTTAGTAGTTTATAGATTAAAAATAAATAAAAAATTTCAATTTGTTTAGAAGTGAAGCTTAAAATATTAATATTTAACACGAACTATATTGGATTGTTTTTCAGTGAAATATCATGAATTGTAGGAATTCATGAACAATGGGTGAGAAAAAAGATAAATTAAGAGACTAATTTAGTTAAAATTACAAAGGTGAGCGACAAATGTTTTTGTTTGAGTCCCCGCTACTGTAACATCAATTTTCGTGTCATTTTATTTGATTTTACTTCTTTATATGATTACTGAATTTATCAATAAATATTGGATATAAAAACTTATGAGAAATATATGTAGGACTAGAAGGACCAGATATATTTATTTCTAAAAGGTAATGGATATGAGGTATAAACAGATTAGATATGTCAAATGAGGGGGACCTTTAATTTGAGTAAGAAAAGATAGTTGAGCAAAAAAGAAGTGATACTATAGTGGATAGGAGCATGATTTAATTACAAAGAATAATTAATAGAATATTACATTATAGAAATGGTCAATAATAATGGTGAATAGTAATTAGAAATACATATTAAACAACTAGTAACTTAACACTAAGATCTTTCCACTATCTTTATCTAAAGATGTGTTAAAAAAGTTAGCTATAAAAAATAAAAAAATATAATCGCCAATACAATCATGATGAATTGCCAGTGCAATCGAAGGAGAGAACCTCTTATGTAATTTATTTTAAAAAATTATCTGTAATTTTTAATTACACGGATTACACAATAAAAAATATTGCTAGCTTTTATCATTTTCAAAGATCTATAAATCCATAAACATACTTGAATTACTATTGTTTTAGACTCCCTAGTTGCTAATATTCTCAAACACTTAACTACAATTGTTAAGGATAATATTTAATAACACATGAATTTTTTTATCCCTAACCTGATCGGCGGCATGTTCATGGTTTCGTTTGATTGACCCCTAGTGACTTGATTAAGACTGTCATTTATCTTAAATTTTCACTTTACTTTAAGTGATATTTATAAGGTTTACTTTACTATGGTATTATTTTTTCGAAACATTGCCTAAAAGCGCAATAAACTTAGGATTAATGGATCATGCCAAAATGCAGTAAATCTGGGAATGAATGGCATGAGTGATTAATTTTTGTGCTTCACAACACTAATACTGCCATAATACTACACTTCATCGTTGTATATCTTAACTTACAAAGTAAAAAAGGAAATTAATGGAAGAAGAATTACATTATCTTAAATTTAATAATTTTTTAAAGGCGGATAAACAATATAATTCATTAAGTTATTAGTTGTGTCACTAAATAAGACAGAGAGAATAACTTTATCATAATATTAAGAATTTAAATCCATAATAAAATATCGATAAGAAATAGTTATTCATCAAATTCAAGAGTAATTAGGTAATCCCCTTTTTGAACAATCCAACTTCAACAAACAAAAATCAAGTTTACAAACCAACCTCATGGAGTTGAGTTTCAGGAGGTCTCGCTCCTGGAACTGGAACCGAACACTTGGAGCCTGTTGAATCTTCGAGAGATAATCGAAGATGTTCACCTTAATCTCTTCTAACATGACACGAGTGTTTTTGTTCTTCATGTTACTTGGAGGAACATGGAGTTTATACTCTGGACCGAAGTACCCGTAATACTCATTCTCTGGCATCTCATTGTCAAGCTCAACCCTAAGTGCCACACATGTCTGCTCAAATTACAAAAGGACAACAATTCATATTCAATAATTTCGACTTGTTAGTGCATAAAAAAGTTGAAAAGAAGTGAAAGAAATACCTCGTAGCACCAGCACCTAGCTATATTTCTTATAGTATAGCCACCTCCACCCAATAAAAGTAACTGCACATTGAAAACCTATTTAATATCAATATTATTATTAGAATTGAAAACCTATATTACTCATTTTCTTGTGGTTTATATTTCATTTGTGTCCCTGCTAGTGTAACATAAATTTTTGTATCATTTTATTTGTTTTTACTTATTTATATGATTACTGAATTTATCAATAAATATTGGATATAAGAACTTATGGGAAATATATGTAGGACTAGATGGACTAGAAATATTCATTTCCAAAAGGTAATGGAGATGAGGTATAAACTGAATAGATCTGTCAAATGAGGAGGACCTTTAATTTGAGTAAGAAAAGATAGTTGAGCAAAAAAGAAGTGATACTATAGTGGACAGGAGCATGATTTAATTACAAAGAATAATTAAAAAAACATTGCATTATAGAAATGGTCAATAATAATGGCGAATAGTAATTAGAAATACATATTATACAACTAGTAACTTAACAATAAGTTCTTTCCACTATTTTTATCTAAAGATGTGTTAAAAAAGTTAGCTATAAAAATAAAAAACTACAATCGCCAATACAATCATCATGAATTACCGGTGCAACCAAAGGAGAAAACCTCTTATGTAATTTATTTTGAAAAACTATCTGTAATTTTTAATTACACGGATTACACAATAAAAAATATTGCTAGATTTTACTATTTTCAAAGATGTTTAAAGCCATAAACATACTTGAATTACTATTGTTTTAGACTCCCTAGTTTCTAATATTCTCAAACACTCAACTACCATTGTTAAGGATAATATTTAATAACATGTGAACCTTTTTATCCCTAACCTGATCAACGGCATGTTCATGGTTTCGTTTGATTGACCCCCTAATGACTTGATCAAGACTGTCATTTATCTTAAATTTTCACTTTACTTTAAGTGAGATTTATAAGGTTTACTTTACTATGGTATTATTTTTTCCAAACATTGCCTAAAAGCGCAATAAACTTAGGATTAATGGATCATCCCAAAATGCAGTAAGTCTGGGAATAAATGGCATGAGTGATTAACTACTGCCATAAAACTACACTTCATTCTTGTATATGTTAACTTACAAAGGAAAAAAGGAAAATAATGGAAGAAGAATTACATTATCTTAAATTTAATGATTTTTTTAAAGACGGATAAACAATATAATTCATTAAGTTATTCTTTTTGTCATTAAATAAGACCGATAGAATAACTTTATCAAAATATTAAGAATTTAAATCCATAATAAAATATCGACAGGAAATAGTTATTCATCAAATTCAAGAGTAATTAGGTTATCCCCTGTTTGAACAATCCAATTTCCACAAACATAAATCAAGCTTACAAACCAACCTCATGGAGTTGAGTTTCAGGAGGTCGCTCATGGAACTAGAACTGGACACTTGGAGCCTATTGAATCTTCGAGAGATAATCGAAGATTTTCACCTTAATCTCTTCTAACATGACACGAGTGTTTTAGTTCTTTATGTTACTTGGAGGAACATGGAGTTTATAATCTGGACCAAAGTACCCGTAATACTCATTCTCTGGCATCTCATTGTCAAGCTCAACCCCAAGTGCCACACATGTCTGCTCAAATTACAAAAGGACAATAATTCATATTCAATAATTTAGTCTTGTTATGCATTAAAAAGTTGAAAATAAGTGAAAGAAATACCTAGTAGCACCAGCACCTAGCTACATTTCTTATAGTATAGCCACCTCCACCCAATAAAAGTAACTGCACATTGAAAACCTATCTAATATCAATATTATTATTAGAATTGAAAACCTAGATTACTCCTTTTCATGTTGTTTATAATTTATTTATTTCAAATTTTTCTTAACATAACTTTTCATGTCCTATTACACAGTTCTGTATATCAAAAAATTTCTTGTTCTATTTAATTTAACTTAAGTTCAAAAAAATTAATATAACTTTAGAAGAGGAAGATAATATTAATTTTATGGTCATTTCATCGAAGAACCATATAATTAGTCAATTTAAAAAGTAAAAAAAATGGTAAATGAAATCATATATAGCATAATACAATTTCAGTTAACAAACGAAAAAAGAACATATAATTTAATAGGTTATCACAAAGAACAAATAAAAATTAATGCAATAATTGAAAAAAAAATATATTAAAGTAAACTTACCCAATTAATTGAAATTTCATGATCAACGATCTGACAAAATAGAGAATAGCAATAGTGAGAGAAATATATAGTAAATAACATAGAAGAGGGGCGATCCGAAGAAGATCTGAAGAATTAGATTCACAAGACCTCTATGAGGAGTGGTTTGGTGGTTTTAGAAGAGTAAAGGAAAGGAGAAAGAAGTGGTCTAGAGGAGAATAGGAAGAAAATGATAGTGTTATGATTTATTTATGAAGTTTTAGGATGAGGAATTGTGCACGGGACATTTTTGTAAAACAACGTTGTTTCTTATTAAACAACTGACACCATTTGTTTTAGTAGGTACACTATATAGCACACATTTTCTTTAATTTTTTGTTATGAAATTAAATTAAATTATGTTATTTGTGGTAAATAATAAAAAGAAAAAAAATTGTTAATTCAGATATTTATATTTTGTACTTTATAGAATTTATTTATTTTTTTAATCAAATATTAAAGGTTAGATTAAGAAAAATCTCCTCATTATGTTCAGAATAAAAAATGAATAATTTCCAAGAAGGCTAGTTTTAATTCCATCTAACCACAACTGTCATTTATTTCTCATCTTTCCTTTTTTATCCTTTTTACCACATACGGTAAATTCTGATACATCATTATATCTTTCCTAAACTGATAATTAACTTTTTACCTAGATTATTTTTTTACATATGCTCTCAACAAAACTGCAAGCTTGTATCAATGGGTCTCCTACAAGAGACTTGTTAAGTGTAAATGGAGGATTAACTCTACAAGGACTAGGGTAAAATTGTATTATTGGTCCCTGTTAAATTTTGACATAGCCAATTCTATTTTAATACTCAAAATCATGCGAAATATACATGTGTTCTAAACCAACATTGGACAAAAATCTTTCCCGGCAATACATCAAAATTTTATATTAGTTTGAGTTCCCTAAGTTTTGGAAATTTTCGCAAAACTCAAAATGTTATTCTTTTTTGTTTCTTTTTTCATTTTTGATATATTTTAGTTCTTTTTTTGTATTTTTGAATAACAAACCATAAGTATATATCATGGAACGTGATATATATATATACTAGGAATAACCCGTGTCTAAAGACAATATAAATAATATAAAGCTAATTTAATGCAAGAGTCACGAACCCATATGGGATAATGGCACTGAAACCTTTACCATCGTACTTTTTTTTTGTCATATGAAATCAAAGAAATACATACTATCCTATCCCTCTATTACTAAAAAGGGAAGTTACGCAGCTAAAAAACTTGACAATCGAATCCAAAGGACAAACAGAAACATCGATATTTGCCTGGTGCATTTAACGACTTTATCTACAACTTCGTTAAATTCTCTTTTGATATGAATGACTTTCCATCCTGTAAATCTCTTCATCCACCTTACAATCGTACAATACGATGTAAATTTGCCTAATTTTTTTTTTATTGCATATAAAATACATTAATCTCCAATGATCAAATATTGATCATTAACCAGTTGGGATTAGTTTACTGGCCAAGGCTTTGGTCATCCATCTAGTAGTGCAAGTTCAAACCGAGTTAATGACTCCGAGCCCAAAGTAGCTCTCCTATGTAAAAAAAATTGAATCATCGTAATGTTTTTTTATTTTTAGCCATCGTTGTTTTTACTCAAACCCACGAAGACTTGGATATCAAATCTGGGTGAAAAACTCAATAGAGAATAATAAGAAATAATATAAGTAAACCATATTTAATCACTTTTTTTCTACAAAAGTAAAAATACAAATACATAAAATCAACCTACACCTTTTTTTGTAAACTTCTGTCAAGAGGTTATAATGATCAATAAGAGAAAGATCATGTGATCCATATATACCAATATTTTGCGTAACACATTTTGCAAGTGCATTAGTTGTCCTTCTATTAAAGCATCTTTTGATATGTTAGACATTATAGTTTTTAAATTCTAATAAACCCATTCCAAATTTTTATCAACCAAAGGTTGGATACTTTAATAAATTCTAATCATTTTGTGAATACCTTAAATAATTTCGAAGTTGTTAGAGTACAAAAAATAACTCTGAAGATTGAGATCAGACGATGATCTCATTGTTCAAAGAATAACCTAGCTTAATCTTAGGATCTTAAATTATCTAAACATGAGACTAATTTTGTCTGAGTCAAATTTGTTTAGTTCCATTTTTGTTAATTTTACATAAAAAAGATTATTACAAAAAGCAGTAAAAATCATTATCTCTAAAGAGTTAAACGTTAAAATAAAATAAAAAATTTAATGACACTGATCTTTATAAATCTACCACTATTTAATAACACAAAGGTATTTATTACATTCCCTTTTTTTACATGGAATAGTGCTTAGATACGTCAACTAAAATAAACGTGCTTAAGATATGAGAATAATAAATCACAAAATCATGGTATAAATTGTTGTTCTACACTCTACTACATGTCTACATGATGATATTTCTCACAAAGTCCATATAGATAAGAGAATATGAATAAATCGAAAGTTATGTAACATGTCGAATTTGGAAAAGGTGTGCAAGTTATAAGAACATTTTTACTGAAATATAATTAAAAGAGAAAATTCTAGAAACCAAGAGGTGTACAAGCTAAAAGAACCTTTTTACTGAAATATAATTAGATTAAGCTGGGTTATTCTAGAAACCAAAAATGAAATTTGGGCTTGATCATGCGATCCCATTACTAATTGAATTAATCACTGGGATACCTGGTATTCCACGAAAATAATACAACAATACGTGATTAGACACATTTTTCTAACATTTGAGAGTAAAAACCAGAGATAAAATCTTTAAAATATAATAAATAAAATAGATTGTTTATGCAAAACTGTAGTGACCCAAGCATAAAGTCAGGAAACAAATAGTGACCCCAATCACATTAGAATTCTATTGATAAATATATTTTTGAAAACGGTTATCATTTCACCAAGAGCCAATAAATTAAAAAAGATTGTTCAGAAACATATTGATATATAATGTAACTTAAGATACAACACATAAATAGCATGACTTATCCCAGACCAAATAAATCCTTCTCTACTTCACATACCCAATTTGTGTCTGGTACATGAAAAAAAATTCAAATAAATCTCAGTTAAAAAAGACAGCTCTGTCTCTCCATATATTACATATCCTTCTCCAACTGTGCAATAAACATGGAGACCAATAGTGCAATTAAATTAATTACTGCCTCTTAAATGCTCTATTGTCTTACACTTACTGTACAATAGGTTTACAATACATAAAGTCTCATGTGACCTATTTAATGAAAGACATCGCTTACAACTAAAACACTTGCAAAAGATAGTACATTCCATCATCATTCAGAACTGTGTTACAATACTTGTACTTGTCGAAACAAAAAATCAGCCAGCCACTTGGATGATAATTAATTGAATCCTTCCCACTTCAAACATTACTAAGCTGAAAGTCCCTGGCTTAATTAAGGAATAATGACAATTAGGGACACACATTTCTACGACATGCCATGTTAGAAACACCAATACACGACAGGTCCAGAAAGGCAGTTTCAACTGCGTTAGTGCAATCCCAAATCCAACATGCGATCAAGAGTACTGAATAGAAATTCAGTATGCGTCAATGCGCTTGGTAGCAGTTCTTTTACTTTTGGCAGTGATTTCAGCAACTCCCAACATTGCAATGCTTCTTAACATTTTTCTTTCATTTACCATGTCCTCTTCTTCATCTTCATATTTTTTCCAACTTTCGAGATCTTTGTAAATAGTAAGTAGTTATTTGTGTCCAATTATTAAATAAATTAAAGTTAATATTGACATTTGATACTAAATTCAAATCGAATAATATATTATAATATTAAAATATACTTAGTTAGATTTTCTAGATAAACGTACCATTTTGGAGCAGGTCCAAGAGCTGAGTATAAAATAAGAAGGTATTTAAGTTTTTTCCGAGCCTAAATAATATTAAACCACTCTCTTTTCAGAATACATAAGTAGTTGATTCTGCCACTTGTTGACTCAATATACGTCATGTCTTTACTCAAAACGGGTCTCACAACACAATTTGTGAAGAAAAAGGGGTTAAATCGTAATTAAGAGAGAAGGGATACTTTTTGCTTATGGGTCCCATATACTAACGATATGGTGATCAGCTGTGATTAACTTTTGTCGCTCAATTATTGGGCTACCATACCTGTGAAATATAATTAAATTTTGGTAAGAATGTTTAATTTTAACTCTAAAAGGGTTTAAAAATAAATGGATACTTACATATGATCTTTTTCTCTGATAGGGTAGGAAGAACGAAAATAAATAATCTAAAATGCATAGTGCATCAAAATGATTAATTATAGACCTTTTCTAAATGAGAAACTTACATTGTCCAACATGATATGACCAATATCTGCTACAGATTCCAATACATCTAATAGAGAGGTGGAATCTGAGAGGATACCAAGAGAGGTGCCAACTAAAATTGCAGTTGGTGTGGCAATTTCAAGAGCGCACGTGGACAGGAGACGACCTAGAATGGAAGAACACATTTTAAGTTTCATGCAATAAGTAAAAAATTTCTATTATTTAAACATTCATAATAGTTCATTTGTAGCCACTTGTCTATATATAACAACTCAGCAAGTAGCAATGGATTTGCATCTGGAACGGCAATACTTTTTAGCAAATCATCTGGGAATACATAACAAAGGGAGTAATGGAGATAACACCAATAAACACAACAACTTTATAATATAACAAAACCTATCGTTTGAGTAGTGAGAGTAAAATCCTCGATTCATAATTAAAAATTCGACAACTGTAAGAACAATATTCGATCAAAAAAGGAGAATGGGTTACATAACCGCATACTGAGATATGTATATTTGTTTTGTAATACAGGGTCTTATAAAGCAATTTTTGCATAGCAAAAACCTGACCCAAGTGCAATTTACAATTTAGAAACGATGTAAGTCAATTGAAGTTATGTAGGGTTCCAGTTGAATTAAAAAAATGGACCTTTACCTTAAAAAAGTGTGATGTCAATGGTAATAGATTTAAGTTCTCTCAAGGTACCAACTTTTTGCATAACCAAAGGACTAATAATGCAATTTAGTTATTTTTCTTTTAACTTAATATCTTGTGTTCATGTTATCAAGTTTAACATTCTCTTATAGTTGAAAAGTGAATTGCCAAGTACATTTAAGGCTTTTCTCTATCAACAACATCAACATCGATGGTCATGTGGCCCTGCTAATATTTTCAGAAAACGTCCATTGAAATCATAACGAATGAAGTAAAAAATTGAAATTTTGATCACTGATTTTACCTTTTTTTTGTGATTCTACATAACGTATCTTTATGAAAGAAAATTCATGTGATATATAAAGTGACTTTTGTTTTTTACTGCATAGTGTTATATGGTACTGTTATTCTATATTCCTTCCATCATAACCATTATCAATGCTATAGGAGCTCCAAGGTTTGTATTTTTCATTCATTGAATTATAATTTTCACATATACGCTATGTGATGTTACTACATCAGACTAAAGGTACCTTCAAATTTCAAAATATTCATTGGTTAAAAAAATATAAAAGTAATGAGATTAGGTTAAAAATTAATTTTATACCTTAATTTGGTTTCTTCCCAAGCCTGGTTGATGATGGTGGAGAATGGTCCCCAAGTGGCAATGGTTCTTCTGTTAGTGAGAAGGTGATAGTAAAGAGATTGTAAAGAGATTTTTTTTCTTTTTCTGAAGCAAGTCTGAAGAGATTAAATTAATGAGAAAAATACAATGAATCCCCTGTAATTATATTTAAGATTAAACAATTTTGGTAAATAAACACCAATGTAATTATACTTTGCTGCTCATTAAAGTGATGAGATTAAATTAAAATTATGTAAATTTTTTAGAGTTTTAATGGTAACAATTAGTTTTTACCTTAATTTGGGTCTTCTATTGTTGATGGTGGAGAATGGTCCCGATACTGGCAGAGGTTTTCTTGTGCAGGAGAGCGGCTTGGTGGGAAGAGATGGTCCCAAATGGCTGAGGTTTACCTTAATTTGGGCTCTACAAAGCGGGTTGATGATGGTAATGGTAACCGAGTGGCGGGTGCTTGGTGGGCTGTGAATGGTTGATGATGGTGGAATGGGTAAATGTTTTATAGAATAGGTAAACGATAAAAATGAATGAGAAGAGGGGAATTTTGAGAAGAATGGGGATATTTGAGTGTTAACAGGGAAAGTCAGGTATATTCTTCTTTATTATATATTCTTTTTTTTTTAAATTTTTTCTGATTCATATCATTTTAATTTTTTGTACTTGAAATAATTAATGACTCATTTTTTATAAAATTTTTGTACAATTTCTAGATGTATCCATTTAAACTATTTTATTATCGTCAACTGGAGCGAACTAAATATATCTTAAGAGGGTAAATAAAAAACAGTGTTATAAAAAAATACTTATTAATACTTTCATTCTTTTTTCATGTCGAAATATCTAAGTAAGGGTTACATTTGATAATATCAAATGAAATGAGAATAGAGTATGCACATTAGATTTTTTCTGCTTAGTCAAGTGAACCCACCAGGTACTGGTTCCAAATAAGAGTCTTGGCCCTATTACATGTCAGACAACATTTTCTCATGATCTTGTGTGATGGATCATTCATATTCAATAACGAACAAACATAAATTGTAGCATAATTATAGGGGTTCAACAAGGTAATACTGTAAATCAAACGACACGATTTCTTTGGTCAAAATCAGTATTGGAAGATGACGCACTTGTTGTTATTTAAGGTTGTATGCTTGCTCAAAATGAAAATCTTAATGCATGTTATTGTATTTAACATCCTTGAAACTATATAGGGCATATACCATGCTCCTAAACCAAATGGAATGTCTGAGTAATCTTCTTTCCGATAGAAGGTGGTCCTCTCATCATATTTCCTGCTCGGAGAATGAAATTGCCAATTTCTTGTCTAAATATGTTAAGTATAACCTGGTCTCGTAGATTTGAGGATATGTTCCTAGTAATATTCTTTAACTTTTCTCCAAAGTCACTTTCTCAAGTAGGTATAGGTTGATCTTGTAGCATGTATTTTACATCATTCGATTTGATCTTTGATACTGAAGAATTTGAATGGAAAAAATCCTACGTTGATATATTATTAAATTTTGATTTATTATATAATATTTGTCAAATTTTGCACTTTAACAAACTCAAAATATTCAGTAGGTTTGTGATTCTTTTGTGATCTACTAATAAAATATGACTCTTATTACAATACTTCTGAGTTTCATTGTTCGCTAAAATCTCCATAATTGTATTATTATTAATATGTATACCGTTTATAATGATGTAACAATATAGTAAGATTTGAATTTTAAATTTTGACAAATGCTTAATTGATTGAATAGTTTAAACACCTTGGTTTCATAACTAGTTACTTGGATGGATGAACTCGAGTTGATACAATATCGTAAGATGCTCTAATTATTGTAAAATGATTGGAAGTGTATATCAAGATTATTGTAATTAATCATACTAGTTATATATAATTTTTGGTCAAATTTAATTAATGATAACTTATAATACAATTTAAAATGTTCATCGTAGAATTGCATTATCAATTAGGATAACATATGTGATTTATACTTCTGTTCACAATTTTCGGTTTAGGTCGTTGATAGAGAAACCTTATTCATAAAATTGATTTGAGCACATATAGATATTTTAGATCTTTTAAAGCCTTCTTGAACTAGTATTGTCTATAATCGTAGTTAATCGATATAATCATCGGGAATGAAACTTAAAATGACTCTCAGATAGTTCAACTATAGGAAAATTTGTGCAAAAGAGCTCTCAAATGCTGGAACTTATAAGATAAATGAAATGAAATAATTATAAGAGAAAGATATAAGGTACTCTAACATGGATGATTAAAACCTACGATTTACCTTTCCACCATTAATTTAACCTATAAGATTTGCGAAATATATAATCCAACAATGTAACTGAAGCACGATGTTGTGCCGATTAGTGGTAAGAAAAAATAATTCCAATTCGTTATTTGTAGATATTTATAGTATGATTCTTCCAACTATATCTGGATTATCCTTATATTGGATAAGGACGTGAGCAACACGTCCCCACGTGTTCTTGTTGAATTCTTCTAGTGAAATTTCTAGGTGCGCTAAAGAGGTATACTTGAAGACCTTCAGTTAATATACTTGGACAGTTTTGATCAACCAAGGATCCTTCATCAGGTATTTTCCAGTTCTGATACAACAGTTTAAATTATTTCATTATTTTTATATCTTATATTTTCTCATTATAGATAACTTCGTTTATAAATTACGATGGAATTTCCTATCAAACAATAGAATTAACTCATGTAATCACAAGTTTTGGATATACCGTAGTAAGAAAATTGTATTAATTAACAAGTTTAAGGGTTATACACACCCTACCTATTTTATGTCAAAAGTTAACATCCCTTATTCCGAAAGATGAAAATCCAAACCACAAGAAATAAAAACTTCACAAGAAAAATGGGGTAATTTTTTGCATGTACTCTTAATAATCTCTATACAACTTGTACTTTGAACCCATCGTAAGCCTCATGTGAATATTCGTGAGATGGGTGACAAAAAAGAATTATGAACTGTGAGTTAAGTCATGCAAGACATAAAGCTTGTAATCCTAAGCACATATATCTTTTAGTATACAAACAATTAAAGGTGAAATGCAAGGAAAGATTGAGTGCGGACATACAAAGTATTAAAAATTAAATTTTACAAGATAATTTGCATTCTTGTGGTATTTGCTGAGAAGTAGTGATAAAAATAAGTTTACTATCTTGAAAATTCTTGACTAGGAAATTTTGAACCAAGAATCCTTGTTACGATATTCGCTTTGAATTGTTTGACAATTCAGTTCTACAACTACCTGTATTTTTGGTAAGCCAAACTCATAAACTCGAGGAATAAATAGATATGTTAGAAATCCATCCATCTATCAGATATCTAGTTCATATTTATAATACATTTATATCTTGATCTCTTACATTTTAACTTTTCTACCTCCATGGTCACTGACATCATTTAAGCCCGAGATTCTCACCGTCTTATGTTCGTGGTTTCGATATGACTTTGAAACGCGAGAAATATCTCATTATCAGACATAACATAATGTACAAAATTAATCAACCAAAGTTTACATCTCATTTTAAATAAAACTCAACCCATATCTCACCAAACATCTTAGCGAAATAAAATGTCATTCATAAATATATTTGCATAAAGTGATAAAATATTAAAAATAAAATTAAATATTTTCCTTGTGTCGGTTCTGACTGACAAAAAAAATTAGGCTAGTTATAAGAAAAAAAATCATGAAATGATTTTCATTTAATTAGTAATCTAGGATGGAGCCCAGAATTTTTGCAATGAATTATTTGCACTATAAGTCCATATAATATGAAAAAAATTCAAAATAAGTGCTTATATTATGTAAAACTATAATATAGATTCTTATATTATATAAATAATGCACTATGTGTCTCAATATAATTTTTTTAATTAATTACTTTTATGTATTATACAACATGACATATAATTTATTAGCAATAGAATAAGATGTTCATATAAATAATATAATTATAAATCTAATAAAATAAAATATAAAATTAGTGAATTAAATAAAGATTTTTTAAATTTAAGAGGGTCAAATAAAAATTGTAAAAGTTAGTATGAGCCTCATACTATCTTGGCTCTGCCAAACATAAGTTTTTTAATTTAATGTACAATTAACTATAAATGTAAACATATATGTTAAGATGTATTTAAATGACATTAGTACTGTGTTAAGATAATTTGTTATGTTAAGAGTGCATCTCAACCGATTATTAAACCAATGCATATATGTAATGACATATATAAAGAGATAAGAGAAAACATTGTAAAATCACATTTAATGGTGTAACAAAACACATAATATAGTGAAAAATATAGGTTTATTTTAGTAGTTTATAGATTAAAAATAAATAAAAATTTTCAATTTGTTTAGAAGTGAAGCTTAAAATATTAATATTTAACACGAACTATATTGGATTGTTTTTCAGTGAAATATCATGAATTGTACGAGTTCATGAACAATGGGTGAGAAGAAACATAAATTAAGAGACTAATTTAGTTAAAATTACAAAGGTGAGCGACAAATGTTTTTGTTTGAGTCCCCGCTACTGTAATATCAATTTTCGTGTCATTTTATTTGATTTTACTTCTTTATATACTGAATTTATCAATAAATATTGGATATAAAAACTTATGGGAAGTATATGTAGGACTAGAAGGACCAGATATATTTATTTCTAAAAGGTAATGGATATGAGGTATAAACAGATTAGATATGTCAAATGAGGGGGACCTTTAATTTGAGTAAGAAAAGATAGTTGAGCAAAAAAGAAGTGATACTATAGTGGATAGGAGCATGATTTAATTACAAAGAATAATTAATAGAATATTACATTATAGAAATGGTCAATAATAATGTTGAATAGTAATTAGAAATACATATTAAACAACTAGTAACTTAACACTAAGATCTTTCCACTATCTTTATCTAAAGATGTGTTAAAAAAGTTAGCTATAAAAAATAAAAAAATATAATCGCCAATACAATCATGATGAATTGCCAGTGCAATCGAAGGAGAGAACCTCCACACGGATTACACAATAAAAAATATTGCTAGCTTTTATCATTTTCAAAGATCTATAAATCCATAAACATACTTGAATTACTATTGTTTTAGACTCCCTAGTTGCTAATATTCTCAAACACTTAACTCCAATTGTTAAGGATAATATTTAATAACACATGAATTTTTTTATCCCTAACCTGATTGGCTGCATGTTCATGGTTTCGTTTGATTGACCCCTAGTGACTTGATTAAGACTGTCATTTATCTTAAATTTTCACTTTACTTTAAGTGATATTTATAAGGTTTACTTTACTATGGTATTATTTTTTCGAAACATTGCCTAAAAGCGCAATAAACTTAGGATTAATGGATCATGCCAAAGTGCAGTAAATCTGGGAATGAATGGCATGAGTGATTAATTTTTGTGCTTCACAACACTAATACTGCCATAATACTACACTTCATCGTTGTATATCTTAACTTACAAAGTAAAAAAGGAAATTAATGAAAGAAGAATTACATTATCTTAAATTTAATGATTTTTTAAAGGCGGATAAACAATATAATTCATTAAGTTATTAGTCGTGTCACTAAATAAGACAGATAGAATAAATTTATCACAATATTAAGAATTTAAATCCATAATAAAATATCGATAAGAAATAGTTATTCATCAAATTCAAGAGTAATTAGGTAATCCCCTTTTTGAACAATCCAACTTCAACAAACAAAAATCAAGTTTACAAACCAACCTCATGGAGTTGAGTTTCAGGAGGTCTCGCTCCTGGAACTGGAACCGAACACTTGGAGCCTGTTGAATCTTCGAGAAATAATCGAAGATGTTCACCTTAATCTCTTCTAACATGACACGAGTGTTTTTGTTCTTCATGTTACTTGGAGGAACATGGAGTTTATACTCTGGACCGAAGTACCCGTAATACTCATTCTCTGGCATCTCATTGTCAAGCTCAACCCTAAGTGCCACACATGTCTGCTCAAATTACAAAAGGACAACAATTCATATTCAATAATTTCGACTTGTTAGTGCATAAAAAAGTTGAAAAGAAGTGAAAGAAATACCTCGTAGCACCAGCACCTAGCTATATTTCTTATAGTATAGCCACCTCCACCCAATAAAAGTAACTGCACATTGAAAACCTATTTAATATCAATATTATTATTAGAATTGAAAACCTATATTACTCATTTTCTTGTGGTTTATAATTCATTTGTGTCCCCGCTAGTGTAACATAAATTTTTGTATCATTTTATTTGTTTTTACTTATTTATATGATTACTGAATTTATCAATAAATATTGGATATAAGAACTTATGGGAAATATATGTAGGACTAGAAGGACTAGAAATATTCATTTCTAAAAGGTAATGGAGATGAGGTATAAACTGAATAGATCTGTCAAATGAGGAGGACCTTTAATATGAGTAAGAAAAGATAGTTGAGCAAAAAAGAAGTGATACTATAGTGGACAGGAGCATGATTTAATTACAGAGAATAATTAAAAAAACATTGCATTATAGAAATGGTCAATAATAATGGTGAATAGTAATTAGAAATACATATTATACAACTAGTAACTTAACAATAAGTTCTTTCCACTATTTTTATCTAAAGATGTGTTAAAAAAGTTAGCTATAAAAATAAAAAACTACAATCGCCAATACAATCATCATGAATTACCGGTGCAACCAAAGGAGAAAACCTCTTATGTAATTTATTTTGAAAAACTATTTGTAATTTTTAATTACACGGATTACACAATAAAAAATATTGCTAGATTTTACTATTTTCAAAGATGTTTAAAGCCATAAACATACTTGAATTACTATTGTTTTAGACTCCCTAGTTTCTAATATTCTCAAACACTCAACTACCATTGTTAAGGATAATATTTAATAACATGTGAACTTTTTTATCCCTAACCTGATCGACGGCATGTTCATGGTTTCGTTTGATTGACCCCCTAATGACTTGATCAAGACTGTCATTTATCTTAAATTTTCACTTTACTTTAAGTGAGATTTATAAGGTTTACTTTACTATGGTATTATTTTTTCCAAACATTGCCTAAAAGCGCAATAAACTTAGGATTAATGGATCATCCCAAAATGCAGTAAGTCTGGGAATAAATGGCATGAGTGATTAACTACTGCCATAAAACTACACTTCATTCTTGTATATGTTAACTTACAAAGGAAAAAAGGAAAATAATGGAAGAAGAATTACATTATCTTAAATTTAATGATTTTTTTAAAGACGGATAAACAATATAATTCATTAAGTTATTCTTTTTGTCATTAAATAAGACCGATAGAATAACTTTATCAAAATATTAAGAATTTAAATCCATAATAAAATATCGACAGGAAATAGTTATTCATCAAATTCAAGAGTAATTAGGTTATCCCCTGTTTGAACAATCCAATTTCCACAAACATAAATCAAGCTTACAAACCAACCTCATGGAGTTGAGTTTCAGGAGGTCGCTCATGGAACTAGAACTGAACACTTGGAGCCTATTGAATCTTCGAGAGATAATCGAAGATTTTCACCTTAATCTCTTCTAACATGACACGAGTGTTTTAGTTCTTTATGTTACTTGGAGGAACATGGAGTTTATACTCTGGACCAAAGTACCCGTAATACTCATTCTCTGGCATCTCATTGTCAAGCTCAACCCCAAGTGCCACACATGTCTGCTCAAATTACAAAAGGACAATAATTCATATTCAATAATTTAGTCTTGTTATGCATTAAAAAGTTGAAAAGAAGTGAAAGAAATACCTAGTAGCACCAGCACCTAGCTACATTTCTTATAGTATAGCCACCTCCACCCAATAAAAGTAACTGCACATTGAAAACCTATCTAATATCAATATTATTATTAGAATTGAAAACCTAGATTACTCCTTTTCATGTTGTTTATAATTTATTTATTTCAATTTTTTCTTAACATAACTTTTCATGTCCTATTACACAGTTCTGTATATCAAAAAATTTCTTGTTCTATTTAATTTAACTTAAGTTCAAAAAAATTAATATAACTTTAGAAGAGGAAGATAATATTAATTTTATGGTCATTTAATCGAAGAACCATATAATTAGTCAATTTAAAAAGTAAAAAAAATGGTAAATGAAATCATATATAGCATAATACAATTTCAGTTAACAAACGAAAAAAGAACATATAATTTAATAGGTTATCACAAAGAACAAATAAAAATTAATGCAATAATTGAAAAAAAAAATATTAAAGTAAACTTACCCAATTAATTGAAATTTCATGATCAACGATCTGACAAAATAGAGAATAGCAATAGTGAGAGAAATATATAGTAAATAACATAGAAGAGGGGCAATCCGAAGAAGATCTGAAGAATTAGATTTACAAGACCTCTATGAGGAGTGGTTTGGTGGTTTTAGAAGAGTAAAGGAAAGGAGAAAGAAGTGGTCTAGAGGAGAATAGGAAGAAAATGATAGTGTTATGACTTATTTATGGAGTTTTAGGATGAGGAATTGTGCACGGGACATTTTTGTAAAACAACGTTGTTTCTTATTAAACAACTGACACCATTTGTTTTAGTAGGTACACTATATAGCACACATTTTCTTTAATTTTTTGTTATGAAATTAAATTAAATTATGTTATTTGTGGTAAATAATAAAAAGAAAAAAATTATTAATTCAGATATTTATATTTTGTACTTTATAGAATTTATTTATTTTTTTAATCAAATATTAAAGGTTAGATTAAGAAAAATCTTCTCATTATGTTCAGAATAAAAAATGATTAATTTCCAAGAAGGCTAGTTTTAATTCCATATAACCACAACTGTCATTTATTTCTCATCTTTCCTTTTTTATCCTTTTTACCACATACGGTAAATTCTGATACATCATTATATCTTTCCTAAACTGATAATTAACTTTTTACCTAGATTATATTTTTACATATGCTCTCAACAAAACTGCAAGCTTGTATCAATGGGTCTCCTACAAGAGACTTGTTAAGTGTAAATGAAGGATTAACTCTACAAGGACTAGGGTAAAATTGTATTATTGGTCCTTGTTAAATTTTGACATAGCCAATTCTATTTTAATACTCAAAATCATGTGAAATATACATGTGTTCTAAACCAACATTGGACAAAAATCTTTCCCGGCAATACATCAAAATTTTATATTAGTTTGAGTTCTCTAAGTTTTGGAAATTTTCTCAAAACTCAAAATGTTATTCTTTTTTCATTTTTGATATATTTTAGTTCTTTTTTTGTATTTTTGAATAACAACCCATAAGTATATATCATGGAACGTGATATATATATATATATATACTAGGTATAACCCGTGTCTAAAGACAATATAAATAATATAAAGCTAATTTAATGCAAGAGTCACGAACGCATATGGGATAATGGCACTGAAACCTTTACCATCGTACTTCTTTTTTGTCATATGAAATCAAAGAAATACATACTATCCTATCCCTCTATTACTAAAAAGGGAAGTTACGCAGCTAAAAAACTTGACAATCAAATCCAAAGGACAAACAGAAACATCGATATTCGCCTGGGTACATTTAACGACTTTATCTACAACTTCGTTAAATTCTCTTTTGATATGAATGACTTTCCATCCTGTAAATCTCTTCATCCACCTTACAATCGTACAGTACGATGTAAATTTGCCTAATTTGTTTTTTTATTGCAAGTAAAATACATTAATCTCCAATGATCAAATATTGATCATTAACCAGTTGGGATTAGTTTACTGGCCAAGGCTTTGGTCATCCATCTAGTAGTGCAAGTTTAAACCGAGTTAATGACTCCGAGCCCAAATTAGCTCTCCTATGTAAAAAAAAAAATTGAATCATCGTAATGTTTTTTTATTTTTAGCCATCATTGTTTTGTCACTAAGGCCAAACTAATTATAGGAACTTCTAATTCATATTTATAATTAATTGTATTTTTACTCAAACCCACGAAGACTTGGATATCAAATCTGGGTGAAAAACTCAATAGAGAATAATAAGAAATAATATAAGTAAACCATATTTAATCACTTTTTTTCTACAAAAGTAAAAATACAAATACATAAAATCAACCTACACCTTTTTTTGTAAACTTCTGTCAAGAGGTTATAATGATCAATAAGAGAAAGATCATGTGATCCATATATACCAATATTTTATGTAACACATTTTGCAAGTGCATTAGTTGTCCTTCTATTAAAGCATCTTTTGATATGTTAGACATTATAGTTTTTAAATTCTAATAAACCATTTCCAAATTTTTATCAACCAAAGGTTGGATACTTTAATAAATTCTAATCATTTTGTGAATACCTTAAATAATTTCGAAGTTGTTAGAGTACAAAAAATAACTCTGAAGATTGAGATCAGACGATGATCTCATTGTTCAAAGAATAACCTAGCTTAATCTTAGGATCTTAAATTATCTAAACATGAGACTAATTTTGTCTGAGTCAAATTTGTTTGGTTCCATTTTTGTTAATTTTACATAAAAAAGATTATTAGAAAAAGCAGTAAAAATCATTATTTCTAAAAAGTTAAACGTTTAATTTTCCGTCCTCTTTCATTTTTCCATTTTTTTGTACACAAAATAAAATAAAAAATTTAATGACACTGATCTTTACAAATCTACCACTATTTAATAACACAAAGGTATTTATTACATTCCCTTTTTACATGGAATAGTGCTTAGATACGTCAACTAAAATAAACGTGCTTAAGATATGAGAATAATAAATCACAAAATCATGGTATAAATTGTTGTCCTACACTCTACTACATGTCTACATGATGATATTTCTCACGAAGTCCATATAGATAAGAGAATATGAATAAATCGAAAGTTATGTAACATGTCGAATTTGGAAAAGGTGTGCAAGTTATAAGAACATTTTTACTGAAACATAATTAAAAGAGAAAATATATTAAAGTAAACTTACCCAATTATTGAAATTTCATGATCAACGATCTGACAAAATAGAGAATAGCAATAGTGAGAGAAATATATAGTAAATAACATAAAAGAGGGGCAATCCCAAAAGGATCTGAAGAATTAGACTCACAAGACTTCTATGATGAGTGGTTTGGTTGTTTTAGAAGAGTAAAGGAAAGGAGAAAGAAGTGGTCTAGAGGAGAATAGGAAGAAAATGATAGTGCTATGACTTATTTATGGAGTTTTAGGATGAGGAATTGTGCACGGGACATTTTTGTAAAACAACGTTGTTTCTTATTAAACAACTGACACCATTTGTTTTAGTAGGTACACTATATAGCACACATTTTCTTTAATTTTTTGTTATGAAATTAAATTAAATTATGTTATTTGTGGTAAATAATAAAAAGAAAAAAATTGTTAATTCAGATATTTATATTTTGTACTTTATAGAATTTATTTATTTTTTTAATCAAATATTAAAGGTTAGATTAAGAAAAATCTTCTCATTATGTTCAGAATAAAAAATGATTAATTTCCAAGAAGGCTAGTTTTAATTCCATCTAACCACAACTGTCATTTATTTCTCATCTTTCCTTTTTTATCCTTTTTACCACATACGGTAAATTCTGATACATCATTATATCTTTCCTAAACTGATAATTAACTTTTTACCTAGATTATATTTTTACATATGCTCTCAACAAAACTGCAAGCTTGTATCAATGGGTCTCCTACAAGAGACTTGTTAAGTGTAAATGAAGGATTAACTCTACAAGGACTAGGGTAAAATTGTATTATTGGTCCTTGTTAAATTTTGACATAGCCAATTCTATTTTAATACTCAAAATCATGTGAAATATACATGTGTTCTAAACCAACATTGGACAAAAATCTTTCCCGGCAATACATCAAAATTTTATATTAGTTTGAGTTCTCTAAGTTTTGGAAATTTTCGCAAAACTCAAAATGTTATTCTTTTTTCATTTTTGATATATTTTAGTTCTTTTTTTGTATTTTTGAATAACAAACCATAAGTATATATCATGGAACGTGATATATATATATATACTAGGTATAACCCGTGTCTAAAGACAATATAAATAATATAAAGCTAATTTAATGCAAGAGTCACGAACGCATATGGGATAATGGCACTGAAACCTTTACCATCGTACTTCTTTTTTGTCATATGAAATCAAAGAAATACATACTATCCTATCCCTCTATTACTAAAAAGGGAAGTTACGCAGCTAAAAAACTTGACAATCAAATCCAAAGGACAAACAGAAACATCGATATTCGCCTGGGTACATTTAACGACTTTATCTACAACTTCGTTAAATTCTCTTTTGATATGAATGACTTTCCATCCTGTAAATCTCTTCATCCACCTTACAATCGTACAGTACGATGTAAATTTGCCTAATTTTTTTTTTTATTGCAAGTAAAATACATTAATCTCCAATGATCAAATATTGATCATTAACCAGTTGGGATTAGTTTACTGGCCAAGGCTTTGGTCATCCATCTAGTAGTGCAAGTTCAAACCGAGTTAATGACTCCGAGCCCAAATTAGCTCTCCTATGTAAAAAAAAAATTGAATCATCGTAATGTTTTTTTATTTTTAGCCATCATTGTTTTGTCACTAATGCCAAACTAATTATAGGAACTTCTAATTCATATTTATAATTAATTGTATTTTTACTCAAACCCACGAAGACTTGGATATCAAATCTGGGTGAAAAACTCAATAGAGAATAATAAGAAATAATATAAATAAACCATATTTAATCACTTTTTTTCTACAAAAGTAAAAATACAAATACATAAAATCAACCTACACATTTTTTTGTAAACTTCTGTCAAGAGGTTATAATGATCAATAAGAGAAAGATCATGTGATCCATATATACCAATATTTTATGTAACACATTTTGCAAGTGCATTAGTTGTCCTTCTATTAAAGCATCTTTTGATATGTTAGACATTATAGTTTTTAAATTCTAATAAACCATTTCCAAATTTTTATCAACCAAAGGTTGGATACTTTAATAAAATCTAATCATTTTGTGAATACCTTAAATTTAATTTCGAAGTTGTTAGAGTACAAAAAATAACTCTGAAGATTGAGATCAGACGATGATCTCATTGTTCAAAGAATAACCTAGCTTAATCTTAGGATCTTAAATTATCTAAACATGAGACTAATTTTGTCTGAGTCAAATTTGTTTGGTTCCATTTTTGTTAATTTTACATAAAAAAGATTATTAGAAAAAGCAGTAAAAATCATTATCTCTAAAGAGTTAAACGTTTAATTTTCCGTCCTCTTTCATTTTTCCATTTTTTTGTACACAAAATAAAATAAAAAATTTAATGACACTGATCTTTACAAATCTACCACTATTTAATAACACAAAGGTATTTATTACATTCCCTTTTTACATGGAATAGTGCTTAGATACGTCAACTAAAATAAACGTGCTTAAGATATGAGAATAATAAATCACAAAATCATGGTATAAATTGTTGTCCTACACTCTACTACATGTCTACATGATGATATTTCTCACGAAGTCCATATAGATAAGAGAATATGAATAAATCGAAAGTTATGTAACATGTCGAATTTGGAAAAGGTGTGCAAGTTATAAGAACATTTTTACTGAAACATAATTAAAAGAGAAAATTCTAGAAACCAAGAGGTGTACAAGCTAAAAGAACATTTTTACTGAAATATAATTAGATTAAGCTGGGTTATTCTAGAAACCAAAAATGAAATTTGGGCTTGATCATGCGATCCCATTACTAATTGAATTAATCACTGGGATACCTGGTATTCCACGAAAATAATACAACAATACGTGATTAGACACATTTTTCTAACATTTGAGAGTAAAAACCAGAGATAAAATCTTTAAAATATAATAATTAAAATAGACTGTTTATGCAAAACTGTAGTGACCCAAGCATAAAGTCAGGAAACAAATAGTGACCCCAATCACATTAGAATTCTATTGATAAATATATTTTTGAAAACGGTTATCATTTCACCAAGAGCCAATAAATTAAAAAAGATTGTTCAGAAACATATTGATATATAATGTAACTTAAGATACAACACATTAATAGCATGACTTATCCCAGACCAAATAAATCCTTCTCTACTTCACATACCCAATTTGTGTCTGGTACATGAAAAAAAATTCAAATAAATCTCAGTTAAAAAAGACAGCTCTGCCTCTTAAATGCTCTATTGTCTTACACTTACCGTACAATAGGTTTACAATACATAAAGTCTCATGTGACCTATTTAATGAAAGACATCGCTTACAACTAAAACACTTGCAAAAAGATAGTACATTCCATCATCATTCAGAACTGTGTTACAATACTTGTACTTGTCGAAACAAAAAATCAGCCAGCCACTTGGATGATAATTAATTGAATCCTTCACACTTCAAACATTACTAAGCTGAAAGTCTCTGGCTTAATTAAGGAATAATGACAATTAGGGACACACATTTCTACGACATGCCATGGCAGAAACACCAATACACGACAGGTCCAGAAAGGCAGTTTCAACTGCGTTAGTGCAATCCGAAATCCAACATGCGATCAAGAGTACTGAATAGAACTTGGTAGCAGTTCTTTTACTTTTGGCAGTGATTTCAGCAACTCCCAACATTGCAATGCTTCTTAACAATTTTCTTTCATTTACCATGTCCTCTTCTTCATCTTCATATTTTTTCCAACTTTCGAGATCTTTGTAAATAGTAAGTAGTTATTTGTGTCCAATTATTAAATAAATTAAAGTTAATATTGACATTTGATACTAAATTCAAATCTAATAATATATTATAATATTAAAATATACTTAGTTAGATTTTCTAGATAAACGTACCATTTTGGAGCAGGTCCAAAAGCTGAGTATAAAATAAGAAGGTATTTAAGTTTTTTCCGAACCTAAATAATATTAAACCACTCTCTTATTAGAATACATAAGTAGTTGATTCTGCCACTTGTTGACTCAATATACGTCATGTCTTTACTCAAAACGGGTCTCACAACACAATTTGTGAAGAAAAAGGGGTTAAATCGTAATTAAGATAGAAGAGATACTTTTTGCTTATGGCTCCCTTATACTGACGATATGGTGATCAGCTGTGATTAACTTTTGTCGCTCAATTATTGGGCTACCAAACCTGTGAAATATAATTAAATTTTGGTAAGAATGTTTAATTTTAACTCTAAAAGGGTTTAAAAATAAATGGATACTTACATATTTCTCTGATAGGGTAGGAAGAACGAAAATAAATAATCTAAAATGCATAGTGCATCAAAATGATTAATTATAGACCTTTTCTAAATGAGAAACTTACATTGTCCAACATGATATGACCAATATCTGCTACAGATTCCAATACATCTAATAGAGAGGTGGAATCTGAGAGGATACCAAGAGAGGTGCCAACTAAAATTGCAGTTGGTGTGGCAATTTCAAGAGGGCACGTGGACAGGAGACGACCTAGAATGGAAGAACACATTTTAAGTTTCATGCAATAAGTAAAAAATTTCTATTATTTAAACATTCATAATAGTTCATTTGTAGCCACGTGTCTATATATAACAACTCAGCAAGTAGCAATGGATTTGCATCTGGAACGGCAATACTTTTTAGCAAATCATCTGGGAATACATAACAAAGGGAGTAATGGAGATAACACCAATAAACACAACAACTTTATAATATAACAAAACCTATCGTTTGAGTAGTGAGAGTAAAATCCTCGATTCATAATTAAAAATTCGACAACTGTAAGAACAATATTCGATCAAAAAAGGAGAATGGGTTACATAACCGCATACTGAGATATGTATATTTGTTTTGTAATACAGTGTCTTATAAAGCAATTTTTGCATAGCAAAAACCTGACCCAAGTGCAATTTACAATTTAGAAACGATGTAAGTCAATTGAAGTTATGTATGGTTCCAGTTGAATTAAAAAAATGGACCTTTACCTTAAAAAAGTGTGATGTCAATGGTAATAGATTTAAGTTCTCTCAAGGTACCAACTTTTTGCATAACCAAAGGACTAATAATGCAATTTAGTTATTTTTCTTTTAACTTAATATCTTGTGTTCATGTTATCAAGTTTAACATTCTCTTATAGGTGAAAAGTGAATTGCCAAGTACATTTAAGGCTTTTCTCTATCAACAACATCAACATCGATGGTCATGTGGCCCTGCTAATATTTTCAGAAAACGTCCAATGAAATCATAACGAATGAAGTAAAAATTTGAAATTTTGATCACTGATTTTACCTTTTTTTGTGATTCTACATAACGTATCTTTATGAAAGAAAATTCATGTGATATATAGAGTGACTTTTGTTTTTTACTGCATAGTGTTATATGGTACTGTTATTCTATATTCCTTCCATCATAACCATTATCAATGCTATAGGAGCTCCAAGGTTTGTATTTTTCATTCATTGAATTATAATTTTCACATATACGCTATGTGATGTTACTACATCAGACTAAAGGTACCTTCAAATTTCAAAATATTCATTGGTTAAAAAAATATAAAAGTAATGAGATTAGGTAAAAAATTAATTTTATACCTTAATTTGGTTTCTTCCCCAAGCCTGGTTGATGATGGTGGAGAATTGTCCCCAAGTGGCAATGGTTCTTCTGTTAGTGAGAAGGTGATAGTAAAGAGATTGTAAAGAGATTTTTTTTCTTTTTCTGAAGCAAGTCTGAAGAGATTAAATTAATGAGAAAAATACAATGAATCCCCTGTAATTATATTTAAGATTAAACAATTTTGGTAAATAAACACCAATGTAATTATACTTTGCTGCTCATTAAACTGATGAGATTAAATTAAAATTATGTAAATTTTTTAGAGTTTCAATGGTAACAATTAGTTTTTACCTTAATTTGGGTCTTCTATTGTTGATGGTGGAGAATGGTCTCGATGCTGGCAGAGGTTTTCTTGTGCAGGAGAGCGGTTTGGTGGGAAGAGATGGTCCCAAGTGGCTGAGGTTTACCTTAATTTGGGCTCTACAAAGCGGGTTGATGATGGTAATGGTAACCGCGCGGGCGCTTGGTGGGCTGTGAATGGTTGATGATGGTGAAATGGGTAAATGTTTTTTTTTGAACGATTATAGAATAGGTAAACGATAAAAATGAATGAGAAGAGGGGAATTTTGAGAAGAATGGGGATATTTGAATGTTAACAGGGAAAGTCAGGTATATTCTTCTTTATTATATATTCTTTTTTTTTTTTTAAATTTTTTCTGATACATATCATTTTAATTTTTTGTACTTGAAATAATTAATGACTCATTTTTTATAAAATTTTTGTACTTGTATCCATTTAAACTATTTTGTTATCGTCAACTGGAGCGAACTCAATATATCCTAAGAGGGTAAATAAAAAACAGTGTTATAAAAAAATACTTATTAATACTTTCATTCTTTTTTCATGTCGAAATATCTAAGTAAGGGTTACATTTGATAATATCAAATGAAATGAGAATAGAGTATGTACATGAGATTTTTTCTGCTTAGTCAAGTGAACCCGCCAGGTACTGGTTCCAAATAAGAGTCTTGGCCCTATTACATGTCAGACAACATTTTCTCATGATCTTGTGTGATGAATAGTTCATATTCAATAACGAACAAACATAAATTGTAGCATAATTATAGGGGTTCAACAAGGTAATACTGTAAATCAAACGACACGATTTCTTTGGTCAAACTCAGTATTGGAAGATGACGCACTTGTTGTTATTTAAGGTTGTATGCTTGCTCAAAATGAAAATCTTAATGCATGTGGTTGTATTTAACATCCTTGAAACTATATAGGGCATATACCATGCTCCTAAACCAAATGGAATGTCTGAGTAATCTTCTTTCCGATAGAAGGTGGTCCTCTCATCATATTTCCTGCTCGGAGAATGAAATTGCCAATTTCTTGTCTAAATATGTTAAGTATAACCTGGTCTCGTAGATTTGAGGATATGTTCCTAGTAATATTCTTTAACTTTTCTCCAAAGTCACTTTCTCAAGTAGGTATAGGTTGATCTTGTAGCATGTATTTTACATCATTCGATTTGATCTTTGATACTGAAGAATTTGAATGGAAAAAATCCTACGTTGACATATTATTAAATTTTGATTTATTGTATAATATTTGTCAAATTTTGCACTTTAACAAACTCAAAATATTCAGTAGGTTTGTGATTCTTTTGTGATCTACTAATAAAATATGACTCTTATTACAATACTTCTGAGTTTCATTGTTCGCTAAAATCTCCATAATTGTATTATTATTAATATGTATACCGTTTATAATGATGTAACAATATAGTAAGATTTGAATTTTAAATTTTGACAAATGCTTAATTGATTGAATAGTTTAAACACCTTGGTTTCATAACTAGTTACTTGGATGGATGAACTCGAGTTGATACAATATCGTAAGATGCTCTAATTATTGTAAAATGATTGGAAGTGTATATCAAGATTATTGTAATTAATCGTACTAGTTATATATAATTTTTGGTCAAATTCAATTAATGATAACTTATAATACAATTTAAAATGTTCATTGTAGAATTGCATTATAAATTAGGATAACATATGTGATTTATACTTCTGTTCACAATTTTCGGTTTAGGTCGTTGATAGAGAAACGTTATTCATAAAATTGATTTGAGCACATATAGATTTTTTAGATCTTTTAAAGCCTTCTTGAACTAGTATTGTCTATAATCGTAGTTAATCGATATAATCATCGGGAATGAAACTTAAAATGACTCTCAGATAGTTCAACTATAGGAAAATTTGTGCAAAAGAGCTCTCAAATGCTGGAACTTATAAGATAAATGAAATGAAATAATTATAAGAGAAATATATAAGGTACTCTAACATGGATGATTAAAACCTACGATTTACCTTTCCACCATTAATTTAACCTATAAGATTTGCGAAATATATAATCCAACAATGTAACTGAAGCACAATGTTGTGCCGATTAGTGGTAAGAAAAAATAATTCCAAATCGTTATTTGTAGATATTTATAATATGATTCTTCCAACTATATCTGGATTATCCTTATATTGGATAAGGACGTGAGCAACACGTCCCCACGTGTTCTTGTTGAATTCTTCTAATGAAATTTCTAGGTGCGCTAAAGAGGTATACTTGAAGACCTTCAGTTAATATACTTGGACAGTTTTGATCAACCAAGGATCCTTCATCAGGTATTTTCCAGTTCTGATACAACAGTTTAAATTATTTCATTATTTTTATATCTTATATTTTCTCATTATAGATAACTTCGTTTATAAATTACAATGGAATTTCCTATCAAACAATAGAATTAACTCATGTAATCACAAGTTTTGGATATACCGTAGTAAGAAAATTGTATTAATTAACAAGTTTAAGGGTTATACACACCCTACCTATTTTATGTCAAAAGTTAACATCCCTTATTCCGAAAGATGAAAATCCAAACCACAAGAAATAAAAACTTCACAAGAAAAATGGGGTAATTTTTTGCATGTACTCTTAATAATCTCTATACAACTTGTACTTTGAACCCATCGTAAGCCTCATGTGAATATTCGTGAGATGGGTGACAAAAAAGAATTATGAATGGTGAGTTAAGTCATGCAAGACATAAAGCTTATAATCCTAAGCACATATATCTTTTAGTATACAAACAATTAAAGGTGAAATGCAAGCAAATGTTGAGTGCGGACATACAAAGTATTAAAAATTAAATTTTACAAGATAATTTGCATTCTTGTGGTATTTGCTGAGAAGTAGTGATAAAAATAAGTTTACTATCTTGAAAATTCTTGACTAGGAAATTTTGAACCAAGAATCCTTGTTACGATATTCGCTTTGAATTGTTTGACAATTCAGTTCTACAACTACCTGTATTTTTGGTAATCCAAACTCAGAAACTCGAGGAATAAATAGATATGTTAGAAATCCATCCATCTATCAGATATCTAGTTCATCTTTATAATACATTTATATCTTGATCTCTTACATTTTCACTTTTCTACCTCCATGATCACTGACATCATTTAAGCCCGAGATTCTCACCGTCTTATGTTCGTGGTTTCGATATGACTTTGAAACGAGAGAAATATCTCATTATCAAACATAACATAATGTACAAAATTAATCAACCAAAGTTTACATCTCATTTTAAATAAAACTCAACCCATATCTCATCAAACATCTTAGCGAAATAAAATGTCATTCATAAATATATTTGCATAAAGTGATAAAATATTAAAAATAAAATTAAATATTTTCCTTGTGCCGGTTCTGACTGACAAAAAAAATTAGGTTAGTCATAAGAAAAAAAATCATGAAATGATTTTCATTTAATTAGTAATCTAGGATGGAGCCCAGAATTTTTGCAATGAATTATTTGCACTATAAGTCCATATAATATGAAAAAAATTCAAAATAATTGCTTATATTATGTAAAACTATAATATAGATTCTTATATTATATAAATAATGCACTATGTGTCTCAATATAATTTTTTTAATTAATTACTTTTATGTATTATACAACATGACATATAATTTATTAGCAATAGAATAAGATGTTCATATAAATAATATAATTATAAATCTAATAAAATAAAATATAAAATTAGTGAATTAAATAAAGATTTTTAAAATTTAAGAGGGTCAAATAAAAATTGTAAAAGTTAGTATGAGCCTCATACTATCTTGGCTCTGCCAAACATAAGTTTTTTAATTTAATGTACAATTAACGATAAATGTAAACATATATGTTAAGATGTATTTAAATGACATTAGTACTGTGTTAAGATAATTTGTTATGTTAAGGGTGCATCTCAACCGATTATTAAACCAATGAATATATGTAATGACATATATAAAGAGATAAGAGAAAACATTGTAAAATCACATTTAATGGTGTAACAAAACACATAATATAGTGAAAAATATAGGTTTATTTTAGTAGTTTATAGATTAAAAATAAATAAAAATTTTCAATTTGTTTAGAAGTGAAGCTTAAAATATTAATATTTAACACGAACTATATTGGATTGTTTTTCAGTGAAATATCATAAATTGTACGAATTCATGAACAATGGGTGAGAAAAAAGATAAATTAAGAGACTAATTTAGTTAAAATTACAAAGGTGAGCGACAAATGTTTTTGTTTGAGTCCCCGCTACTGTAACATCAATTTTTCGTGTCATTTTATTTGATTTTACTTCTTTATATGATTACTGAATTTATCAATAAATATTGGATATAAGAACTTATGGGAAATATATGTAGGACTAGAAGGACCAGAAATATTTATTTCTAAAAGGTAATGGATATGAGGTATAAACAGATTAGATATGTCAAATGAGGGGGACCTTTAATTTGAGTAAGAAAAGATAGTTGAGCAAAAGAGAAGTGATACTATAGTGGATAGGAGCATGATTTAATTACAAAGGATAATTAATAGAATATTACATTATAGAAATGGTCAATAATAATGGTGAATAGTAATTAGAAATACATATTAAACAACTAGTAACTTAACACTAAGATCTTTCCACTATCTTTATCTAAAGATGTGTTAAAAAAGTTAGCTATAAGAAATAAAAAAATATAATCGCCAATACAATCATGATGAATTGCCAGTGCAATCGAAGGAGAGAACCTCTTATGTAATTTATTTTAAAAAACTATCTGTAATTTTTAATTACACGGATTAAACAATAAAAAATATTGCCAGCTTTTATCATTTTCAAAGATCTATAAATCCATAAATATACTTGAATTACTATTGTTTTAGACTCCCTAGTTGCTAATATTCTCAAACACTTAACTACAATTGTTAAGGATAATATTTAATAACACATGAATATTTTTATCCCTAACCTGATCGGCGGCATGTTCATGGTTTCGTTTGATTGACCCCTAGTGACTTGATTAAGACGGTCATTTATCTTAAATTTTCACTTTACTTTAAGTGATATTTATAAGGTTTACTTTACTATGGTATTGTTTTTTCGAAACATTGCCTAAAAGCGCAATAAACTTAGGATTAATGGATCATGCCAAAATGCAGTAAATCTGGGAATGAATGGCATGAGTGATTAATTTTTGTTCTTCACAACACTACTACCGCCATAATACTACACTTCATCATTGTATATCTTAACTTACAAAGTAAAAAAGGAAATTAATGGAAGAAGAATTACATTATTTTTAATTTAATGATTTTTTAAAGGCGGATAAACAATATAATTCATTAAGTTATTAGTCGTGTCACTACATAAGACAGATAGAATAAATTTATCACAATATTAAGAATTTAAATCCATAATAAAATATCGATAAGAAATAGTTATTCATCAAATTCAAGAGTAATTAGGTAATCCCCTTTTTGAACAATCCAACTTCAACAAACAAAAATCAAGTTTACAAACCAACCTCATGGAGTTGAGTTTCAGGAGGTCTCGCTCCTGGAACTGGAACCGAACACTTGGAGCCTGTTGAATCTTCGAGAAATAATCGAAGATGTTCACCTTAATCTCTTCTAACATGACACGAGTGTTTTTGTTCTTCATGTTACTTGGAGGAACATGGAGTTTATACTCTGGACCGAAATACCCGTAATACTCATTCTCTGGCATCTCATTGTCAAGCTCAACCCAAAGTGCCACACATGTCTGCTCAAATTACAAAAGGACAACAATTCATATTCAATAATTTCGACTTGTTAGTGCATAAAAAAGTTGAAAAGAAGTGAAAGAAATACCTCGTAGCACCAGCACCTAGCTATATTTCTTATAGTATAGCCACCTCCACCCAATAAAAGTAACTGCACATTGAAAACCTATTTAATATCAATATTATTATTAGAATTGAAAACCTATATTACTCATTTTCTTGTGGTTTATAATTCATTTATTTCAAATTTTTCTTAACATAACTTTTCAAGTCCTATTACATGGTTCTTTAAATCAAAAAATTTCTTGTTCTATTTAATTTAACTTAAGTTAAAAAAAATTAAATTTAGAAGAGGAAGATAATATTAATTTTATGGTCATTGCATCGAAGAAGCATATAATTAGTCAATTTTAAAAGTAACAAAAATGGTAAATGAAAATCATATATATCATAATACAATTTCAGTTAACAAACGAAGAAAGAACATATAATTTAATAGGTTATCACAAAGAACAAATAAAAATTAATGCAATAATTGAAAGAAAAAATATATTAAAGTAAACTTACCCAATTATTGAAATTTCATGATCAACGATCTGACAAAATAGAGAATAGCAATAGTGAGAGAAATATATAGTAAATAACATAAAAGAGGGGCAATCCCAAAAGGATCTGAAGAATTAGACTCACAAGACTTCTATGATGAGTGGTTTGGTTGTTTTAGAAGAGTAAAGGAAAGGAGAAAGAAGTGGTCTAGAGGAGAATAGGAAGAAAATGATAGTGCTATGACTTATTTATGGAGTTTTAGGATGAGGAATTGTGCGCGAGACATTTTTCTAAAACAACTTGTTTCTTATTAAACAACTGACACCATTTGTTTTAGTAGGTACACTATATAGCACACATTTTCTTTAATTTGTTGTTATGAAATTAAATTAAATTATGTTATTTGTGGTAAATAATAAAAATATAAAAATTGTTAATTCAGATATTTATATTTTTATATTTTGTACTTTATAGAATTTATTTATTTTTTTAATCAAATATTAAAGTTTAGATTAAGAAAAATCTCCTCATTATGTTCAGAATAAAAAATGATTAATTCCCAAGAAGGCTAGTTTTAAATTCCCTCTAACCACAGCCATCATTTATTCCTCATCTTCTTTTTTACCCTTTTTACCACATCCGGTAAATTCTGATACTGTTAAATTTTGACATAGCCAATTCTATTTTAATACTCAAAATCATACGAAATATACATGTGTTATCAACCAACATTGGAAAAAAATCTTTCCCGACAATACATCAAAATTTTATATTAGTTTGAGTTTTCTATGTTTTGGGAATTCTCGCAATACTTAAAATGTTATTCTTTTTTGCTTCTTTTTTTCATTTTTGATATATTTTAGTTCTTTTTTGTATTTTTGAATAACAAACCATAAGTATATATCATGGAAAGATATATATATATATATATATATATATATATATATATATATATATATATATATACTAGGTATAGCCCGTGTCTAAAGACACTATAAATAATATAAAGCTAATTTAATGCAAGAGTCACGAACGAATATGGGATAATGGCACTGAAACCTTTACCATCGTACTTTTTTTTGTCAAATGAAAATAAAGAAATGCATACTATCCTATCCCTCTATTACTACAGAGGGAAGTTACGCAGCTAAAAAACATGGCAATCGAATCCAAAGGACAAACATAAATGTCGATATTCGCCTTGGTACATTTAACGACTTTATCTACAACTTTGTTAAATTCTCTTTTGATATGAATGACTTTCCATCCTTGAAATCTCTTCATCCACCTTACAATCGTACAATACGATGTAAATTTGCCTAATTTGTTTTTTTATTGCAAGTAAAATACATTAATCTCCAATGATCAAATATTGATCATTAACCAGTTGGGATTAGTTTACTGGCCAAGGCCTTGGTCACTCATCTAGTAGTGCAAGTTCAAACCGAGTTAATAACTCCGAGCCCAAAGTAGCTCTCATATGTAAAAAAAAATATTGAATCATTGTAATGTTTTTTTATTTTTAGCCATCATTGTTCTGTCACTAAGGCCAAACTAAATATAAAAACTTTTAAATCATATTTATAATTAATTGTATTATTAATCAAATCACGAAGACTTGGATATCAAATCTGGGTGAAAAACTCAATAGAGAATAATAAGAAATAATATAAGTAAACCATATTTAATCACTTTTTTTCTACAAAAGTGAATATACAAATACATAAAATCAACGTATACCTTTTTTTTGTAAACTTTTGTCGGGAGGTTATAATAATCAATAAGAGAAAGATCATGTCATCCATATATACCAATATTTTGTGTAACATATTTTGCAAGTGCATTAGTTATCCTTCTATTAAAGCATCTTTTGATATGTTAGACTTTCTAGTTTTTAAATTCTAATTAGCCATTTCCAAATTTTTATCAACCATAGGTTGGATTCCTTTATAAATTCTAATCATTTTGTGAATACCTTAAAGAATTTCGAAGTTGTTAGAGTACAAAAAATAACTCTGAAAATTGAGATCAGACAATGATTCCATTGTTCAAAGAATAACCTAGCTTAATAGTAGAATCTTAAATTATCTAAAAATGAGACTAATTTTATCTGAGTCAAATTTGTTTGGTTCCATTTTTGTTAATTTTACATAAAAAAATTATTACAAAAAGCAGTAAAAATCATTATCTCTAAAGAGTTAAACGTTTACTTTTCCGTCCTCTTTTATTTTTCCATTTGTTTTGTACACAAAATAAAAGAAGTTATATAATGACAATGATCTTTACAAATCTACCACTATTTAATAACACAAAGGTATTTATTAAATTCCCTTTTTTAAATGGAATAGTGCTTAGATACGTCAACTATAATAAACATGCTGAAGATATGAGAATAATAAATCATAACATCATGATATAAATTGTTGTCCAACACTCTACTACATGCCTACATGATCATATTTCCCACAAAGTCCTTATAGATAAGAGAATATGAATAAATAGAAAGTTATGTAACATGTCGAATTTGGAAAAGGTGTTCAAGTTAAAAGAACATTTTTACTGAAATATAATTAGAAGAGAAAATTCTAGAAACCAAAAGGTGTACAAGCTAAAAGAACCTTTTTACTGAAATATAATTAGATTAAGTTGGGTTATTCTAAAAACCAAAAATTAAATCTGGGCTTGGTCATGCGATCCCATTAATAATTGAATTAATTATTGGGATACCTAGTATTCCACGAAAATAATACAACAATATGGGATTAGACACATTTTTTTAACATTTGAGAGTAAAAACCCGAGATAAAATCTTTAAAATTTAATAAATAAAATAAATTGTTTATGCAAAACTGTAGTGACCCAAGCATAAAGTCAGGAAACAAATAGTTACCCCAAGCACATCATAATTCTATTGATAAATATATTTTTGAAAACGCCTATCATATCACCTAGAGCCAATAAATTAAAAAAGATTGTTTAGAAATATATTTCTATATAATGTAGCTTAAGATACAACACATAAATGGCATGACTTATCCCAGACCAAATAAATCCTTCTGTACTTCACATATCCAAATTGTGGCTGGTACATGAAAAAAATTCAAATAAATCTCAGTTAAAAAAGACAGATCTGTCTCTCCATATATTACATATCCTTCTCCAACTTTGCAATAAACATGGGGACCAATAGTTCAATTAAATAAACTACTGCCTCTTAAATACTCTATCGTCTTACACTTACCGTACAATAGGTTTACAATGCATAAAGTCTCATGTGACCTATTTAATGAAAGACATCGCTTTCAACTAAAACACTTGCAAAAGATAGTACATTCCATCATTCAGAACCGTGTTACAATAGTTGTACATGTCGAAACGAAAAATCAGCCAGCAACTTGGATGATAACTAATTGAATCCTTCACACTTCAAACATTACTATGATGAAAATACCTTGCTTAATTAAGGAGTAATGACAAATAGGGACACACATTTCTACGACATGCCATGGATGAAACACCAATACACGACAGGTCCAGAAAGTTGCAATCTGAAATCCAACCTGCGATCAAGAGGACTGAATAGAAATTCAGTCTGCGTCAATGCGCTTTGTAGCATCACTTTTGGAAGTGATTTCAACAACTCTCAACATTGCAATGCTTCTTAACAGTTTTCTTTCATTTACCATGTCCTCTTCTTCATCTTCACAATTTTCCAACTTTCGAGATCTTTGTAAATAATAAGTAGTTATTTGTGTATTCTCCTCCAGTTCTTCCTAATATTAAATAAATTAAAGTTAATATTGAAATTTGAGACTAAATTCAAATCTAATAATATATTATAATATTAAAATATACTTAGTTAGATTTTCTAGATAAACGTACCATTTTGGAGCATGTCCAAGAGCTGAGTATAAAATAAGAAGGTATTTAAGTTTTTTCCGAAACTAAATAATATTAAACCACTCTCTTTCAGAACACATAAGTAGTTGATTCTGCCACTTGTTGACTCAATATACGTCATGTCTTCACTCAAAACGGGTCTCACAACACAATTTGTGAAGAAAAAGGGGTTACATGTAATTAAAAGAGAAGGGATACTTTTTGCTTATGGGTCCCATATACTAACGATATGGTGATCTGTGATTAACTTTTATCGCTAAGTTATTGGGCTTCCATACCTGTGAAATATAATTAAATTTTGGTAAGAATGTTTAATTTTACCTCTAAAAGGGTTTAAAAATAAATGGATACTTACATATGATCTTTTTCTCTGATAGGATAGGAAGAACGAAAATAAAAAATCTAAAATGCATAGTGCATCAAAATGATTAATTATAGACCTTTTCTAAATGAGATACTTACATTGTCCAACATGATATGATCAATATCTGCTACAGATTCCAATACATCTAATAGAGAGGTGAAATCTGAGAGGATACCAAGAGAGGTGCCAACTAAAATTGCAGTTGGTGTGGCAAATTCAAGAGCATGACGACCTAGAATGGAAGAATACATTTTAAGTTTCAAGCAAAAAGTGCACAATTTCTATTTTTGAAACATTCATAATAGTTCATTTGTAGCCACTTGTTTATATATAATAACTCAGCAAGTAGCAATGGATTTTCATTTGGAACGACAATACTTTTTAGCAAATCATCTGGGAATACATAACAAAGGGATTAATAGAGATAACACCAATAAATACAACACCTTTAGAATAGAACAAAACCTATCGTTTGAGTAGTGAGAGTAAAATCCTCGATTCATAATAAAAATTCGGCAACTGCATGAACAATATTCGATCAAAAAAGGAGAATGGGTTACATAACCGCATGCATACTAAGATAGGTATATTTGTTTTGTAATACAGGGTCTTATAAAGAAAATTTTGCATAGCAAAAATCTGACCCAAGTGCAATTTACAATTTAGAAACATGTAAGTCAATTGAAGTTATGTAGGCTTTCAGTTGAATTATAAAAATGGACTTTTACCTTAAAAAAGTGTGATGTCCATGTTAATAGATTTAAGTTCTCTCAAGGTACCAACTTTTGCATAACGAAAGGACTAATAATGCAATTTTGTTCTTTTTCTTTTAACTTAATATATTGTGTTCATGTTATCAAGTTTAACATTCTTTTATAGGTGAAAAGTGAATTGCCAAGTACATTTAAGGCTTTTCTCTATCAACAACATAGATGGTCATGTGGCCCTGCTAATCTTTTCAGGTCCATTGAGATCATAACGGATGAAGTAAAAAATTGAAATTTTGATCACTGATTTTACCTTTTTTGTGATTCTACATAACGTATCTTTATGGAAGAAAATTCATGTGTTATATAGAGTGACTTTTGTTTTTTACTACATAGTGTTACATGGTATTGTTATTGTATATTCCTTCCATCATAACCATTATCAATCCTGTAGGAACTCCAAGGTTTGTATTTTTCATTCATTGAATTATAATCTTTAAATATACGCTATGTGATGTTACTACATCAGACTAAAGGTACCTTCAAATTTTAAAATATTCATTGGTTAAAAAAATGTAAAAATAATTAGATTAGGTTAAACATTAATTTTATACCTTAATTTGGTTTCTTCCCCAAGCCTGGTTGATGATGGAGAAGAATGGTCCCCAAGTGGCAATGGTTCTCTTGTTGGTGGGAAGGTGATTGTAAAGAGATTTTTTTTTCTATATTGAGTCTGAAGAGATTAAATCAATGAGAAAAATACAATGAATCCCCTGTAATTATATTTAAGATAAATCAATTTTGGTAAATGAACACCAATATAATTATAATTTGCTACTCATTAAAGCGATGAGATTAAATTAAAATTATGTATATTTTTTAGAGTTTCAACCGTAACAATTAATTTTTTCCTTAGTTTGGGTCTTCTATTGTTGATGGTGGAGAATGGTCCCCTTGGTGGTGGATGTTTTCTTGTGCAAGAGAGCGGCTTGGTGGAAGAGATGGTCCCCGAGTGGCTGAGGTTTACCTTAATTTGGGCTCTACAAAGAGGGTTGATGATGGTGGCGCTTGATAAACGATAAAAATGAAGAAGAAGAGGAAAATTATGAGAAGAATGGGGATATTTGAGTGTTAATAGGGAAATTCAGGTATATCCTTCTTTATTATATATATATTTTTTAATCTTTTTATGATACATATCATTTTAATTTTTTGTACTTAAAATAATTAATGACTCATTTTTTATTATATTTTTGTACAATTTCTAGATGTATCCATTTAAACTATTTTGTTATCCTCAACTGGAAGCAAGCGAACTTAATATATATTAAGAGGGTAAAAAAACAGTGTTATACAAAAATACATATTAATACTTTCATTCTTTTTCATGTCGAAATATCTAAGTAAGGGGTATATTTGATAATATCAAATGATATGAGAATCAAGTATGTACATAAGATTTTTTCCGCTTAGTCAAGTGAACCCACCGGTTTCCAATTAATAGTCTTGGCCCTATTACATGTTAGACAACATTTTGTCATGATCTTGTGTGATGGATCGTTCATATTCAATAACGAACAAACATAAATTGTGGCATAACTATAGGGATCAAGAAGATAATACTGTAAATCCAACGACACGGTTTCTTTGGTCCAAATCAGTATTGGAAGATGACACACTTGTTGTTATTTAAGGTTGTATGCTTGCTCAAAATGAAAATCATAATGCATGTAGTGCTGTATTTAACAGTCTTGAAACTATATAGGGCATATACCATGCTCCGAGACCAGATAGAATGTCTGAGTAATCTTCTTTCCGATAGAAGGTGGTCCTCTCATCATATTTCCTGCTCGGAGAATGAAATTGCCAATTTCTTGTCTAAATATGTTAAGTATAACCTGGTCTCGTAGATATTCTTTAACTTTTCACCAAAGACACTTTCTCAAGTAGGTATAGGTTGATCTTGTAGCATGTATTGTACATCATTCGATTTGATCTTTGATACTGAAGAATTTGAATGGAAAAAATCATACGTTGATATATTATTAATTTTTGATTTATTATATAATATTTGTCAAATTTTGCACTCTAACGAACTCAAAATATTCAGTAGGTTTGTGATTCTTTTGTGATCTACTAATAAAATATGACTCTTATTACAATACTTCTGAGTTTCATTGCTCGCTAAAATCTCCATAATTGTATTATTATTAATATGTATACCGTTTATAATGATGTAACAATATAGTAAGATTTGAATTATAAATTTTGACAAATGCTTAATTGATTAAATAGTTTAAACACCTTGGTTCCATAACTAGTTACTTGGATGGTTGAACTCGAGTTGATACAATATCCTAAGATGCTCTAATTATTGTAAAATGATTGGAAGTGTATATCAAGATTATTGTAATTAATCATACTAGTTATATATAATTTTTGGTCAAATTTAATTAATGATAATTTATAATACAATTTAAAATGTTCATCGTAGAATTTCATTATCAATTAGGATAACACATGTCATTTATACTTCTGTTCACAATTTCAGTAAATAGCAAAAGAATGCAAATCATCTTGGTGAAATTTAATTTTTATTACTATGTATGTCTGCGCTCAACCTTTTCTTACATTTCACCTTTAATTGTTTGTACGCTAAAAGATATATGTGCTTAGGATTACAAGCTTTATGTCTTGCATGACTTAACTCACCGTTCATAGTTCTTTTTGTCACCCATCTCACGAACATTCACATGAGGCTTACGATGTGTTCAAAGTAAAAGTTGTATAGAGATTAATAAGAGTACATGCAAAAAATTACCCCATTTTTCTTGTGAAGTTTTTATTTCTTGTGGTTTGGATTTTCATTTTTCGGACTGAGGGATGTTAAATTTTGACATAAAATAGGTAGGTTGTGTATAACCCTTAAACTTGTTAATTAATACAATTTTCTTACTACGGTATATGCAAAACTTGTGATTACAGGAGTGAATTCTATTGTTTGATAGGAAATTCCATTGTAATTTATAAACGATGTTATCTATAATGATAAAATATAAGATATAATAATAATGAAATAATTTAAACTATTGTATCATAACTAGAAAATACCTAATGAGGGATCCTTGGTTGATCAAAACTGTCCAAGTATATTAACTACGATCCTAGACAATACTAGTTCAAGAAGGCTTTCAAAGATCTAAAAAATCTATATGTGCTCAAATAAAAATTTATGAATAACGTTTTCTCTAACAACGAAGTAGTGATAAAAATAAGGTTACTATCTTGAAAAAACTTGACTAGGAAATTTTTAACCAAGAATCCTTGTTAGGATATTCGCTTTGAATTGTTTAACAATTCAGTTCTACAACTACCTGTATTTTTGGTAGGCCAAACTCAGAAACTCGAGGAATAAATAGATATGTTAGTAATACATCCATCTATCAGATATCTAGTTTATCTTTATAATACATTTATATCTTGATCTCTTACATTTTCACTTTTCTACCTCCATGATCCTTGACATCATTTAAGCCCGATATTCTCACCATCTTATGTTCGTGGTTTGTATATGACTTTGAAACGCGAGAAATATCTCACTATCAAACATAACATAATGTACAAAATTAATCAACCAAAGTTTACATCTCATTTAGCGAAATAAAAAGTCACTCATGAATATATTTGCATAAAGTGATAAAATATTAAAAATAAAATTAAATATTTTCCTTGTGTCAGTTATGAATGACTTAAAATATTAGGTTAGTTATAAGAAAAAATCATGAAATGTTTTTCATTTAATTCGTAATCTAGCATGGAAACCAGAATTTTCGCAATGAATTATTTGCACTATAAGTCCATATAATATGATATAAAATTCAAAATAAGTGTTTATATTATGTAAAACTATAATATAGATTCTTATATTATATAAATAATGCACTATGTGTCTCAATATAATTTTTTTAATTAATTACTTTTATGTATCTTACAACATGACATATAATTTACTAGTGATAGAATAAGATGTTCATAAAAATAATATAATTATAAATCTATTTTTAAAATAAAATTTAAAATTAGTGAGTTAAATAAAGATTTTTAAAATTTAACAGGGTCAAATAAAAGTTGTAAAAGTTAGTATGAGGCTCATACTAACTTGGCTCTGCCAAACATAAGTTTTTTAATTTAATGTACAATTAACGATATATGTAAAAATATATGCTAAGATGTATTTAAATGACATTAGTACTGTGTTAAGATAATTTGTTATGTTAAGAGTGCATCTCAACCGATTATTAAACCAATGCATATATGTAATGACATATATAAAGAGATGAGAGAAAACATTATAAAATCACATTTAATGGTATAACAAAACACATAATATAGTGAAAAATATAGGTTTATTTTAGTAGTTTATAGATTAAAAATAAACAGAAATTGTCAATTTGTTTAGAAGTGAAGTTTACAATATTAATATATGACATGAACCATATTGAATTGTTTTTCAGTGTAATATCATGAATTGTACGAATTCATGAACAATGGGTGAGAAAAAAGATAAACTAAGAGACTAATTTAGTTAAAATAACAAAGGTGAGTGAAAAATGTTTTTGTTTGTGTACCTGTTAGTGTAACATCAATTTTTGTGTCATTTTATTTGATTTTACTTCTTTATATGATCACTAAATTTATCAATAAATATTGGATATAAGAACTTATGAGAAATATATGTAGGACTAGAAGGACCAGAAATATTTATTTTGAAAAGGTAATGGAGATGAGGTATAAACTGATTAGATCTTTCAAATGAGGAGGACCTTTAATTTGAGTAAGAAAAGATAGTTGAGCAAAAAAGAAGTGATACTATAGTGGACATGAGCATGATTTAATTACAAAGAATAATTTAAAAAAATATTGCATTATAGAAATGGTCAATAATAATGGTGAATAGTAATTAGAAATACATATTAACCAACTAGTAACTTAACAATAAGATCTTTCCACTATTTGTTATCTAAAGATGTGTTAAAAAAGTTAGCTATAAAAAAAAATATAATCACCAATACAATCATGATGAATTGCCGGTGCAACCGTAGGAGAGAACCTCTTATGTAATTTATTTTAGAAAACTATCTGTAATTTTTAATTACACGGATTACACAATAAAAAATATTGCTAGCTTTTACTATATTCGAAGATGTATAAGGCCATAAACATACTTGAATTACTATTGTTTTAGACTCCCTAGTTGCTAATATTCTCAAACACTCAACTACAATTGTTAAGGATAATATTTAATAACACGTGAATTTTTTTATCCCTAACCTGATCGGCGGCATGTTCATGGTTTCGTTTGATTGACCCCCTAGTGACTTGATCAATACTGTCATTTATCTTAAATTTTCACTTCACTTTAAGTGAGATTTATACGGTTTACTTTACTATGGTATTATTTTTTCCAAACATTGCCTAAAAGCGCAATAAACTTAGGATTAATTGATCATCCCAAAATGCAGTAAGTCTACGAATAAATGGCATGAGTGATTAATTTTTGTGCTTCGCAACACTACTACTGCCCTAATACTACATTTCATCGTTGATCTTAACTTATCAAAGAAAAAAAGGAAAATAATGGAAGAAGAATTACATTATCTTAAATTTAATGATTTTTTAAAGGCTGATAAACAATATAATTCATTAAGTTATTTTTTCTCTCACCAAATAAGACAGATAGAATAACTTTATCACAATATTAAGAATTTAAATCCATAATAAAATATCGATAGGAAATAGTTATTCATCAAATTCAAGAGTAATTAGGTAATCCCCTGTTTGAACAATCCAACTTCCACAAACAGAAATCAAGTTTACAAACCAACTTCATGGAGTTGAGTTTCAGGAGGTTGAAATGAACACTTGGAGCCTGTTGAATCTTCAAGAGATAATAGAAGATGTTCACCTTAATTTCTTCTAACATGACACAAGTGTTTTTGTTCTTCATGTTACTTGGAGGAACATGGAGTTTATACTCTGGAGCAAAGTACCCGTAATACTCATTCTTTGGCATCTCATTGTCAAGCTCAACCCCAAGTGCCACACCTGTCTTGTCAAATTACAAAAGGACAACAATTCATATTCAATAATTTCGACTTGTTAGTGCATAAAAAAGTTAAAAAGAAGTAAAAGAAATACCTCATAGCATTAGCACCTAGCTACATTTCGTATAGTATAGCCACCTCCACCCAATAAAAGTAACTGCACATTGAAAACCTATTTAATATCAATATTATTATTAGAATTGAAAACCTAGATTACTCCTTTTCATGTTGTTTATAATTCATTTATTTCAAATTTTTCTTAACATAACTTTTCAAGTCCTATTACATGGTTCTTTATATCAAAAAATTTCTTGTTCTATTTAATTTAACTTAAGTTAAAAAAATTAATATAAATTTAAAAGAGGAAGATAATATTCATTTTATGGTCATTGCATCGAAGAACCATATAATCAGTCAATTTTCAAAGTAACAAAAATGATAAATGAAAATCAAATATAGCATAATACAATTTCAGTTAACAAACTAAAAAGAACATATAATTTAATAGGTTATCACAAAGAACAAATAAAAATTAATGCAATAATTGAAAGAAAAAATATATTAAAGTAAACTTACCCAATTAATTGAAATTTCATGATCAACGATCTGACGAAATAGAGAATAGCAATAGTGAGGGAAATATATAGTAAATAACATAGAAGATGGGCAATCCAAGAGGATATGAAGAATTAGATTCACAAGACCTCTATGAGGAGTGGTTTGGTGGTTTTAGAAGAGTAAAGGAAAGGAGAAAGAAGTGGTCTAGAGGAGAATAGGAAGAAAATGATAGTGCTATGATTTATTTATGGAGTTTTAGGATTAGGAATTGTGCACGAGACATTTTTGTAAAACGACGTTGTTTCTTATTAAACAACTGACACCATTTGTTTTAGTAGTTACACTATATAGCACACATTTTCTTTAATTATTTTTATGAAATTAAATTAAATTATGTTATTTGTGGTAAATAATAAAAAGAACAAAATTATTAATTCAGATATTTATATTTTGTACTTTATAGAATTTATTTATTTTTTTAATCAAAGAATAAAGGGTTAGATTAAAAAAAATCTCCTCATTATGTTCAGAATAAAAAATGATTAATTCCCAAGAAGGCTAGTTTTAATACCCTCTAACCACAACCATCATTTATTCCTCATCTTTCCTTTTTTACCCTTTTTACCACATCCGGTAAATTCTATACATCATTATATCTCTCCTAAACTGATAATTAACTTTTTACCTAGATTATATTCTTACATATGCTCTCAACAAAACTGCAAGCTTGTATCAATGGGTCTCCTACAAGAGACTTGTTAAGTGTAAATGGACTAGGGTAAAATTATGTTATTGGTCCCTGTTAAACTTTGACTTAGCAAATTCTGTTTGAATACTCAAAATTATGCGAAATATACATGTGTTATAAACCAACATTGGAAAAAAATCTTTCCCGGCTATACATCAAAAACATTAGTTTGATTTCTCTAAGTTTTGGCAATTTTCGCAAAACTCAAAATGTTATTCTTTTTTACTTCTTTTTGCATTTTTGATATATTTTAGTTATTTTTTTGTATTTTTGAATAACAAACCATAAGTATATATCATGGAACGTGATATATATATACTAGGTATAACCCATGTCTAAAGACACTATATAATATAAAGCTAATTTAATGCAAGAGTCACAAACGCATATGGGATAATGGCACTGAAACTTTTACCATCGTACTTTTTTTTGTCAAACGAAAATAAAGAAATACATACTATCCTATCCCTCTATTACTAAAAAGGGAAGTTACGCAGCTGAAAAAGTTGACAATCGAATTTAAAGGACAAATAGAAACATCGATATTCGTCTGGGTGCATTTAACGACTTTGTCTACAACTTCGTTAAATTCTCTTATTATATGAATGACTTTCCATCCTGGAAATCTCTTCATCCACCTTACAATCGTACAATACAATGTAAATTTGCCTAATTTGTTTTTTTATTGCAAGTAAAATACATTAATCTCCAATGATAAAATATTGATCATTAACCAGTTGGGATTATTTTACTGGCCAAGGCCTTCGTCATCCATCTAGTAGTGCAAGTTCAAACCGAGATAATGACTCCGAGCCCAAAGTAGCTCTCCTATGTAAAAAAAATATTGAATCATTGTAATGTTTTTTTATTTTTAGCCATCATTGTTCCGTCACTAAGGCCAAACTAATTATAAGAACTTTTAAATCATATTAATAATTAATTGTATTATTAATCAAACCACGAAGACTTGGATATCAAATCTGGGTGAAAACTCAATAGAGAATAATAAGAAATAATATAAGTAAACACTATTTTTTCACTTTTTTTCTACAAAAGTGAAAATACAAATACATAAAATCAACCTACACCTTTTTTTTTGTAAACTTTTGTCAGGAGATTATAATAATCAATAAGAGAAAGATCATGTGATCCATATATACAAATATTTTGCGTAACACATTTTACAAGTGCATTAGTTGTCCTTCTATTAAAGCATCTTTTGATATGTTAGACTTTCTAGTTTTTAAATTCTAATTAACCATTTCAAAATTTTTATCAACCATAGGTTGGATACTTTAATAAATTCTAATCATTTTGTGAATACCTTAAACAATTTCGAAGTTGTTAGAGTACAAAAAATAACTCTGAAGATTGAGATCAGACGATGATCCCATTGTTCATAGAATAACCTAGACAGACACAGTACTGCAAGTATTACAGGACGTATGCAAGTTTTAGTTAGTAAGTTGAGTTCGTTCTCAGGGACTTAAGTGTGTTATACGAGTAGGGTATAGTAACGAGTAAGCAATAATTAATTAAAAGACAGAAAATAAAAGAGATAGAATTTCGAAAATAATAATTAAAACTAAGAAAATAAAGACAATAAAATGAAATACGAAGAATATGAGATGAGAAGTATAGCTTAGGTTTTGCTAGTATGCACTAATACTTCTAATTCTTTCTATTAGATCTAGTTAATAAGGGTGAATATTAGCTCTTGTATACTTAGTCAGGATTCTAAATTCTCATTCCTTAGACCTTGAGAGCGACTAAGGGGGCACCACAAGGCTAGTTCAAATAGTTTTATCATGCGCTACTAGGGCCCTAAGCAATCAATTTCCATACATGGTAATAGTGGTTAAATTATACCCTAATGACAATCTAGTTAGAATCAGTTTATTCAGGACTAATACCGACACTAGACGTTATGTGGTGTTTCAATAATTAGACACCCAGCTAAGGTGATCATCTAATTACTATTAAGAAAGCCTAAAGTGATCAGTTCTAGGACAGGCAATAAATCAAAACACATAAACAAATATAAAGGTAAGAAGCTAATATCAGACTGAAACATGTAATACCCAAAGAATCTTAGATAGAAGAATTAGAATTCATAGTTTATACATTATGCAAAACCCAAGCTTTGGGAAGTTTAGTTCATACCTGAAGGAAATAAACTAAAAGAAATAATGAAAGACATCATCTTGCTCTCTACAATAACTAAGAATTAATATAAGGTTTAGAACTGAGCAAGGATGATTTACAAGTGACATAAGGCTGTATTTATAGGTGTTTATAAGACATAATTCGTTTTCTTGAAGGAGAGGTTAAGTAATGGACTCCAAGCCCAACTCAAATTCGTAACCCTAAAAACATGCGATCAGACCCGTTTTTCTTTTAGTCCTAGCAGCTTCAATTTTTGTCCTTTTGACGCGTATGAATACACCAAATTGATCGTGTCGGAATGATCTTTAACTTTGCTCTTGACCGTTTCTATAAATTCCTCACCGTTCTTGAGATATAAGCTGATTTGTGGTCGTAGGTGCATAAATTCAAGATTAAGGCAGGTTTTCCTTTTCCATGTTTTTAGCTTTTCTTTCCTTTATCTCCAATTTCCATGCTTATCTCTTTCCATATCTTGTAGTCTTTGACTTGGACTCTAATTAATCTCTATAATTAATTTTAAAGCTTCACACTAAATAAATAGTTAAACCCAATATGCTCTAAAAATATTATTTTACTAAATCATGATTCAAAATAGGAAAGTGCACTATTTCTCAAGAAAATCGACTATTATGGCTTCTAAATCACTAAAAATGATGTCTCATCCTAATATAAATCTATCACAAATGAGGAGACATCAAGACCCCCAACTGAAAGTTGTATCGTCCCAATACAATAAAATAAAAAAAAGGAAGTCTATAAATACACACTTATGAATTTCCAACACAATGGGAAGAACATAGCATAATATATAGAATATTCCTAAAGCAACAACTCAAAAAAATTTATGCAATAATATTCATAAACTACATACCTGTACACTTCTCATATCCACATTCAACACGGCTTGAATTCAAGATCAGATTAGTTTCGCAATGAAAGAAGGATTTGGAACTTTACTCAGTTCCCCAAGGAAGCTATAGATTGTTCATCGAACTTCACTAGTATTCAAGATCCACTTAACTACTCTCTAATGTCTCAATCACTTCTTGATTACATAGCAAAGAATCAAAAGGTCTTTAAGGTTGTAATTTAGGCTTAGGGACGGTATGATAGTATATTTGGATAATTTAGAGTGAGTTTTTGGCTCTCTCCTCACTATCCATCAACGAATCTCCATAGAGATTGAGTTACTCTCATAAAACGTTTCTCACTCAACCCAATGAATTCCTTGATGCACAATTTAGCATCCCCAATAACCCAATTAAAGCATAAGATGTTCACATAAAAATTCCACTTTGCCGGTCCGAATATATATTTTTTCTTTTCTTTTCAAATCAATTTCTTAAGCTATGACTCTCTTTTTAATGTTGAGATATCACGCTATTTTATCATATATATTTTTTTCTTTTTATGCCCTTGTTGGCAAAATTAGCTCGTAACTTCTTTTTCATTCACTATTACCCTGGCAAAGGTTACAATAAAAATCTGTGAATCATCATCAATATAAAGCACAAAGCACAATTAATAAGTTCAAAAATCCCATCCCAATAACAATTCCCATAATGGTGGACCCACCACCCCAAACTCAAGCTCTAAAACAACTGTCTATGCATCGTGATTCGAGTGCGGGTCATATGGAAAAGTCCTATAATCTAAAGGATATGGCTTATAATGTGTTTCAATAAAATGCTTTAGAAAGGGTAGAAGGGGCTGAGAAGGATATAGCATATAAAATCAAAATAACAAGGTGAGAAGGTATAAAAAGATTTCAAGGGCTTCAAATATGAAAGAACCGCCTTAATCGCATTCTACACTATGTAATTTCGTGATTTTCTTACCTTTAGCACTTTCATCAAATAGTTTGTCAACTAGCTTGGATCTCACGGCCTACACACTTCTCAATGTTCCCTGAGATCGAACATACTTTCTATCGCATTGCTCACTAATCTTTTCTTTACTATCAACGTGTGTTTTCCTGCAAATACTCAAAGCATACAAATAACGTAGCTCATAAACATACTACTTACTATCATTAATTTACTGAGCTTATGCTTTCAAGCTATTAAACACACTCTACATCTAATTCCCATGTATCAAAAATTTTAATTTCTACATAAAAACAGAAAAATGGAGATGAGAGACAACAAATCCCCACACCCCCAACTCAAAAATGAGCCGTGTCCCCACGACTCGAAAAAGACTCGAAACAGAAATTAAAATGAGCAGATAAAAGCATTTACAGAAATGGTAAGGAAGAAAGAGAGCATACTCTCGAGGCTTATTGTCTCGCATCATTGATATCCAAGGTTGGATTTGCTTGATATTTCGTTAATTGCTCAAGGAGTTTCATGATGTGCATTTGATTAGCATTGATTTGTGCCACATCATTGACTAAGGAAGTTTGAGCTGCTTCGAATTTTGTTAAACGCTCCTCCATCTTCTCTTGCCAACTTTGCTCCTTTTCTTCTTTCGAGATTTGCGTAGAACCCGCTCTTCGAAAGACATCTTTGATCCAAGCATTATCAATATAAGTCTCCTTAAATTCGAGTTTCTCTTCTTCACTCAATGTAACATTCGCTTTTCGCACAAGAAACGTGATCATAGTAGGAAATATAACATTATAAACTGATTTAGGAGAGACCGAAAATCGCATCACCTCCTCATAGATCAACTGTGCCACATCTACTTCTTCTCCTCTCAAAATACAATCCAAAAGTAGAGCGTTCTTCATAGTCACATCCAAAGTTCGTGTGTTTCCAAAGACATTAGGAATAAGGAAATTGTGCCAAATTCTCGCATCCGTTTGAAGATATTTGTATGGCTAAGGTGTCTTCAATTCTCCCTTATGTGATTGCACTTTCTCCTTGTCGAAAACATGCTCAAAAAGTAATTCCTCATCAAAGATTTTTCGTTTAGCAACCGCTTCATCATACTTGCAATAACCTTTCAATTTCTTAAACTTGAAGTGGTTTCTAATGTCCTCAACTGTGAAAGGAACTAACTTTCCTCTAATCGGAACACAGCCTTTACTATCTCGGCTAAAGAGGCCTAAATAGAATTCCAAAACTAACTCATGACATAATTTAGAGCGTCTTACCATGAGCGTAGACCAACCCAATTTTGCACCAAGCTCTAAGAATCTCTTATAATCTCCTGCACCAACTTCTTCTGTGAATACTTTCTCATATGCAAAAGGTAGCTCTTTTAATTGTTTCTCTGCAGAAGCTTTTAAGGCCTTTGAAGCTTCCTCTTTTTCCTTGGGTGTAGGACCTTTGAACCGTGGAAGTTGTGTTCTCTCATTTGAATAAAGGTAAATCCTTTTTCCATTACGATCACACATAACTAGTTTTCCTCCATCTTCAACATCATTTTTACCCTTAGCTTTAGAACTAGAACCTTTGTTAATTGATTTCTTCTCAATTGAACCCAATACCTTGCTTTTCTTCACCTCCCTCTTGTTAGCTAATATTGTTGTTCTATTAGTCATCTTCAATTGACCCCCAACTCAAAGCTTTAACAACTCTTGAAATTTGAACTTGTGAATTTTTGGTTGAACAAGCTTGATTTGTCTTGGGAAGGATGAATTGAAGATGAATCTCTATGTGGGTAAGTGATCTCTCCCTAATTGTTCTTATTTTCGACCCTTGGGAGACATCATTTTTTATGTTTAATTGAATATTTTGATAGACTTTTGAGTTAAAAATGTAATAATCCGGAATTTCCATTTTATTTCTGGTATTTTTGATTTATTAAACTTTTGCGCGTAATCTTGTGTATTTTAGTGAAAAGTTTGTAGGTTTTAAATATTAGCTAGGAATGGAATCCGAGAAGAAAGTCAAAGATCGTGATATGGAGTCAAGACTTGAAGATAGATCCCGAAGGAATTTGATTTTGGAGCTGCAAATCTGGAAAACAGGCCAAAGATTGCTGATTTCGAGGCACTTAAGGGATGATTTAGCCGCTGACCTTTGAAGATAAAACGTTCCTTAACGAGTAACGGAAATTTTTCAAGTGATTTCAGGTCAATCGGAGTTATAACGAATCGGCTAGAGCCGTTTTAGTGAAGGTGGTGCAGCAGTTACGGGATTTTGGGCTAAGTTAGTGGACTTGGGTCTTCAATATTTCATTTAATTAAAAGCCTAGGTCCAAGTCCGAATTTGAGCTTATAAAAGGAGTTCTTGACTTTTATTTTTCACACAATTCTCTTTTTACAAATTAAAACATCAGAGAGAAGCAACAGAAGGAAGAAAGAAGAAGCTGTAGAGTTGGAGAGGGTCTATATCTCCATTCTCTGCCAAATCCAATTCCGGAAATTAAGTTTTCTTTATTTTTAATTCTATAATACATTATGAATTCCATTTCTTTTAATTTAGTTTTCTTTTTAATTAGTATGAGCTAAACACATTTTAGTGCTTGAGAATGCTTTATGGGTGAATCCCAATTCTATTGAATTTCGTATGTTGAATTTGGGTTTCTGTAAAATTAAATTAGATTGGGACTTTTACTCTTTTCGATAATTTAAGATTATTTACTGTTTTTAGAGTCATGAACTAAAAACAAGTATTAGTATCTAGGCTATTCCACATATGTGGCGTGTGAATCTTCCTGACGGAGGGTTTAGGTAAGGAACCAATTATTCAATCTAAAATAGAAGCTATTGATTCTGACGAACTTAACTAATTTTAGGGTCGATGAGGTAAAATTCTTAAACATCTAAAAGTGGATCATATTTACCCTGATGGGACTAGTGACACTCTAGGATAGCCTTATAGTCAACCCTGACGGGGGTATAAAGAATTTAGAATCCCGACCAGTGTAATTGACCAATCTAATCCTTAAACAGCATAGGTTATGAAATAGGATTACGAGGATCCCTTGCGTTCTCAAGTGCTACCTTCTCATATTTGCGTTTCACACTCATATATTTGCGTCTTAGTATTTAATTGCATTTTCCATTTAGTATTTCATTACTTAGGATTAATAAAAACAACCAATCAATCATAATATCTTTACTTGCTTTCATAAGTGCAACCATTCATTTTTCGATAAGCATTGTAGTTAACCAAACCGTCCCTGCGAACGATCATAGCATCACTTATTACTACTTGGGACAACCGTACACTTGCGGTTGTGGTTCAATTACTTTTCCATTTATTTTAGAACACACAAAGGACCACCAGGTTTTTGGCGCCGCTGCCGGGGACAGTAGCGTGTGACCACGGTGTTTATCATTTAGTGATAGTTGCATTTATTTTATTTTATCAGTTTTACGCTTTTTGTTTGTTCATCTTTTTCAGGTTTTTAGGTTTTGTGTATGCGAAGGAGACTCTTTAAGAATCTAGAGCCAGCACCTCCGATCCTTAATAATCTAGAATCATTAATCAGACTTGCTAACAAGAGAAGGAAAGAACAAGAAGCTTTAGAAGTAGAAGAACAAGCGAACAAAATGGAGAACATTAATATTCAGAATCAACAAAATAACTGACAAGTTCGGCTAGATGCTAATGGCCAACCCATAGCGCCACAAGTTCTTAATCCTCTAGTTCCACCAGGCAATCCTAATCCTCAAGTCTAAGTTCAAATGGCGATCAATCAAGATCCATGGTTTGTTAATGGTCCATCAGAAGTTCCATTCCGTGCTCCTGCTATAGGGGTAGGTGCTCCAAACATAAATGTTCCGAGGTTCCGTCTAGATTCGGGTATGTTAGCTCAATTCCAAAAATTTGGAAATTTTCGTGGTAAAGCTGGAGAAGATCCTCTTCGAGCAGTACAGAAATTCAAGCAGATATGTGATTCTTACATCACACAAGGGGTTTCAAAAGAACAGATGAACTTTGCTGTGTTTCGATTTTTCGTTATAGATGGAGCGAGTGAATGGCACGATACGCAAGATCCTACGAAGATAACAAACTGGGAACAATTAGAAACTACGTTTTTCAATAGGTATTATCCGTCTAATATGAGGTTAGATGCTGAACTAGAGTTGACACATTTCAAGCAAGATTATGATGAAACTTTGGGTAAAAGTTGGGCAAGATTTCAGAAATGTTTGCGAAGAGTCCCGAATCATGACCTTACTGAACAACAACAGATGAAAATTTTCTATAATGGTCTTGAAGGTGGCTCTAGGAAAGATTTAGTTTTGTTGTGTGGTGATGCGTTTTTGCGAGTTCAACCTGCGTATGCAAGAATTATTTTGGATAGAACAGTTGATAATGAAGTTGGGTGGAACACCGCAAGAACACCAGTTAGAGGAGGAGTTAATAATGTCAATATTGAAGAAAAGTTCAACTCCTTAGAGACAAAGATTCAAACAACACTAGAACAACAATTGAGACAACTTACTTTAGCCGTGAAAGAAGGTTTTTCGAAAAAGAGAGGTGAGGTAAAGGTTGCAAAAGAGGTGTATGGATGTGAGTATTGTGGTGTTAATGATCATAGTGGGGAGAATTGTCAGAATAACCAAGAGTCCGTGATGTTTGTCTCCAATAGAGGTAACTTTAATTCGAGTGGTAATGGATATCAGCCTAACAGAAACCATCCTGGGTTTCAATGAGAAAAATACAATGAATCCCCTGTAATTATATTTAAGATTAAATCAATTTTGGTAAATGAACACCAATGTAATTATACTTTGCTGCTCATTAAAGTGATGAGATTAAATTAAAATTATGTAATTTTTTTAGAGTTTCAATGGTAATAATTAATTTTTACCTTAATTTGGGTCTTCTATTGTTGATGGTGGAGAATGGTCCCAATAGTGGTGGAGGTTTTCTTGTGCAGGAGAGCAGCTTGGTGGGAAGAGATGGTCCCCGAGTGAGTGGCTAAGGTTTACCTTAATTTGGGCTCTACAAAGAGGGTTGATGATGGTGGTGCTTGGTGGGTTGTGAATGGTTGATGATGGTGGAATGGGTAAATGTTTTTTTAAACGATTATAGAATAGGTGAACAGATAAAAATGAAGAAGAAGAGGGGAATTATGAGAAGAATGGGGATATTCGAGTGTTAATAGGGAAAGTCAGGTATATCCTTCTTAATTATATATTCTTTTTTTTAAATCTTTTTCTGATACATATCATTTTAATTTTTTGTACTTAAAATAATTAATGACACATTTTTTATGATATTTTTGTACAATTTCTAGATGTATCCATTTAAACTATTTTATTATCGTCAACCGGAAGCGAACTCAATATATCTTAAGAGGATAAAAAAAAACCAGTGCTATACAAAAATACTTATTAATACTTTCATTCTTTTTTCATTTCTAAATATCTAAGTAAGGGGTATATTTGATAATATCAAATGATATTAGAATCAAGTATGTACATGAGATTGTTTCCGCTTAGTCAAGTGAACCCACTAGGTACTGGTTCCAAATAAGAGTCTTGGCCCTATTACATGTCAGACAACATTTTGTCATGATCTTGTGTGATGGACCATTCATATTCAATAACGAACACACATAAATTGTGGCATAACTATAGGGATCAACAAGGTAATACTGTAAATCAAACGACATGGTTTCTTTGGTCCAAATCAGAATTGGAAGATGACGCACTTGTTGTTATTTAAGGTTGTATGCTTGCTCAAAATGAAAATCTTAATGCACATAGTGTTGTATTTAACAGTCTTCAAACTATATAGGGCATATACCATGCTCCTAAACCAGATAAAATGCCTGAGTAATCCTCTTTCCGATAGAAGGTGGTCCTATCATCATATTTCCTACTCGGAGAATGAAATTGTCAATTTCTTGTCTTAATATGTTAAGTATAACCTGGTCTCGTATATTTGAGGATATTTTCCTAGTAATATTCTTTAACTTTTCTCCAAAGACACTTTCTCAAGTAGGTATAGGTTGATCTTGTAGCATGTATTGTACATCTTTCAATTTGATCTTTGATACTGAAGAATTTGAATGGAAAAAAAATCATACGTTGATATATTATTAAATTTTGATTTATTATATAATATTTATCAAATTTTGCACTCTAACAAACTCAAAATATCCAGTAAGTTTGTGATTCTTTTGTGATCTACTAATAAAATATGACTCTTATTACAATACCTCTAAGTTTCATTGCTCGCTAAAATCTCCATAATTGTATTATTATTAATATGTATACTGTTCAGAATGATGTACCAATATAGTAAGATTTGAATTATAAATTTTGACAAATGCTTAATTGATTAAATAGTTTAAGCACCTTGGTTCCATAACTAATTAAATGGATGGATGAACTCGAGTTGATACAATATCCTAAGATGCTCTAATTATTATAAAATGATTGGAAGTGTATATCAATATTATTATAATTAATCATACTAGTTATATATAATTTTTGGTCAAATTTAATTAATGATAATTTATAATACAATTTAAAATGTTCATCGTAGAATTGCATTATCAATTAGGATAACATATGTGATTTATAATTCTGTTCACAATTTTCGATTTAGGTCGTTGATAGAGAAAACGTTATTCATAAAATTGATTAGAGCACATATTTTGCAAAAGAGCTCTCAAATGCTGGAACTTATAAGATAAATGAAATGAAATCATTATAAGAGAAAGATATAAGGTAATCTAACATGGATAATTGCAACCTATGATTTACCTTTCCACCATTAATTTAACCTATAAGATTTGCTAAATATATAATTCCAACAATGTAACTGAAGCACGATGTTGTGCCGATTAGTGGTAAGAAAAAATAATTCCAAATCGTTATTTGTAGATATTTATAGTATGATTCTTCCAGCTATATCTGGATTATCCTTATATGGATAAGGACGTGGGCAACACGTGCCCACGTGTTCTTGTTGAATTCTTCTTATGAAATTTCTAGGTGCGCTAAAGAGGTATACTCTTCAGTTAATATACTTGGACAGTTTTGATCAACCAAGGATCCCTCATCAGGTATTTTCTAGTTATGATACAACAGTTTAAATTATTTCATTATTTTTATATCTTATATTTTCTCATTATAGATAACTTAGTTTATAAATTACAATGGAATTTCCTATCAAACAATAGAATTAACTCATGTAATCACAAGTTTTGGATATACCGTAGTAAGAAAATTGTATTAATTAACAAGTTTAAGGGTTATACACAACCTACCTATTTTATGTCAAAAGTTAACATCCCTCAGTCCGAAAGATGAAAATCCAAACCACAAGAAATAAAAACTTCACAAGAAAAATGGGGTAAATTTTTTCATATACTCTTATTAATCTCTATACAACTTTTACTTTGAACCCATCGTAAGCCTCATGTGAATATTCGTGAGATGGGTGACAAAAAGAACTATGAACGGTGAGTTAAGTCATGCAAGACATAAAGCTTGTAATCCTAAGCACATATATCTTTTAGCATACAAACAATTAAAGGTGAAATGCAAGGAAAGGTTGAGCGCGGACATACATAGTAATAAAAATTAAATTTCACCAAGATGATTTGCATTCTTGTGGTATTTACGGAGAACTAGTGATAAAAATAAGGTTACTATCTTGAAAAAACTTGACTAGGAAATTGTTAACCAAGAATCCTTGTTAGGATATTCGCTTTGAATTGTTTGACAATTCAGTTCTACAACTACCTGTATATTTGGTAGGCCAAACTCAGAAACTCGAGGAATAAATAGATATGTTAGTAATACATCCATCTATCAGATATCTAGTTTATCTTTATAATACATTAATATCTTGATCTCTTACATTTTCACTTTTCTACCTCCATGATCCTTGACATCATTTAAGCCCGATATTCTCACCATCTTATGTTCGTGGTTTCTATATGACTTTGAAACGTGAGAAATATCTCACTATCAAACATAACATAATGTACAAAATTAATCAACCAAAGTTTACATCTCATTTTAAATAAAACTCAACCCATATCTCACCAAACATCTTAGCGAAATAAAAAGTCATTCATGAATATATTTGCATAAAGTGATAAAATATTAAAAATAAAATTAAATATTTTCCTTGTGTCGGTTATGAAGGACTAAAAATATTAGGTTAGTTATAAGAAAAAAATCATGATATGTTTTTCATTTAATTAATAATCTAGGATGGAGCCCGGAATTTTCGCAATGAATTATTTGTACTATAAGTCCATATAATATGAAATAAAATTCAAAATAAGTGCTTATATTATGTAAAACTATAATATAGATTCTTATATTATATAAATAATGCACTATGTGTCTCAATATAATTTTTTTAATTAATTACTTTTATGTAATTTACAACATGACATATAATTTACTAGTGATAAAGATGTTCATAAAAATAATATAATTATAAACCTAATAAAATAAAATTCAAAATTAGTGAATTAAATAAAGATTTTTTAAAAATTAAGAGTTTCAAATAAAAATTGTAAAAGTTAGTATGAGGCTCATACTAACTTGGCTCTGCCAAACATAAGTTTTTTAATTTAATGTACAATTAACGACATATATGTTAAGATGTATTTAAATAACATTAGTACCGTGTTAAGATAATTTGTTATGTTAAGAGTGCATCTCAACCGATTATAAACCAATGCATATATGTAATGACATATATAAAGAGATGAGAGAAAACATTATAAAATCAAATTTAATGGTATAACAAAACACATAATATAGTGAAAAATATAGGTTTATTTTAGTAGTTTATAGATTAAAAATAAATAGAAATTGTCAATTTGTTTAGAAGTGAAGCTTACAATATTAATATTTGACATGAACCATATTGGATTGTTTTTCAGTGTAATATCATGAATTGTACGAATTCATGAACAATGGGTGAGAAAAAAGATATAGTAAGAGACTAATTTAGTTAAAATAACAAAGGTGAGTGACAAATGTTTTTGTTTGTGTACCCACTAGTGTAACATCAATTTTCGTGTCATTTTATTTGATTTTACTTCTTTATATGATTACTGAATTTATCAATAAATATTGGATATAAGAACTTATGGGAAATATATGTAGGACTAGAAGGACCAGAAATATTTATTTTGAAAAGGTAATGAAGATGAGGTATAAACTGATTAGATCTGTCAAATGAGGAGGACCTTTAATTTGAGTAAGAAAAGATAGTTGAGCAAAAAAGAAGTGATACTATAGTGGACAGGAGCATGATTTAATTACAAAGAATAATTAAAAAAATATTGCATTATAGAAACGGTCAATAATAATGGTGAATAGTAATTAGAAATACATATTAACCAACTAGTAACTTAACAATAAGATCTTTCCACTATTTTTATCTAAAGATGTGTTAAAAAAGTTAGCTATAAAAAATAAAAAATATAATCGCCAATACAATCATGATGAATTGCCGGTGCAACCGAAGGAGAGAACCTCTTATGTAATTTATTTTAGAAAACTATCTGTAATTTTTAATTACACGGATTACACAATAAAAAATATTTCTAGCTTTTACTATTTTCGAAGATGTATAAAGCCATAAACATACTTGAATTACTATTGTTTTAGACTCCCTAGTTGCTAATATTCTCAAACACTCAACTACAATGGTTAAGGATAATATTTAATAACACGTGAATTTTTTTATCCCTAACCGGCCGCATGTTCATGGTTTCGTTTGATTGACCCCCTAGTGACTTGATCAATACTGTCATTTATCTTAAATTTTCACTTTATTTTAAGTGAGACTTATAAGGTTTACTTTACTATGGTATTTTTTTTTCCAAACATTGCCTAAAAGCGCATTAAACTTAGGATTAATTGATCATCCCAAAATGCAGTAAGTCTACGAATAAATGGCATGAGTGATTAATTTTTGTGCTTCACAACAGTACTACTGCCATAATACTACACTTCATCGTTGATCTTAACTTATCAAAGGAAAAAAGGAAAATAATGGAAGAAGAATTACATTATCTTAAATTTAATGATTTTTTAAAGGCGGATAAACAATATAATTCATTAAGTTATTTTTTCTCTCACCAAATAAGACAGATAGAATAAATTTATCACAACATTAAGAATTTAAATCCATAATAAAATATCGATAGGAAATAGTTATTCATCAAATTCAAGAGTAATTAGGTAATCCCCTGTTTGAACAATCCAACTTCCACAAACAGAAATCAAGTTTACAAACCAACTTCATGGAGTTGAGTTTCAGGAGGTTGCTCCTTGGAACTGGAAATGAACACTTGGAGCCTTTTGAATCTTCAAGAGATAATAGAAGATGTTCACCTTAATCTCTTCTAACATGACACAAGTGTTTTTGTTCTTCATGTTACTTGGAGGAACATGGAGTTTATACTTTGGAGCAAAGTACCCGTAATACTCATTTTCTGGCATCTCATTGTCAAGCTCAACCCCAAGTGCCACACCTGTCTGGTTAAATTACAAAAGGACAACAATTCATATTCAATAATTTCGACTTGTTACTGCATAAAAAAGTTAAAAAGAAGTGAAAGAAATACCTCATAGCACCAGCACCTAGCTACATTTCGTATAGTATAGCCACCTCCATCCAATTAAAGTAACTGCACATTGAAAACCTATTTAATATCAATATTATTATTAAAATTGAAAACCTAGATTACTCCTTTTCATGTTGTTTATAATTCATTTATTTCAAATTTTTCTTAACATAACTTTTCAAGTCCAATTACACGGTTCTTTATATCAAAAAATTTCTTGTTCTATTTAATTTAACTTAAGTTAAAAAAATTAATATAAATTTAAAAGAGGAAGATAATATTCATTTTATGGTTATTGCATCGAAGAACCATATAATTAGTCAATTTTAAAAGTAACAAAAATGATAAATGAAAATCAAATATAGCATAATACAATTTCAGTTAACAAACTAAAAAAGAACATATAATTTAATAGGTTATCACAAAGAACAAATAAAAATTAATGCAATAATTGAAAGAAAAAATATATTAAAGTAAACTTACCAAATTAATTGAAATTTCATGATCAACGATCTGACGAAATAGAGAATAGCAATAGTGAGGGAAATATATAGTAAATAACATAGAAGAGGGGCAATCCAAGAGGATATGAAGAATTAGATTCACAAGACCTCTATGAGGAGTGGTTTGGTGGTTTTAGAAGAGTAAAGGAAAGGAGAAAGAAGTTGTATAGAGGAGAATAGGAAGAAAATGATAGTGTTGTGATTTATTTATGGAGTTTTAGGATGAGGAATTGTGTACAAGACATTTTTGTAAAACGACGTTGTTTCTTATTAAATAACTGACACCATTTGTTTTAGTAGTTACACTATATAGCACACATTTTCTTTAATTTTTTGTTATGAAATTAAATTAAATTATGTTATTTGTGGTAAATAATAAAAAGAACAAAATTGTTAATTCAGATATTTATATTTTGTACTTTATAGAATTTATTAATTTTTCTAATCAAAGAATAAAGGGTTAGATTAAAAAAAATCTCCTCATTATGTTCAGAATAAAAATCGATTAATTCCCAAGAAGGCTAGTTTTAATTCTCTCTAACCACAACCGTCATTTATTCCTAATCTTTCCTTTTTTACCCTTTTTACCACATCCGGTAAATTCTGTACATCATTATATCTCTCCTAAACTGATAATTAACTTTTTACCTAGATTATATTCTAACATATGCTCTCAACAAATATGCAAGCTTGTATCAATGGGTCTACTACAAGAGACTTGTTAAGTGTAATTGGAGGATTAACTCTATACAAGGACTAAGGTAAAATTGTGTTATTGGTCCCTGTTAAACTTTGACTTAGCAAATTCTATTTGAATACTCAAAATTATGCGAAATACACATGTGTTATAAACCAACATTGGAAAAAAATCTTTCCTGGCAATACATCAAAAACATTAGTTTGAGTTCTCTAAGTTTTGGCAATTTTCGCAAAACTCAAAATGTTATTCTTTTTTACTTCTTTTTGCATTTTTGATATATTTTAGTTGTTTTTTTGTATTTTTGAATAACAAACCATAAGTATATATCATGGAACATGATATATATATACTAGGTATAACCCATGTCTAAAGACCCTATAAATAATATAAAGCTAATTTAATGCAAGAGTCACAAACGCATATGGGATAATGGAACTGAAACTTTTACCATCGTACTTTTTTTTGTCAAACAAAAATAAAGAAATACATACTATCTTATCCCTCTATTACTAAAAAGGGAAGTTACGCAGCTGAAAAAGTTGACAATCGAATTTAAAGGACAAATAGAAACATCGATATTCGTCTAGGTGCATTTAACGACTTTGTCTACAACTTCGTTAAATTCTCTTTTGATATGAATGACTTTCCATCCAGGAAATCTCTTCATCCACCTTACAATCGTACAATACAATGTAAATTTGCCTAATTTGTTTTTTTATTGCAAGTAAAATACATTAATCTCCAATAATCAAATATTGATCATTAACCAGTTGGGATTATTTTACTGGCCAAGGCCTTCGTCATCCATCTAGTAGTGCAAGTTCAAACCGAGATAATGACTCCGAGCCCAAAGTAGCTCTCCTATGTAAAAAAAATATTGAATCATTGTAATGTTTTTTTATTTTTAGTCTTCATTATTCCGTCACTAAGGCCAAACAAATTATAAGAACTTTTAAATCATATTAATAATTAATTGTATTATTAATCAAACCACGAAGACTTCGATATCAAATCTGGGTGAAAATCAATAGAGAATAATAAGAAATAATATAACTAAGCCATATTTAATCACTTTTTTTCTACAAAATTGTAAATACAAATACATAAAATCAACCTACACCTTTTTTTTTTGTAAACTTTTGTCAGGAGGTTATATTAATCAATAAGAGAAAGATCATGTGATCCATATATACCAATATTTTGCGTAACACATTTTGCAAGTGCATTAGTTGTCCTTCTATTAAAGCATCTTTTGATATGTTAGACTTTCGAGTTTTTAAATTCTAATTAACCATTTCAAAATTTTTATCAACCATAGGTTGGATACTTTAATAAATTCTAATCATTTTGTGAATAACTTAAACAATTTCGAAGTTGTTAGAGTACAAAAAATAACTCTAAAGATTGAGATCAGACGATGATTCCATTGTTCATAGAATAACCTAGCTTAATCGTAGGATCTTAAATTATCTAAAAATGAGACTAATTTTTTCTGAGTCAAATTTGTTTGGTTCCATTTTTGTTAATTTTACATAAAAAAATTATTACAAAAAGCAGTAAAAATCATTATCTCTAAAGAGTTAAACGTTTACTTTTCCGTCCTCTTTCATTTTTCCATTTTTTTTGTACACAAAATTAAAAAATTTATTTAATGACACTGATCTTTACAAATCTACCACTATTTAATAACACAAAGGTATTTATTACATTCCCTTTTTTTACATGGAATAGTGCTTAGATACGTCAACAATAATAAACATTCTGAAGATATGAGAATAATAAATCACAAAATCATGGTATAACTTGTTGTCCTACATTTTACTATGTGCCCACATGATCATATTTCCCACAAAGTCCATATAGATAAGAGAATATGAATCAATCGAAAGTTTTGTAACATGTCGAATTTGGAAAAGGTGTGCAGGTTAAAAGAACATTTTTACTGAAATATAATTAGAAGAGAAAATTCTAGAAACCAAAAGGTGTACATGCTAAAAGAACCTTTTTACTGAAATATAATTAGATTAAGCTGGGTTATTCTAAAAACCAAAAATTAAATTTGGGCTTGATCATGCAATCCCATTACTAATTGAATTAATCACTGGGATACCTGGTATTCCACGAAAATAATACAACAATACGTGATTAGACACATTTTTTTAACATTTGAGAGTAAAAACCCGAGATAAAATCTTTAAAATGTAATAAAGAAAATAGACTGTTCATGCAAAACTGTAGTGACTCAAGCATAAAGTTAGGAAACAAATAATGACCCCAAGCACATCAGAATTCTATTGATAAATATATTTTTGAAAACGGTTATCATTTCACCTAGAGCCAATAAATTAAAAAAGATTGTTCAGAAACATATTGCTATATAATGTAACTTAAGATACAACACATAAATAGCATGACTTATCCCAGACCAAATAAATCCTTCTCTACTTCACATACCCAATTTGTGGCTGGTACATGAAAAAAAATTCAAATAAAGACAACTCTGTCTCTCCATATATTACATATCCTTCTCCAACTGTGCAATAAAAATGCGGACCAATAGTGCAATTAAATAAACTACTGCCTCTTAAATGCTCTATCGTCTTATACTTAACGTACAATAGGTTTACAATGCATAAAGTATCATGTGACCTATTTAATGAAAGACGTCGCTTTCAACTAAAACACTTGCAAGAGATAGTACATTCCATCATTCAGAACCGTGTTACAATACTTGTACTTGTCAAAACAAAAATCAGCCAGCCACTTGGATGATAACTAATTGAATCCTTCACATTTCAAACATTACTAAGCTGAAAGTCCCTTGCTTAATTAAGGAATAATGACAATTAGGGACACACATTTCTACGACATGACATGGTAGAAACACCAATACACGATAGGTCCAGAAAGGCAGTTTCAACTGCGTTAGTGCAATCCGAAATACAACATGCGATCAAGAGGACTGAATAGAAATTCAGTCTGCGTCAATGTGCTTTGTAGCAGTACTTTTGGCAGTGATTTCAGCAACTCCCAACATTGCATTACTTCTTTATAGTTTTCTTTCATTTTCCATGTCCTCTTCTTCATCTTCACATTTTTTCCAACTTCTGAGATCTTTGTAAATAGTAAGTAGTTATTTGTGTCCTATTATTAAATAAATAAAAGTTAATATTGACATTTGATACTAAATTCGAATCTAATAATATATTATAATATTAAAATATACTTAGTTAGATTTTCTAGATAAACGTACCATTTTGGAGCAGGTCCAAGAGCTGAGTATAAAATAAGAAGGTATTTAAGTTTTTTACGAAACTAAATAATATTAAACCACTCTCTTTCAGAACAAATAAGTAGTTGATTCTGCCACTTGTTGACTCAATATACGTCATGTCTTTACTCAAAACGGGTCTCACCACACAATTTGTGAAGATAAAGGGTTTAAATCGTAATTAAGAGAGAAGGGATACTTTTTGCTTATGGGTCCCATATACTAACGATATGGTGATCAACTGTGATTAACTTTTATCGCTCAATTATTGGGCTTCCATACCTATGAAATATAATTAAATTTTAGTAAGAATGTTTAATTTTAACTCTAAAAGGGTTTAAAAATAAATGGATTCTTACATATGATCTTTTTCTCTGATAGGGTAGGAAGAACGAAAATAAAAAATCTAAAATGCATAGTGCATCAAAATGATTAATTATAGACCTTTTCTAAATGAGAAACTTACATTTTCCAACATGATATGATCCATATCTGCTACAGATTTCAATATATCTAATAAAGAGGTGGAATCTGAGAGGATACCAAGAGAGGTGCCAACTAGAATTGCAGTTGGTGTGGCAATTTCAAGAGCGCACGTGGACAAGAGACGACCTAGATTGGAAGAACACATTTTAAATTTCTTGCAAAAAGTACACAATTTCTATCTTTTAAACATTCATAATAGTTCATTTGTAGCCACTTGTCTATATATAATAACTCAGCAAGTAGCAATGGATTTTCATCTGGAACAGCAATACTTTTTAGCAAATTCTCTGGGAATATATAACAAAGGGAGTAGTAGAGATAACACCAATAAACACAACACCTTTAGAATATAACAAAACCTATCGTTTGAGTAGTGAGAGTAAAATCCTCGATTCATAATTAAAAATTCGACAACTGTAAGAACAATATTCGATCAAAAAAGGAGAATGGGTTACATAACCACATACTGAGATAGGTATATTTGTTTTATAATACAAGGTCTTATAAAGCAATTTTTGCATAGCAAAAACATGACCCAAGTGCAATTTACAATTTTGAAACAATGTAAGTCAATTGAAGTTATGTAGTGTTTCAGTTGAATTAAAAAATGGACTTTTATGTTAAAGAAGTGTGATGTCCATGTTAATACGTTTAAGTTCTCTCAAGGTACCAATTTTTGCATAACCAAAGGACTAATAATGCAATTTACTTGTTTTTTTAACTTAATATCTTGTGTTCATGTTATCAAGTCTAACATTCTTTTATAGGTGAAAAGTGAATTGCCAAGTACATTTACGGCTTTTCTCTATCGACAACATCAACATCGATGGTCATGTGCCCTGCTAATATTTTCAGAAAATGTCCATTGAGATCATAACGAATGAAGTAAAAAATTGAAATTTTTATCACTGATTTTACCTTTTTTGTGATTCTACATAACGTGTCTTTATGGAAGAAAATTCATGTGATATATAGAGTGACTTTTGTTTTTTACTGCATAGTGTTATATGGTACTGTTATTGTATATTCCTTCCATCATAACCATTATTAATGCTTGGTGTCGCCTAGGGTGTGATAAAAATATGATAAATAAAGTCTAGAAAACTACGCACTCTCACCTTAGACAGACACAGTACTGCAAGTATTACAGGACGTATGCAAGTTTTAGTTAGTAAGTTGAGTTCGTTCTCAAGGACTTAAGTGTGTTATACGAGTAGGTAACAGTAACGAGTAAGCAATAATTAATTAAAAGACAAAAAATAAAAGTAATAGAATTTCGAAATTAATAATTAAAACTAAGAAAATAAAGGCAATAAAATAAAATACGAAGAATATGAGATGAGAAGTATAGCTTAGGTTTTGCTAGTATGCACTAATACTTCTAATTCTTTCTATTAGATCTAGTTAATAAGGAAGAATATTAGCTCTTGTATACTTAGTCAGGATTCTAAATTCCCATTCCTTAGACCTTGAGAGCGACTAAGGGGGTTACGGACACACCACGAGGCTGGTTCAAATAGGGTTATCCTGCGCTACTAGGGCCCTAAGCAATCAATTTCCATACATGGTGATAGTGATTAAATTATACCCTAATGACTATCTAGTTAGAATCAGTTTTGTCAGAAGTAATATCGACACTAGACGTTATGTGGTGTTTCAATAATTAGACACCCAACTAAGGTGATCATCTAATTACTATTAAGAAAGCCTAAAGTGATCAGTTCTACGACAGGCAATAAATCAAAATACATAAACAAATATAAAGGTAAGAAGCTAATATCAGACTGAAACATGTATTCCAAAAGAAACTTAGATAGAAGAATTAGAATTCATAGTTTATACATGATGCAAAACCCAAGCTATGGGAAGTTTAGTTCATACCTGAAGGAAATAAACTAAAAGAAATAATGAAAGACATTATCTTGCTCTCTACAATAACTAAGAATCAATATAAGGTTTAGAACTGAGAAAGGATGATTTACAAGTGATATAAGTCTGTATTTATAGGTGTTTAGAAGACCTGATTCGTTTTCTTGAAGGAGAGGTTAAGTAATGGACTCCAAGCCCAACTCAAATTCGTAACCCTAAAAACATGCAATTAGGCCCGTTTTTCTTTTGGTCCTAGAAGCTTCGATATTTGTCCGTTTGACGCGTATGAATATACCAAATTGATCGTCTCGGAATGCTCTTCAACTTTGCTCTTGACCGTTTCTCTAAATTCCTCACCGTTCTTGAGATATAAGCTGATTTGTGGTCGTAGGTGCAGAAATTCAGGATTAAGGCAGCTTTTCCTTTTCCATGTTTTTAGCTTTTCTTTCCTTTATCTCCAATTTCCATGCTTATCTCTTTCCATATCTTGTAGTCTTTGACTTGGAATCTAATTAATCTCCATAATTATCTTTAAAACTTCACACTAAATAAATAGTTAAACCCAATATGCTCTAAAAATATTATTTTACTAAATCAAGATTCAAAATAGGAAAGTGCACTATTTCTCAAGAAAATAGACTATTATGACTTCTAAATCACTAAAAATGATATCTCATCCTAATATAAATCTATCACAAATGAGGAGACATCAAGACCCCCAACTCAAAGTTGTATCGTTCCGATACAATAAAGATAAAAAAAGGAAGTCTATAAATACACACTTATGAATTTCCAACACAATGGGAAGAACATAGCATAATATATAGAATAATCCTAAAGCAACAACTCAAAAAATTTCATGCAATAATATTCATAAACTACATACCTGTACACTTCTCATATCCACATTCAACACGGCTTGAATTCAAGATCAGATTAGTTTCGCAATGTAAGAAGGATTTGGAACTTTACTCAGTTCCCCAAGGAAGCTATAGATTGTTCATCGAACTTCACTAGTATTCAAGATCCACTTAACTACTCTCTAATGGCTCAATCACTTCTTGATTACATAGTAAAGAATCAAAAGGTCTTTAAGGTTGTAATTTAGGCTTAGGGATGGTATGATAGTATATTTGGATAATTTAGAGTGAGCTTTTGGCTCTCTCCTTACTATCCATCAACGAATCGTCCTAGAGCTTGAGTTACTCTCATAAAACGTTTCTCACTCAACCCAATGAATTCCTTGATGCACAATTTAGCATCCCCAATAACCCAATTAAAGCATAAGATGTTCACATAAAAATTCCACTTTGCCGGTCCGAATATATATTTTTTCTTTTCTTTTCAAATCAATTTCTTAAGCTATGACTCTCTTTTTAATGTTGAGATATCACGCTATTTTCTCATATATATTTTTTTCTTTTTATGCCCTTGTTGGAAAAATTAGCTCGTAACTTCTTTTTCATTCACTATTACCCCGACAAAGGCTAACAATAAAAATATGTGAATCATCATAAATATAAAGCACAAAGCACAATTAATAAGCTCAAAAATCCCATCCCAATAACAATTCCCATAATGGTGGACCCACCACCCCAAACTCAAGCTCTAAAACAACTGTCTATGCATCGCGATTCGAGTGCGAGTCATATGGAAAAGTCCTATAATCTAAAGGATATGCCTTATAAAGTGTTTCAATAAAAAGCTTTAGAAAGGCTAGAAGGGACTGAGAAGGATATAGCATATAAAATCAAAATAACAAGGTGAGAAGGTATAAAAAGGCTTCAAGGGCTTCAAATATGAACAAACCTTTAGCACTTTCTGTACCTTTAGCACTTTCATCAAATGGTTTGTCAACTAGCTTTTTCAAAATAATTTCGTTATTTTCTTACCTTTAGAACTTTCATCAAATGGTTTGTCAACTAGCTTGGATCTCACGGCCTACACACTTCTCAATGTTTCCTGAGATCGAACATACTTTCTATCGCATTGCTCACTAATCTTTTCTTTACTATCAACGTGTGTTTTCCTGCAAATACTCAAAGCATACAAATTACATAGCTCCTAAACATACTACTAACTATCATTAATTTACTGAGCTTATGCTTTCAAGCTATTAAACACACTCTACATCTAATTCCCATGTATCAAAAATTTTAATTTCTACCTAAAAACAGAAAAATGGAGTTGAGAAACAACAAATCCCCACACCCCCACACCCCCAACTCAAAAATGAGCCGTGTCCCCACGACTCGAAAAAGACTCGAAATAGAAATTAAAATTAGCAGATAAAAGCATTTACAGAAATGGTAAGGAAAAAAGAGAACATACTCTCGAGGCTTATTGCCTCGCATCATTGATATCCAAGGTTGGATTTGCTTGATATTTCGTTAATTACTCAAGGAGTTTCATGATGTGCACTAGATTAGCATTGATTTGTGCCACATCATTGACTAAGGAAGATTGAGCTGCTTCGAATTTTGTTAAACGCTCCTCCATCTTCTCTTGCCAACTTTGCTCCTTTTCTTCTTTCGAGATTTGCGTAGAACCCGCTCTTCGAAAGACATCTTTGATCCAAGCATTATCAATATAAGTCTCCTTAAATTCGAGTTTCTCTTCTTCACCCAATGTAACATTCGCTTCTCGCACAAGACACGTGATCATAGTAGGAAATTTAACATTATAAACGGATTTAGGAGAGACCGAAAATCGCATCACCTCCTCATAGATCAACTGTGCCACATCTACTTCTTCTCCTCTCAAAATACAATCCAAAAGTAGAGCGTTCTTCATAGTCACATCCAAAGTTCGTGTGTTTCCAAAGACATTAGGAATAACGAAATTGTGCCAAATTCTCGCATACGATTGAAGATATTTGTAAGGCTAAGGTGCCTTCAATTCTCCCTTATGTGATTGCACTTTCTCCTTGTCTAAAACATGCTCAAAAAGTAATTCCTCATCAAAGATTTTTAGTTTAGCAACCGCTTCATCATACTTGCAATAACCTTTCAATTTCTTAAACTTGAAGTGGTTTCTAAAATCCTCAAGTGTGAAAGGAACTAACTTTCCTCTAATCGGAACACATCCTTTACTATCTCGGCTAAAGAGGCCTAAATAAAATTCCAAAACTAACTCATGACATAATTCAGAACGTCTTACCATGAACGTAGACCAACCCAATTTTGCACCAAGCTCTAAGAATCTCTTATAATCTCCTGCACCAACTTCTTCTTTGAATACTTTCTCATATGCAAAAGGTAGCTCTTTTAATTGTTTCTCTGCAGAAGCTTTAAAGGCCTTTGAAGCTTCCTCTTTTTCCTTGGGTGTAGGACCTTTGAACGGTGGAAGTTGTGTTCTCTCCTTTGAATAAAGGTAAATCCTTTTTCCATTACGATCACACATAACTAGTTTTCCTCCATCTTCAACATCATTTTTACCCTTAGCTTTAGAACTAGAACCTTTGTTAATTGATTTCTTCTCAATTGAACCCAATACCTTGCTTTTCTTCACCTCCCTCTTGTTAGCTAATATTGTTGTTTTATTAGTCATCTTCAATTGACCCCCAAGTCAAAGTTTTAACAACTCTTGAAATTTGAACTTGTGAATTTTTGGTTGAACAAGCTTGATTTAGCTTGGGAAGGATGAATTGAAGATGAATCTCTATGTGGGTAAGTGATGTCACCCTAATTGTTCTTATTTTCGACCCTTGGGAGACATCATTTTTTATGTTTAATTGAATATTTTGATAGACTTTTGAGTTAAAAATGTAATAATCCGGAATTTCCATTTTATTTCTGGTATTTTTGATTTATTAAACTTTTGCGCGTAATCTTGTGTATTTTAGTGAAAAGTTTGTAGGTGTTAAATATTAGCTAGGAATGGAATCCGAGAAGAAAGTCAAAGATCGTGATATGGAGTCATGACTTGAAGATAAATCCCGAAGGAATTTAATTTTGGAGCTGCAAATCTGGAAAACAGGCCAGATATTGCTGATTTAGAGGCACTTAAGAGATGATTTAGCCGCTGACCTTTGAAGAGAAAACGTTCCTTATCGAGTTACGAAAATTTTGCAAGTGATTTCAGGTCAATCGGAGTTATAACGAATCGGATAGAGCCGTTTTAGTGAAGGTGGTGCAGCAGTTACGGGATTTTGGGCTAAGTTAGTGGACTTGGGCCTTCAATATTTCATTTAATTAAAAGCCTAGGTCCAAGTCCGAATTTGAGCTTATAAAAGGAGCTCTTGACTTCTATTTTTCACACAATTCACTTTTTACAAATTAAAACATCAGAGAGAAGAAACAGAAGAAAGAAAAAGAAGCTGTAGAGCTGGAGAGGGTCTATATCTCCATTCTCAGCCAAATCCAATTCCGGAAATTAAGTTTTTTTTTTTTTTTTTAATTCTGTAATACATTATGAATTCCATTTCTTTTAATTTAGTTTTCTTTTTAATTAGTATGAGCTAAACACATTTTAGTTCTTGAGAATCCTTTATGGGTGAATCCCAATTCTATTGAATTTCGTATGTTGAATTTGAGTTTCTGTTAAATTCAATTCGATTGGGACTTTTACTCTTTTCGATAATTTGGGATTATTTACTGTTTTTAGAGTCATGAACTAAGAACAGGTATTAGTATCTAGGCTATTCCACATATGTGGCGTGTGGATCATCCTGACGGAGGGTTTAGGTACCGAACCAATTATTCAATCTAAAATAGAAGCTATTGATTCTGACGAACTTAGCTAATTTTAGGGTCAATGAGATAAAATTCTTAAACATCTAAAAGTGGATCATATGTACCCTAACGGGACTAGTGACACTCTAGGATAGCCTTATAGTCCACCCTGACGGGGGTATAAGGAATTTAGAATCCCGACCATTGTAATTGACCAATTTAACCCTTAAACAGCATAGGTTGTGAAATAGGATTAGGAGGATCCCTTGCGTTCTCAAGTGCTACCTTCTCATATTTGCGTTTCACACTCATTTATTTGCGTCTTAGTATTTAATTGCATTTTCCATTTAGTCTTTCATTACTTAGGATTAATAAAAACAACCAATCAATCATATTATCTTTACTTGCTTTTATAAGTGCAACCATTCATTATTCGATAAGCATTGTAGTTAACCAAACCGTCCCTGCGAACGATCCTAGCATCACTTATTACTACTTGGGACAACCGTACACTTGCGGTTGTGGTTCAATTACTTTTGCATTTATTTTAGAACACACAAAGGACCACCAAGTTTCTGGCGCCACTGCCGGGGACGGTAGCGTGTGACCACGGTGTTTATCCTTTAGTGATAGTTGCATTTATTTTATTTTATCAGTTTTACGCTTTTTGTTTATTCATCTTTTTCAGGTTTTTAGGTTTGGTGTATGCGAAGGAGACTCTTTAAGGATCTAGAGCCAGCACCTCCGATCCTTAATAATCCAGAATCATTAATCAGACTTGCTAACAAGAGAAGGAAAGAACAAGAAGCTTTAGAAGTAGAAAAACTAGCGAACAGAATGGAGAACATTAATATTCAGAATCAACAAAATAACGGACAAGTTCAGCTAGATGCGAATGGCCAACCCATAGCGCCACAAGTTCTTGATCCTCTAGTTCCACCAGGCAATCCTAATCCTCAAGTCCAAGTTCAAATGGCGATCAATCAAGATCCATGGTTTGTTAATGGTCCACCAGAAGTTCCATTTCGTGCTCCTGCTATAGGGGTAGGTGCTCCCAACATAAATGTTCTGAGGTTCTGTCCAGATTCGGGTATGTTAGCTCAATTCCAAAATTTTGGAAATTTTCGTGGTAAAGCTGGAGAAGATCCTCTTCGAGCAGTACAGAAATTCAAGAACATATGTGATTCTTACATCACACAAGGAGTTTCAAAAGAACAGATGTACTTTGCTGTGTTTCGATTTTTCGTTATAGATGGAGCGAGTGAATGGCACGATACGCAAGATCCTACGAAGATAACAAACTGGGAACAATTAGAAACTGCGTTTTTCAACAGGTATTATCCGTCTAATATGAGGTTAGATGCTGAACTAGAGTTGACACATTTCAAGCAAGAGTATGATGAAACTTTGGGGTAAAACTTGGGCAAGATTTCAGAAATGATTGCGAAGAGTCCCGAATCATAACCTTACTGAACAACAACATATGAAAATTTTCTATAATGGTCTTGAAGGTGGCTCTAGGAAAGATTTAGATTTGTTGTGTGGTGATGCGTTTTTGCGAGTTCAACCTGCGTATGCAAGAATTATTTTGGATAGAACAGTTGATAATGAAGTTGGGTGGAACACCACAAGAACACCAGTTAGAGGAGGAGTTAATAATGTCAATATTGAAGAAAAGTTCAACTCCTTAGAGACAAAGATTCAAACCACACTAGAACAACAATTGAGACAACTTACTTTAGCCGTGAAAGAAGGCTTTTCGAACAAGAGAGGTGAGGTAAAGGTTGCACAAGAGGTGTATGGATGTGAGTATTGTGGTGTTAATGATCATAGTTGGGAGAATTGTCAGAATAACCAAGAGTCCATGATGTTTGTCTCCAATAGAGGTAACTTTAATTCGAGTGGTAATGGATATCAGCCTAACAGAAACCATCATGGGTTTCAATATTCAAATCCTAGTGGGGCAGCTAATCCTACATATGCATATCAGCCGCGTCCCAAAGGTAACAATTTCAATCCAAGACCACACAACAATTATCAAGGAGGACAGAATCAGGGAAATTATGTTCAAAGACAAGCCCGTCAAGACAATTATAACGAAACCATGAACCAAAAAGCCTTACCTGCCCATCCACAAGAAGTTGTAGTTACCCTTCAGAAAATCGTTGAAAGCTTAATTGCTCTTCAGACACAAGCTATGGAAGTTAACAAGCGTCTGACGCAAATATGAAGCTATTACAGAATCAAATGGATCAATTCGCAAAACAGCTTAATCAGCATCCACAAGGGCAACTCCCTAGTGACACAGAAAATCGAAGAAAACATGAAGATTGCAAAGCGGTTACATTAAGAAGTGGTAAGAACCTTCCTCCACCACCTTTTCCTGTGATGAAAGAGAAAGAAGTTCCGAGAAAAGAAAAGGAAGTGAGTGAGAAAGAGAAAGATGTTGAGGTTGAAGAAATAGAGAGGCCGATTGAGATTCCAAAGAAGAAAGATGATGTTGTTAGTAATCGCCCTCCACCACCGTTTCCATCTCGAGTTCAGAAAAAGGGTGATTTTGCCGAGTTTTCAAAGTTCTTTAATAGAGTGAGGGACGTTAATATTAATATTCCGTTACTAGAGGCTATTCGAGATATTCCTAAGTATACGAAATTTTTAAAGAGAGCCCTCACTAATAAAAGGCCATACTGTGACAATGAGATGATTGGTCTTCCTGAAGAATGTAGTGTTATTTGTCAAAGTAAATTACCTCCAAAGTTAATTGATTCGGGGAGTTTCACAATTCCGATATCGATTAGAGAAAAATGGAAGGGAAAAGCACTATGCGATTTGGGTGCAAGCATCAATTTGATGCCCAAGTCAATCTTTGATAAGCTAAAAATTGGAGAAGCAAGACCCACTTCTATGGTCTTGCAAATGGCGGACAGGTCTCTTGCACATCCAGAAGGCCGAATTGAAGATGTCCTCGTTAAGGCAGGTACGCTTATATTTCCTGTTGATTTCGTTATACTTGAATACGACGCGGATAGGAATGTCCCCATTATTTTGGGAAGACCATTCCTAGCCACGGGGCGTACATTGATTGATGTAGAAAATGGCGAATTGACGATGAGGATACAAGACGAGGAGGTCAAATTCAATGTGTTCCGAGCTATGAAATTTCCAAATTCTCAAGAAGATTGCTTCCGAATGGATGTAGTTGAGCAGGCATCACAAGAGGTATTTGATTGTTTTAACTATGATGATATTTTCCAAGCCGCTTTAACAGTAGATATGCCTGAGATGATGGAAGAGCTTGCCGAAACAGTGGCAGCTCTCAATTCTGAAAATCCAAAGTATAGGCGTCTTGCCTATGAACCTGTGAGAGAACCGGGGGAGATTATTCCTAAAAATAAGCCTTCAATTGAATCTCCTCCGGAATTGGAAGAAAAGCCATTACCAGCACATTTGAGGTATGCGTATTTAGGTACTAATGAAACTCTACATGTTATTGTTTCAGCGAATTTAACAGGTCCTCAAGAAGATAAACTGTTGTGTGTGTTGAGAGCCAACAAAGAGGCAATAGGTTGGACAATTGCTGACATCAAAGGCATTAGTCCATCCTATTGTCAACACAAAATCATACTTGAAGATGACAACGCACGCTCAGTTGAAGGTCAAAGGAGATTAATGCCCGTTATGAAGGATGTAGTGAAGAAAGAGGTGATCAAGCTTTTAGATGTGGGGATTATTTATCCCATCTCGAGTAGTGAATGGGTGAGTCCAGTTCAGTGTGTACCAAAGAAAGGAGGAATGACAACAGCTCTTAATGATAAAAATGAAGCGATTCCTTCAAGAACGGTAGTTGGTTGGAGAGTTTGCATGGATTACAGAAAGCTGAACAAAGCCACCAGAAAAGATCACTTCCCGTGGCCCTTCATTGATCAAATGTTAGATAAATTAGCCGGAAGAGAATACTACTGTTTCTTGGATGGTTACTTCGGGTATAATCAGATTTACGTGGCTCTAGAAGATCAACATAAAACCACATTTACATGCCCCTTTGGTACTTTTTCATATCGCAGAATGCCATTTGGGTTGTGTAACGCTCCTGCTACCTTTCAAAGATGTATGATGGCCATCTTCTGGGATATGATCGATAATTTTCTTGAAGTGTTTATGGACGATTTCTCCGTGTTTGGTGATGATTTCGATAGATGTTTAGATAACTTGGAGAAAGTGTTAATCAGATGCAAGGAAACAGATTTGGTCTTAAAGTGGGAAAAGTGTCATTTCATGGTTCGCGAAGGTATTGTTCTGGGTAACAAAGTTTCGGGTGCTGGATTAGAGGTCGATAGAGCGAAAATCCAGGTAATTATAACTCTTCCCCCTCCTGTTTCTGTTAAAGGGGTAAGAAGTTTTCTTGGCCATGCTGGCTTTTATAGGCGTTTTATTAAAGACTTTTCTAAGATTGCTAAACCGTTATGAAACTTACTCGAAAAGGATTCCAAATTCCTTTTTGATGAAACTTGTTTAGCGGCCTTCCAAGCAATCAAGGAAAAGCTTATTTCTGCTCCTATAGTATTACCTCCAGATTGGAATTTACCGTTTGAGGTTATGTGTGATGCGAATAATTTGTGTATGGGAGCTGTATTGGGACAGAGAAAAGAGAAGGTTTTTCATTCGATTTACTATGCTAGTAAAACTTTTAATGGTGCTCAAGTTAATTACACAGTTACAGAAAAAGAGTTGCTAGCAGTTGTGTATTCATTTGATAAATTTCGCTCTTATCTTCTTGGAGCGAAAGTTATTGTGTATACAGATCATTCCGCGATTAGATATCTTATGGAAAAGAAGGATGCTAAACCAAGGTTAATCAGATGGGTTTTATTGCTTCAAGAATTCGATTTAGAGATCAAGGATAGAAAGGGTTGTGAAAATCAGGTTGCAGATCATTTATCGCGTCTTGAAGGTTCAGAGATGAATAGTGGTACTGAAGCAGTTAGAGAAGAATTTCCTGATGAGAGTTTATTTGTTGTTTGTGATTATGAAGCTCCTTGGTATGCAGATATTGCAAATTTAGTGGTGAGTGGTGTTTTTCCTGAAGGGTCTACTTATCAAGAAAGAAAGAGGTTAGCTCATCGTGCTAGACAGTTCTTTTGGGAGGATCCCTTCCTCTACAAAGTTTGTGCTGACCAAATGATACGAATATGTGTAGCCAGGGAGGAAACAGAATCCATTATAGCTGGATGCCATGATTCACTCTATGGAGGACATTTCAAGGGAGATAGAACTGCTGCTAAGGTATTCCAATCAGGTTTTTACTGGCATTCTCTTATTAAAGACTGTCATGAATATGTTAAGAGATGTACGAGATGTCAGTTTACCGGAAACATATCCAAGAGGGATGAGATGCCACGCAACAATGTGTTAGAAGTTGAAATATTCGATGTTTGGGGTATAGACTTTATGAGTCCTTTCGTTCCTTCAAATGGTAACCTCTACATCTTATTAGCTGTTGATTACGTGTCTAAGTGGGTAGAATTGGTGGCTTTACCTACCAATGATACACGAGTGGTGATTAAGTTCTTGAAGTCACATATTTTCACTAGACATGGTACACCTAGAGTGATTATTAGCGATGGAGGATCTCATTTCGTTAATAAGTATTTGAAGACTGTTCTAGAGAAGTATGGAGTAAGACACCGTGTATCTACTGCATATCATCCACAATCCAATGGTCAAGCTGAAGTATCGAATCGTGAAGTCAAGTCAATCCTAGAGAAAACCGTTGGTCCTACAAGAAAAGATTGGTCAATGAAGTTAGATGATGCGTTGTGGGCCTATTGTACTGCGTTTAAGACTCCAGTTGGTGCATCTCCCTATCGTTTGGTGTATGGGAAGGCTTGTCACTTACCTCTTGAGCTTGAAATGGGTGCCTACTGGGCGATTGCGCAGTTGAACTTAGATCCTATCTTAGCCGGAAAGAATCGTATGATGAAGCTTAACGAACTTGACAAATTCCGATTGAATGCCTAAGAAAATTCTAAAACTTTACAAAGAAAACACGAAGAAATGGCATGACAATCGGATTCGTACAAAGAATTTTGAAGTGGGGCAAAGAGTATTGAAGTATAATTCAAAGTTCAGCAATTATCCAGGTAAGTTAAGGTCTAAGTGGTCGGGTCCATACATTGTGACCAAAGTTACACCTCATGGGGCGATAGAAATAGAACATCCGCTAGAGAACCGTACCTTTATGGTGAACGGTTATAGATTAAAGATATACCATGGAGGTGAAGATACCAACCGCTCAGAAGATCCACATCCTGGGGAGGTCATGTATCTCCTCGAGACTCCTTAGAAGCGTGAGGTAACCCGTCGAGCTTAACGACGTTAAACAAAAGCCAATTCTTTGTATATTAGTTGATTTTTAAATTTTCGCAATGTAAAATAGTTTGATTTTCGTAATTTTAGTGTTTATTATTAAGAAATGAGGAAGGGTGGTTGTTTATGATGATTTCAACGGTAAAAAGGTCAAGAGTTTGGGGTCGATAAGGCGAAAAAGGAGAAAAATAGGTTGGTTGGCCAGGAGAAACCGGGTACCCGATTTCGCAAAAACCCGGTTTTGGAGCTATTACCAACCTTACACACGCAACACTTGGCGTTTTGGTTCACGACACAGCGTCGGAACCGGGTACCCGGATTTTCGAAACCGGGAACTCGGTTTTGGTGCTGTGACATTTATGGATCTCTGACCCAGCGTCTTGGAAGCTCGCGTTTCGTTGCGTTTTGATTCGCGCCATCGACGAAAAACCGGGAACCCGCATTTGGAAAAACCGGGTACCCGGTTTCGGAGCTGTAAAATTATGGATTTCTCTGACCCAGTGTCTCGGGTCTTGTCCTAGGCTGCGTCTTGGCACGCGCCATCGACGAAAACCGGGAACCCGCATTCTGCAAAACCGGGAACCCGGTTTCGAAGGGTGAAGTACTGACCCAGCGTCTTGGGGTCCAGCCTTTGGTTGCGTTTTGAGGTATTAAAAAAAAATCAATTACATAATTTTCCGCGCCGTCACAGCGACGGGGAACTGGGTACCCAGATTTTCGAAACCGGGAACCTGGTTTTGAAGCCGTGATGTCGGTTTTGAGTGTTTTAACCTAGTTTTCTTAGGCTCTTCTGCAAGTTTTTACCTAAAACGCACCAATAGCTTCACCACCTCCGAAAATCATCAACAAAACCTTTATATATCATCAAATCCTACCCTCTTTCACTACAAAAACACAAAATTAACTCACCTCCTCTCCAAAATAACATCAAATCCTTAGTTTTTCCCAAGATTTTTCTTCACCCAATTCTTAAATTAAACCCAATTCTTTCTTCTCCCATTCAAATTGAACAATACCCATCTCATAACATCAAATTTCTAAACTTTTCTCTAAGTATCTCACTATTTGAAGTTTTGAGTTTGGGGTGGAAAGAGATGACTAACAAAACCGGTGATTTCCGAAGAACTGCTCCTAGAAAGAAAACCACCATTGGAGGTACCCAAGAACAAGCTATTGAGATTCCTGATTCGCGTCCTAAACGAAAAATTGACGAAGTTAAGCTTGATCCCAAGAGAAAAGAAATCACAGGTCAAAAGAGAAGATTAATTGATGAGCCAGAAAGTGAGGACAAACATGAAGATGAGATTGAAAAGAAAATCAAGGATGAAAAAGAATAAGAAGTTCCGGAAGTACCAGTTCAACAAAAACCCCTGCGTATGAAGATGTGGGCCCACAAGCCTAAGAGGGTTTATACTTCTTGGAATACTCTTGTTCGTGAAAGAATTGAATTTTTGAAGTTTGGTGAGGAGACAATTTTTCCTAGTGGTATTATGAGTAGTGCTCACAAAGAATATGATGTGGCTTGTGACAAGTTTTGTTGGAAAGAATTGAGAGAAAGGAAGCTTGAGTTCACTCCTACTTTTGTGCGAGAATTTTATGAAGGTTTAGCTGTTTCCCGTGAGGCAATTGAAATTCGCAAAAAGGTAGTTCCTTTCTCTACTGAACTTATTCGGAAGTCTTTGAAATTACCCAACTTTTCTGGAACATGCCCATTCCAAGGAACTCTTCATGACCCTTCTTTCGATTATGAATCCCTTTGGGGGACCGTGCTTGTTAATGGGGCTAGCCCAATTCCTGAAGGAAAGGTATCCTGGACAATTTTACAGCAGTAGTTTGACACCTCGTGCGAAGGTTTGGTCTCGTTTCATAATACCAACTTTCTTTGGAATTAAACACACATCCGAGTTGAAGAAAGACCATATCATTGTTATGAAGTTTGTTTTGGAGGAGAACCCAATAGACGTTACTAAAATTATTTATGATACAATCATGGAGTTCGCGAATTTTCCAATGAAACAACAAAATCTCAAGTTCCCTTGTACTATTACTAAGTTGTGCTTAGACGCAAAGATTCCGCGTAGGAACGCAGAAATTGACGGTGTTTCAGTTGGTGTGAGCATAGCATTGAGTACAATATCGAATATCCATGACGAAGCAACACGAGCTACGAAGACTCCTAGAGCACCTCCATCAAAGATAGCGAAGACTGTTCCTGAGTTGGAATAAAAAATTAAGGTGTTGGAAGAGAATTAAGAGAAGATGATTGCTACCTTGGGAAACGTTACAAAAGAGTTGGACCTACTTCGAACTTTGATCTTAGGCGTAAACACACTTCAAAATGCGATTCATGATGCTGTTACGCGAGATAAAGGTCCAGAACGCAACACCGATAGCCAGCCACGCGCTGGTTAAGATACGTTTTCTAATCCCTCTTTAGTGTAGATTAGTTTAAATGCTTTATTGAGTCTTTTCGAGTCGTGGGGACACGGCTCATTTTTGAGTTTGCGGTGGGGTTCGTTGCCTCATCCCAGTTTTTATGTGCTATGTGTTTTAATTGCTTTCAATAAAAGAATTTTTGGAGTTGCGTTTGACTGTAGAGAATTTTAAATATCCCTTTAAGCATACTTTTGATAAATAGATGATAGTAAATAGTGGACTTTAGGGATTTGTATAAAACGCATTTAGAATTGCATGCAAACATAGGTAATTAATCGGAAAAATTAATGAACAATGCAAATGAAGTAAGCTTGTACTTAAGGAATATGTTTGGTGTGTAGAACGTGAAATCCTAATTAGTAGAGAACTCACCTAGATATGAACTAAAGACAAGCTATGTACTTAGGAAAATGATAGGGGCAGTTCTTTGTTAGCCATTTGTAGCCTTTTAGCCTTCTATCCCTTGTATTAATTATTATCCGTCTTAGCCCACTTTGAGCCTTTAGCCTTTTCTTTGTAGCCACGATATAAGCCATTATCCCTTAGATTATTAGGCATGACCATATGACCCGCACTTGAATCACAATCCTGAGACATGTCTCGAGCTTGAGTTTGGGGTGGTGGGTCCACTTATGGAGGATTTAATGGGTTGGGATTGCTGCGTTTTGTATTGTAGCACAATTGCAGATAATATATACTTGTAACCCTTTGCCGGGAATGAGAAAAAACGAAAAAGAAAGAAAAAATTAAAAAAATTCGAAATTCCATACAGTAGGAACCGGGAACCCGGTTTGCGTCTGTACAAAAAAAAAAGAAAAAAAAGAGAAATAAAAATGAATAAAACACCCGGCAAAGTGGAAATATTCTGAAAAATCATCTTGTTTATAGTGGGTAGACATGGGACGCTAAATTGTTGCGTATATGGGTGAGTGAGAACATCTTTTGAGCGTTAACTCAAACTCGAGGACATTGTTGATGGTAAGTGAGGAGAGAGCCAAAAGCTCACTTCAAATTTACCAAATATACATCCACACCGTCCTTAAGACATTATTAAAACCATAAAGACCTCGTGATTCTTAAGTACATATTGAATTTACGATTCTGTTGATAGGGGATACACTAGGTGGAGCGTTCAAAGCGAGTTAGGATTAATGACCACCCTATAACCATCATACAGAGATGAGTACAAGTGTAACCTTCAAGAATTGCGACTTTAATTTTATGATTGAGATTATTTATGTTTGATGTTGCATTTTAGATGTATGTGTATATTAGTTTCTAGAGTTTGCTATATGAGATTTATCTTAAGAATTGCTTTAGGGCTTATTTGCTAGCTTCTACTTTCTTGCGTTCACTTCTACCCCTTTGTTTTGTTTTACTTTGTCGGGACGACAAAGGTTTGAGTTAGGGGTCTTGATGTCTCCCTAATTGTTCTTATTTTTTACCCTTAGGAGACATCATTTTTGATGTTTAATTGAATATTTTGATAGACTTTTGAGTTAAAAATGTAATAATCCGGAATTTCCATTTTATTTCTGGTATTTTTGATTTATTAAACTTTTGCGCATAATCTTGTGTATTTAGTGAAAAGTTTGTAGGTTTTAAATATTAGCTAGGAATGGAATCCGAGAAGAAAGTCAAAGATCGTGATATGGAGTCAAGACTTGAAGATAAATCCCGAAGGAATTTGATTTTGGAGCTGCAAATCTAGAAAACAGGCCAAAGATTATTGATTTCGAGACCCTTAAGAGATGATTTAGCCGCTGACCTTTGAAGAGAAAACGTTCGTTATCGAATTACGGAAATTTTGCAAGTGATTTCAGGTCAATCGGAGTTATAACGAATCGGCTAGAGCCGTTTTAGTGAAGGTGGTGCAGCAGTTACATGATTTTGGGCTAAGTTAGTGGATTTGGGCCTTCAATATTTCATTTAATTAAAAACCTAGGTCCAAGTCCGAATTTGAGCTTATAAAAGGAGCTCTTGACTTCTTTTTTTCACACAATTCACTTTTTACAAATTAAAACATCAGAGAGAAGCAACAGACGGAAGAAAGAAGAAGCTGTAGAGCTGGAGAGGGTCTATATCTCCAATCTCAGCCAAATCCAATTCCGGAAATTAGGTTTTCTTTATTTTTAATTTTGTAATACATTATGAATTCCATTTCTTTTAATTTATTTTTCTTTTTAATTAGTATGAGCTAAACACATTTTAGTGCTTGAGAATGCTTTATGGGTGAATCCCAATTCTATTGAATTTCGTATGTTGAATTTGGGTTTCTGTTAAATTAAATTAGATTGTAACTTTTACTCTTTTCGATAATTTTGGATTATTTACTGTTTTTAGAGTCATGAACTAAGAACGAGTATTAGTATCTAGACTATTCCTCATATGTGGCGTGTGGATCATCCTGACGGAGGGTTTAGGTACGGAACAAATTATTCAATCTAAAATAGAAGCTATTGATTCTGACGAACTTAGCTAATTTTAGGGCCAATGAGGTAAAATTCTTAAACATCTAAAAGTGGATCATATTTACCCTGACGGGACTAGTGACACTCTAGGATAGCCTTATAGTCCACCCTGACGGGGGTATAAGGAATTTAGAATCCCGACCATTGTAATTGACCAATTTAACCCTTAAACAGCATAGGTTGTGAAATAGGATTAGGAGGATCCCTTGCGTTCTCAAGTGCTACCTTCTCATATTTGCGTTTCACACTCATTTATTTGCGTCTTAGTATTTAATTGCATTTTCCATTTAGTCTTTCATTACTTAGGATTAATAAAAACAACCAATCAATCGTATTATCTTTACTTGCTTTCATAAGTGCGACCATTCATTATTCGATAAGCATTGTAGTTAACCAAACCGTCCCTGTGAACGATCCTAGCATCAATTATTACTACTTGGGACAACCGTACACTTGCGGTTGTGGTTCAATTACTTTTGCATTTATTTTAGAACACACAAAGGACCACCAGTAAGGTGAATTCTTGATGGATTGGCTTGGATTTAAGAAATTGTAGGATAAATTTTGAAAATTTGAGCTCTTGATTCTTCAGTTTAATGTGTTTGGTGAGAATTGGGTGCTTGAATCTCCTTTGTAATGAGGTGGAGAGAAGATTTGATGTGTTTTTCTTGATTATTGGGTAGTGTTTTGATGATTGGTGAAGGTTTTTATGAGCTTTTATGGAGTTGGGAGAGGTTTGGAGAAGAAAGAGAGGCTTGAGGTTTAGTAAATTCGGAATAATGAGCATTAACCCTCTTTTATAAGCTTGAAACCCGCATCTTTCTCTCTCCAGCGGCGCGCTGCGGTATACCGCACCTTCTGTAGCTCCAAATTTTTTCGTCTCGTCAAAATACACGTAGCTCCAACCCGTGGCACGGGTTTTTGATCCCGCGGTGTACCGCGCAAAGGGTCCGGTATACCGGACTTGATGGTCCAGATTTTTTTTCTCCTCGGCATAAAACCCGAGCTCCATACCCGTGTCACGGGTTTTCTTCCTCAGCGGTATACCGCACTGCTGGTCAGATTTTTCGAATTTTTTTTGTTTCTCCTCCGAACTCGCTTTCTCCAATACCTAAGCATCAAAATCACTAATACCTTTCTCAAATATGCAATATCAACTAAAAACAACTAATCTAAACATAAACTAAAAACGTAAAAGACATAAAAACTTTAAAAAATTGCGGGTTGTCTCCCGTACAACACTTTTATTTAACGTCTTTCAAAGTTAGACGCGTTACCTCTATCAATATTTGCGAATATAGCCTCCCCATCAACGAGTTAGGCTATGAACGTCAACTAATCTGCGCTTGATCCCCTTCTTGGGTCGAATTTCTATCACCTTGGCTGAAACAACCTTTGTGACAATGAATGGTCCCATTCACGAGTCATTGAAACTACGTGGCCTATTCTCGCGTTTGTGAGCTTTCCATAGAACTTCATGGTCAACCCCAAACTCAATGTTTGGCTCAGTATCCACAGGCTTTAAGTGGATCTTCCCAGGAGGGACTTTGTGATGTGAAAGGCTGTGGATGACAGGAACGGTGGGATCTAACATCCTTGGTTTCTTACCCAAGACATAGAAGGTCTCAGATACATTCTTTGCATGAAGGGTAATGGTCCCTTCTTGGAAGTTGATGACACAATGACTTGTGGCCATGAAGGGCCGTCCAAGTGTGATTAGAACCTGCTTATCTACATCAAACTCAAGTATAACAAAGTCAGTAGGGATGGAGATACTACCTGCACGGACTAAGACGTCCTCCACTGTTCCCCATGTCCTCGTAACTGAGTTGTCAGCGAACTGCAACTTCACTGGAGTTTTCTCTAATTTCTGAAGTCCAAGTCTCTCGAACACGAACTTAGGCATAAGATTCATACCAGAACCCACATCGTACATAGCTTTCACCTTGAGCATACCATTTATTTGAATAGGAAGGTTAAAACTTCCCGGATATTTAAGATTTGTTGGTAGCTCTCTTTCACTTCTTCTTGAAATTCTCAGATTCTATCTTGGGATCTCTACACTCGCCTCTTTCTCAGGATTAACTTGCGTAAAAACTTGTTGCGGTGTAAGTCCTTTCTTCGCAATCTCAAGCATTTGGGCGTTGATATTTTCGGGTGTATACGCCTCTACAAATGTCTTGAGTTCAGTGTCATCCTTAGGATTTGTATCAGGAATAGTTGGTGAAACTTTTTGAACAATAGGTGGCGGTTCCACCTTATCTTCTTCTTTCTCTTCTTGCACAGCAGGTGCAACTTCATCTTCATCTTTTGATTCCTCCTTGGAGGCTTCTTTCTCTTTCTCTTTAGCCAGCCCAGCTTGATAATCCATAACCGATTGAATCTCTTCTTGTATATCTTTCATAAGCTGTATAAATTCGGATTTTTCTGAATCGTCCTCAACATAAATCTCAGAACAGTCAGATTCCACGGGGCTAGACTTGGTTGGTTCTTCTTCGATACTCGAAGTTTCCACGGCACTAATGGCAGCATGCGGTACTTCCTTCTTTTCTTCTTCAATTTCAAGGCAAATAGCCTTACAAGCTTCGAACCCAACATTGTCATCACCTCCTTCGATAGCCTTCAATTCTTTCGGTTCCATTAAATTTGTTAGAACTTTGTTTAAGTGTTCTATTTGAGTACCTAAAATCTGAATTGCGGCATCTTGTCCTCGGACTTTCTCTTCCTGAGCGTTCATATTCGTGGTCAAACGGTCCAAGATTTTCATTACTTGTTGATTATCCATAGATCCCTCTTGAGGATACTGAGGTAAAGCTTTCTGATCTAATGCATCGGTATAGGCATCTTGAACAGGTTGTTGAGGGGGGGGGTCTATTTTGATGTTGATTTTGATACTGACCTCTTGGTTGGAAAAAGTTGTTCTAGGGGCGTGGTTGATAATGACCAGGATTAGCGGCCCCCTGTGGATTGGAATACTGCATACACGGATGATTTCGGTTACCCCATTGATAGCCTCCTCGGTTGGATATGAAGTAAACAGATTGTGGATTTGTTTCGCACTCTTCCCATGTATGATTATTAACCCCACATTGTTGACAAACTTGTTCTTCTTGTACTACCTTTGTTGCGGCTAAATTCTTTTGCATCTCTAACTTCAGCTCTTTGATTTGATTCTCAAATGCAAATATTTGAGCTGAGTTTGCAGTTTCTGCATCTAAACGAAGCGTACCTCGGGTCTTTGCTACAGGAGCTGGCGTTGAAGGCCAACTTCTTTCTTGTTCAATAATATTTTCCAACACCTCGGATGCTTCATTATGATTCATGGACACAACCCTTTCCAATGTTATCCACCTTTTCTCTACCTTTATCATTAAGACCTTCATAGAATATAGCAAGTTGTAGAGCGGGGGTATAACCATGGAGCGGACATCTAGCTAATTTATGTTGAAACCATGTCCATGTTTCTCCTACTGTTTCTCCATCTTTTTGACAAAACCTTGCAAGCTCGCTTTGATCTTTTAGTCTCATACTCTTCAGATAAAAACGGTTAAAGAATGCGGCTTGAAGTTCTGTCCATGAATTAATTGTCCCAGGTGGCTGTCTATCTAGCCATTCGCTAGCTCTACCGGTTAAGAAGAACGAAAACATATGACAATACAGTTGCTCGTGTGTAATGCCTGGAGTAACATAGGCATCACAAATCTGCATGAACATCTGAATCGATCTTACCGGATCTTGAATTGATGTACCACTGTAGAGTCCATGACTTTGAAATTGACTAAGCATGCCCAGATCGGGTCGAAATTTAATATTCTGGATCTCTGGAGGACGGTAACCTATTGGTTGAACATGGAACGGCACATGAAGATCAGGGAGGTCTTGCTGTACTCAGTTTTGATTAAGATTATTCTGCCCATTACCTCCTCCTTGTTGTTGTCCTTGTTGTTGACCACCAAGTGGATTAGGTGGTGGTTGTCCTCCTGGAAAATTTCCTCCAGGTGGGACCCTAAGTGGTGGATTTAACGGATCTTGTACGGCTTCCATAGCTCTTCTTAAGGATCTTTCCTCACGAACACGTTTGTTATAAGATCTGAAGCTCCTCTCAGGTTCCGGTAACGGAGGCCAATAATTAAACACTGTGAAACCTGAAAAAGACTAAAGCAAACCACAAGCGTAAATCCGGAAAAACAAAAACTAAATACTAAAAAGTAAAAACTAATTAAAAAATACTACTCGAAATAGATAATCCACACGCTAACGAGACACAAGTCCCCGGCAGCAGCGCCAAAAACATGGTGTCGCCTAGGGTGTGATAAAAATATGATAAAATAAAGTCTAGAAAACTACGCACTCTCACCCTAGATAGGCACAGTACTGCAAGTATTACAGGACGTATGCAAGTTTTAGTTAGTAAGTTGAGTTCGTTCTCAGGGACTTAAGTGTGTTATACGAGTAGGTAACAGTAACGAGTAAGCAACAATTAATTAAAAGACAGAAAATAAAAGAAATAGAATTTCGAAATTAATAATTAAAACTAAGAAAATAAAGACAATAAAATAAAATACGAAGAATATGAGATGAGAAGTATAGCTTAGGTTTTGCTAGTATGCAGTAATACTTCTAATTCTTTCTATTAGATGTAGTTAATAAGGGAGAATATTAGCTCTTGTATACTTAGTCAGGATTCTAAATTCCCATTCCTTAGACCTTGAGAGCGACTAAGGGGGCTACGGATACACCACGAGGTTGGTTCAAATAGGGTTATCCTGCGCTACTAGGGCCCTAAGCAAGCAATCTCCATACATGGTGATAGTGGTTAAATTATACCCTAATGACTATCTAGTTAGAAACAGTTTTGTCAGGACTAATATCGACACTAGACGTTATGTGGTGTTTCAATAATTAGATACCCAGCTAAGGTGATCATTAAATTACTATTAAGAAAGCCTAAAGTAATCAGTTCTAGGACAGACAATAAATCAAAACACATAAACAAATATAAAGGTAAGAAGCTAATATCAGATTAAAACATGTAATTCCCAAAGAAACTTAGATAGAAGAATTAGAATTCATAGTTTATACATGATGCAAAACTCAAGTTATGGGAAGTTTAGTTCATACCTGAAGGAAATAAACTAAAAGAAATAATGAAAGACATCATCTTGCTCTCTACAATAACTAAGAATTAATATAAGGTTTAGAACTGAGCAAGGATGATTTACAAGTGATATAAGGGTGTATTTATAGGTGTTTAGAAGACCTAATTCGTTTTCTTGAAGGAGAGGTTAAGTAATGGACTCCAAGCCCAACTCAAATTCGTAACCCTAAAAACATGCAATCAGACCCGTTTTCTTTTGGTCCTAGCAGCTTCGATTTTTGTCCGTTTGATGCGTATGAATATACCAAATTGATCGTCTTGGAATGCTCTTAAACTTGCTCTTGACCGTTTCTCCAAATTCCTCACCGTTTTTGAGATATAAGCTGATTTGTGGTCGTAGGTGCAGAAATTCAGGATTAAGGCAGGTTTTCCTTTTCAATGTTTTTAGCTTTTCTTTCCTTTATCTCCAATTTCCATGCTTATCTCTTTCCATATCTTGTAGTCTTTGACTTGGACTCTAATTAATCTCCATAATTATCTTTAAAGCTTCACACTAAATAAATAATTAAACCCAATATGCTCTAAAAATATTATTTTACTAAATCAAGACTCAAAATAGGAAAGTGCACTATTTCTCAAGAAAGTAGACTATTATGACTTCTAAATCACTAAAAATGATGTCTCATCCTAATATAAATCTATCACGAAGACATCAATGCTTTAGGAACTCCAAGGTTTGTATTTTTCATTCATTAAATTATAATCTTCACATATACGCTATGTGATGTTACTACATCGAACTAAAGGTACCTTCAAATTTCAAAATTTACATTGGTTAAAAAAATGTAAAATTAATGAGATTAGATTTTTTTTGTTTCTGAAGCAAGTCTGAAGAGATTAAATCAATGAGAGAAATACAATGAATCCCCTGTAATTATATTCAATATTAAATCAATTTTGGTAAACGAACACCAATGTAATTATACTTTGCTGCTCATTAAAGTGATGAGATCAAATTAAAAGTATGTAAATTTTTTAGAGTTTCAATGGTAACAATTAATTTTTATCTTAATTTGGGTCTTCTATTGTTGATGGTGGAGAATGGTCCCGGTGGTGGCAGAGGTTTTCTTGTGCAGGAGAGCGGATTGGTGGGAAAAGATGGTCCCCAAGTGGTTGAGGTTTACCTTAATTTGGGCTCTACAAAGCGGGTTGATGATGGTAATGGTAACCGAGTGGCGGCCGCTTGGTGGGCTGTGAATGGTTGATGATGGTGGAATGGGTAAATTTAAACGATTAATTGAATTAGAAGAGGGAAATTATGAGAAGAATGGGGATATTTGAGTGTTAACAGGGAAAGCCAGGTATATCCTTATTTATTAAATTTTTTTTTAAATTTTTTCTGATACATATCATTTTAATTTTTTGTACTTAAAATAATTAATGACTCATTTTTTATAATATTATTGTACAATTTCTAAATGTAAACTATTTTGTTATCGTCAACTGCGAACTCAACATATCTTAAGAGGGTAAAAAAACAGTGTTATACAAAAATACTTATTAATACTTTCATTCTTTTTTCATGTCGAAATATCTAATTACGGGGTATATTTGATAATATCAAATGAAATGAGAATCAAGTATGTACATGAGATTTTTTCTGCTTAGTTAAGTGAACCCACGAGGTACTGGTTCCAAATAAGAGTCTTGGCCCTATTACATGTCAGACAACATTTATCATGATCTTGTGTAATGGATCGTTCATATTCAATAACGAACAAACATAAATTGTGGCATAACTATAGGGGTTCAACAAGGTAATACTGTAAATCAAACGACACAGTTTCTTTGGTCCAAATCAGTATTGGAAGATGACGCACTTGTTGTTATTTAAGGTTGTATTCTTGCTCAAAATGAAAATCTTAATGCACGTAGTGTTGTATTTAACAGTCTTGAAACTATATAGGGCATATACCATGCTCCTAAACCAGATAGAATGTCTGAGTAATCTTCTTTCCGATAGAAGGTGGTCCTCTCATCATATTTCCTGCTCGGAGAATGAAATTGCCAATTTCTTGTCTAAATATGTTAAGAATAACCTGGTCTCGTAGATTAGAGGATATGTTCCTAGTAATATTCTTTAACATTTCTCCAAAGACACTTTCTCAAGTAGGTATAGGTTGATCTTGTAGCATGTATTGTACATCATTCGATTTGATATTTGATACTGAAGAATTTGAATGGCAAAAAAATCATACGTTGATATATTATAAAATTTTGATTAATTATATAATATTTGTCAAATTATGCACTCTAACAAACTCAAAATATTCAGTAGGTTTGTGATTCTTTTGTGATCTACTAATAAAATATGACTCTTATTACAATACTCCTGAGTTTCATTGTTCGCTAAAATCTCCATAATTGTATTATTATTAATATGTATACCGTTTATAATGATGTAACAATATAGTAAGATTTGAATTTTAAATTTTGATAAATTCTTAATTGATTGAATAGTTTAAACACCTTGGTTCCATAACTAGTTACTTGGACAGATGAACTCGAGTTGATACAATATCGTAAGATGCTCTAATTATTGTAAAATGATTGGAAGTGTATATCAAGATTATTGTAATTAACCATACTAGTTATATACAATTTTTGGTCAAATTTAATTAATGATAATTTATAATACAATTTAAAATGTTCATCATAGAATTGCATTATGAATTAGGACAACATATGTGATTTATACTTCTGTTCACAATTTCCGATTTAGGTCGTTGATAGAGAGACGTTATTCATAAAATTGATTTGAGCACATATACCTTTTTTAGATCTTTGAAATCCTTCTTGAACTAGTATTGTCTATAATCGTAGTTAATCGATATAATCATTGGGAATGAAACTTAAATGACTCTCTCATAGTTCAACTATAAGAAAATTTGTGCAAAAGAGCTCTCAAATGCTGGAACTTATAAGATAAATGAAATGAAATCATTATAAGAGAAAGATATAAGGTAATCTAACATGGATGATTACAACCTATGATTTACCTTTCCACCATTAATTTAACCTATAAGATTTGCTAAATATATAATCCAACAATGTAACTGAAGCACGATGTTGTGCCGATTAGTGGTAAGAAAAAATAATTCCAAATCGTTATTTGTAGATATTTATAGTATGATTCTTCCAGCTATATCTGGATTATCCTTATATGGATAAGGACGTGAGCAGCACGTGCCCACGTGTTCTTGTTGAATTCTTCTTATGAAATTTCTAGGTGCGCTAAAGAGGTATACTCTTCAGTTAATATACTTGGACAGTTTTGATCAACCAAGGATCCCTCATCGGGTATTTTCTAGTTATGATACAACAGTTTAAATTATTTCATTATTTTTATATCTTATATTTTCTCATTATAGATAACTTAGTTTATAAATTACAATGGAATTTCCTATCAAACAATAGAATTAACTCATGTAATCACAAGTTTTGGATATACCGTAGTAAGAAAATTGTATTAATTAACAAGTTTAAGGGTTATACACACCCTACCTATTTTATGTCAAAAGTTAACATCCCTCAGTCCGAAAGATGAAAATCCAAACCACAAGAAATAAAAGCTTCACAAGAAAAATGGGGTAATTTTTTGCATGTACTCTTAATAATCTCTATTCAACTTGTACTTTGAACCCATCGTAAGCCTCATGTGAATATTCGTGAGATGGGTGACAAAAAAGAATTATGAACGGTGAGTTAAGTCATGCAAGACATAAAGCTTGTAATCCTAAGCACACACATATATATATATATATATATTAGTATACAAACAATTAAAGGTGAAATGCAAGGAAAGGTTGAGCGCGGACATACATAGAATTAAAAATTAAATTTCACCAAGATGATTTGCATTCTTATGGTATTTGCTGAGAAGTAGTGATAAAATTAAGGTTACTATCTTGAAAATTCTTGACTAGGATATTTTGAACCAAGAATCCTTGTTAGGATATTCGCTTTGAATTGTTTGACAATTCAGTTCTACAACTACCTGTATTTTTGGTAGGCCAAACTCAGAAACTCGAGGAATAAATAGATATGTTAGAAATCCATCCATCTATGAGATATCTAGTTCATCTTTATAATACATTTATATCTTGATCTCTTACATTTTCACTTTTCTACCTCCATGATCACTGACATCATTTAAGCCCGAGATTCTCACCATCTTATGTGCGTGGTTTCGATATGACTTTGAAACGCTAGAAATATCTCACTATCAAACATAACATAATGTACAAAAATAATCAACCAATGTTTACATCTCCTTTTAAATAAAACTTAACCCATATCTCACCAAACATCTTAGCGAAATAAAAAGTCATTCGTAAATATATTTGCATAAAGTGATAAAATATTAAAAAGAAAATTTAATATTTTCCTTGTGTCGGTTATGACTGACAAAAAAAATTAGGTTAGTTATAAGAAAAAAATCATGAAATGATTTTCATTTAATTAGTAATCTAGGATGGAGCCCGGAATTTTTGCAATGAATTATTTGCACTATAAGTCCATATAATATGAAAATAATTCAAAATAAGTGCTTATATTATGTAAAGCTATAATATAGATTCTTTATATTATATAAACAATGCACTATGTGTCTCAAATAAGATGTTTATATAAATAATATAATTATAAATCTAATAAAATAAAAAATAAAATTAGTGAATTAAATAAAGATTTTTAAAATTTAAGAGGGTCAAATAAAAATTGTAAAAGTTAGTATGAGCCTCATACTATCTTGTGTTCATGTTATCAAGTTTAACATTCTCTTATAGGTGAAAAGTGAATTGTCAAGTACATTTACGGCTTTTCTCTATCAACAACATCAACATCAATGGTCATGTGGCCCTGCTAATATTTTCAGAAAACGTCCATTGAGATCATAACGAATGAAGTAAAAAATAGAAATTTTTATCACTGATTTTACCTTTTTTTGTGATTCTACATAACTATCTTTATGGAAGAAAATTCATGTGATATATAGAGTGACTTTTGTTTTTTACTGCATAGTGTTATATGGTACTGTTATTGTATATTCCTTCCATCATAACCATTATTAATGCTTTAGGAACTTCAAGGTTTGTATTTTTCATTCATCGAATTATAATCTTCACATATACGCTACTACATCGGACTAAAGGTACCTTCAAATTTCAAAATATACATTGGTTAAAAAATGTAAAAGTAATGAGATTAGATTTTTTTTTCTGAAGCAAGTCTGAAGAGATTAAATCAATGAGAAAAATACAATGAATCTCCTGTAATTATATTTAAGATTAAATCAATTTTGGTAAACGAACACCAATGTAATTATACTTTGCTGCTCATTAAAGTGATGAGTTTAAATTAAAATTATGTAAATTTTTTAGAGTTTCAACAGTAACAATTAATTTTTACCTTAACTTGGGTCTTCTATTGTTGATGGTGGAGAATGGTCTCGATGGTGGCGGAGGTTTTCTTGTGCAGGAGAGCGGATTGGTGGGAAGAGATGGTCCCCAAGTGGCTGAGGTTTACCTTGATTTGGGCTCTACAAAATGGGTTGATGATGGTAATGGTAACCGAGTAGAGGCCGCTTGGTGGGCTGTTAATGGTTGATGATGGTGGAATGGGTAAATGTTTTTTTTAAACGATTATAAACGATAATATTGAATGAGAAGAGAGGAATTATGAGAAGAATGGGGATATTTGAGTGTTAACGGGAAAGCCAGGTATATCCTTCTTTATTATATATTTTTTTTTTAAAATTTTTTCTGATACATATCAATTTAATTTTTTGTACTTAAAATAATTAATGACTCATTTTTTATAATAATTTTGTACAATTTCTAGATGTATCCATTTAAACTATTTTGTTATGGAAGCGATAAAAAAAACAGTGTTATACAAAAATACTTATTAATACTTTCATTCTTTTTTCATGTCGAAATATCTAAGTAAGGGGTATATTTGATAATATCAAATGAAATGAGAATCAAGTATGTAGATGAGATTTTTTCTGCTTAGTCAAGTGAACCCACCGGGTACTGGTTCAAAGAGTCTTGGCCCTATTGGAAAGATGACACACTTGTTGTTATTTAAGGTTGTATGCTTGCTTAAAATGAAAATCTTAATGCACGTTGTTGTATTTAACAGCCTTTAAACTATATAGGGCATATACCATGCTCCTAAACAAGATGGAATGTCTGAGTAATCTTCTTTCCGGTAGAAGGTGGTCCTCTCATCATATTTCCTGCTCAGAGAATGAAATTGCCAATTTCTTGTCTAAATATGTGAAGTATAACCTGGTCTCATAGATTTGAGGATATGTTCCTAGTAATAGTCTTTAACTTTTCTCCAAAGACACTTTCTCAAGTAGGTATAGGTTGATCTTGTAGCATGTATTGTACATCATTCGATTTGATCTTAGATACTGAAGAATTTGAATGGAAAAAAATCATTCGTTGATATATTATTAAATTTTGATTTATTATATAATATTTTTCAAATTTTGCACTCTAACAAACACAAAATATTCAGTAGATTTAGAATTCTTTTGTGATCTACTAATAAAATATGACTCTTATTACAATACTTCTGAGTTTCATTGCTTGCTAAAATCTCCATAATTGTATTATTATTAATATGTATACCGTTTATAATGATGTAACAATATAGTAAGAGTTGAATTATAAATTTTGACAAATGCTTAATTGATTAAATAGTTTAAACACCTTGGTTCCATAACTAGTTACCTTGATTGATGAACTCGAGTTGATACAATATCCTAAGATGCTCTAATTATTGTAAAATGATTGGAAGTGTATATCAAGATTATTGAAATTAATCATACTAGTTATGTATAATATTTGGTCAAATTTAATTAATGATAATTTATAATACAATTTAAAATGTTCATCGTAGAATTGCATTACGTGATTTATACTTCTTCTCATAATTTTCGGTTTAGGTCGTTCATAGAGAAAATGTTATTCATAAAATTGATTTGAGCACATATAGCTTTTTTAGATCTTTGAAAGCCTTCTTGAACTAGTATTGTCTAGAATCATAGTTAATCGATATAATCGTTGGGAATGAAACTTAAAATGACTCTTTGATAGTTCAATAGGAAATATTTTGCAAAAGAGCTCTCAAATGCTGGAACTTATAAGATAAATGAAATGAAATAATTATAAGAGAAAGATATAAGGTACTCTAACATGGATGATTACAACCTACGATTTACCTTTCCACCATTAATTTAACCTATAAGATTTGCTAAATATATAATCCAACAATGTAACTGAAGCACGATGTTGTGCCGATTAGTGGTAAGAAAAAATAATTCCAAATCGTTATTTGTAGATATTTATAGTATGATTCTTCCAGCTATATCTGGATTATCATTTCTGGATAAGGACGTGAGCAACACGTGCCCACGTGTTCTTGTTGAATTCTTCTAGTGAAATTTCTAGGTGCGCTAAAGAGGTATACTTGAAGACCTTCAGTTAATATACTTGCACAATTTTGATCAACCAAGGATCCCTCATCAGGTATTTTCTAGTTATGATACAACAGTTTAAGTTATTTCATTATTTTTATATCTTATATTTTCTCATTATAGATAACTTCGTTTATAAATTACAATGGAATTTCCTATCAAACAATAGAATTCACTCATGTAATCACAAGTTTTGGATATACCGTAGTAAGAAAATTGTATTAATTAACAAGTTTAGGGGTTATACACAACCTACCTATTTCATGTCAAAAGTTAACATCCCTCGGTCCGAAAGATGAAAATCCAAACCATAAGAAATAAAAACTTCACAAGAAAGATGGGGTAATTTTTTGCATGTACTCTTAATAATCTCTATGCAACTTGTACTTTGAACCCATCGTAAGCCTCATGTGAATATTCGTGAGATGGGTGACAAGAAGGAATTATGAACGGTGAGTTAAGTCATGCAAGACATAAAGCTTGTAATCCTAAGCACATATATCTTTTAGCATACAAACAATTAAAGGTGAAATGCAAGGAAAGGTTGAGCGCTGACATACATAGTAATAAAAATTAAATTTCACCAAGATGATTTGCATTCTTGTGGTATTTGCTGAGAAGTAGTGATAAATATAAGGTTACTATCTTGAAAAACACTTGACTAGGAGATTTTGAACCAAGAATCCTTGTTAGTATATTTGCTTTGAATTGTTAGACAATTCAATTCTACAACTACCTGTATTTTTGGTAGGCCAAACTCAGAAACTCGAGGAATAAATAGATATGTTAGTAATACATCCATCTATCAGATATCTAGTTCATCTTTATAATAAATTTATATCTTGATCTCTTACATTTTCTCTTTTCTACCTCCATGATCCCTGACATCATTTAAGCCCGAGATTCTCACCATCTTATGTTCGTGGTTTCGATATGACTTTGAAACGCTAGAAATATCTCACTATCAAACATAACATAATGTACAAAATTAATCAACCAAAGTTTACATCTCATTTTAAATAAAACTCAACCCATATCTCACCAAACATCTTAGAGAAATAAAAAGTCATTCATGAATATATTTGCATAAAGTGATAAAATATTAAAAAGAAAATTAAATATTTTCCTTGTGACGGTTATGAATGACAAAAAAATTAGGTTAGTTATAAGAAAAAAATCATGAAATGTTTATCATTTAATTAGTAATCTAGGATGGAGCCCGGAATTTTCGCAATGAATTATTTGCACTATAAGTCCATATAATATGAAAAAAAATTCAAAATAAGTGCTTATATTATGTAAAACTATAATATAGATTCTTATATTATATAAATAATGCACTATGTGTCTCTATATAATTTTTTAATTAATTACTTTTATATATATTTTACAACATGACATATAATTTACTAGCAATAGAATAAGATGTTCATAAAAATAATATAATTATAAATCAAATCAAATCAAATAAAATCTAAAATTAGTGAATTAAATAAAAAAAATAAAATTTTAAGAGGGTCAAATAAAAATTGAAAGTTAGTATGAGGCTCATACTAACTTGGTTCTGCCAAACATAAGTTTTTTAATGTAATGTACAATTAACGATAAATGTAAACATATATGTTAAGATGTATTTAAATGACATTAGTACTGTGCTAAGATAATTTGTTATGTTAAGAGTGCATCTCAACCGATTATTAAACCAATGCATATATGTAATGACATATTTAAATAGATGAGAGAAAACATTATAAAATCACATTTAATGGTTTAACAAAACACATAATATAGTGAAAAATATAGGTTTATTTTAGTAGTTTATAGATTAAAAATAAATAGAAATTGTCAATTTGTTTAGAAGTGAAGCTTACAATATTAATATTTGACATGAACCATATTGGATTGTTTTTCAGTGTAATATCATGAATTGTACGAATTCATGAACAATGGGTGAGAAAAAAGATAAACTAAGAGACTAATTTAGTTAAAATAATAAAGGTGAGTGACAAATGTTTTTGTTTGTGTCCCCGCTAGTGTAACATCAATTTTTGTGTCATTTTATTTGATTTTACATCTTTATATGATTACTGAATTTATCAATAAATATTTGATATAAGAAATTATGGGAAATATATGTAGGACTAGAAGGATCAGAAATATTTATTTTGAAAAGGTAATGGAGATGAGGTATAAACTGATTAGATCTGTCAAATGAGTAGGACCTTTAATTTGAGTAAGAAAAGATAGTTGAGCAAAAAAGAAGTGATACTATAGTGGACAGGAGCATGATTTAATTACAAAGAATAATTAAAAAAAATATTGCATTATAGAAATGGTCAATGATAATGGTGAATAGTAATTAGAAATACATATTAACCAACTCGTAATTAACAATAAGATCTGTCTACTATTTTTATCTAAAGATGTGTTAAAAAAGTTAGCTATAAAAAATAAAAAACTATAATCGCCAATACAATCATGATGAATTGCCGGTGCAACCGAAGGAGAGAACCTCTTATGTAATTTATTTTAGAAAACTATCTGTAATTTTTAATTACACGGATTACACAATAAAAAATATTGCTAGCTTTTACTATTTTCGAAGATGTATAAAGCCATAAACATACTTGAATTACTATTGTTTTAGACTCCCTAGTTTCTAATATTCTCAAACACTCAACTACAATTGTTAAGGATAATATTTAATAACACGTAAATTTTTTTATCCCTAACCTGATCGGCGGCATGTTCATGGTTTCGTTTGATTGACCCCTATTGACTTGATCAATACTGTCATTTATCTTAAATTTTTACTTTACTTTAAGTGAGATTTATAAGGTTTACTTTACTATGGTATTATTTTTTCCAAACATTGCCTAAAAGCGCAATAAACTTAGGATTAATGGATCATCCCAAAATGCAGTAAGTCTACGAATAAATGGCATGAGTGATTAATTTTTGTGCTTCACAACACTACTACTGTCATAATACTACACTTCATCGTTCATCTTAACTTATCAACGGAAAAAAGGAAAATTATGGAAGAAGAATTACATTATCTTAAATTTAATGATTTTTTTAAAGGCGGATAAACAATATAATTCATTAAGTTATTTTTTCTCTCATTAAATAAGACAGATATAATAACTTTATCACAATATTAAGAATTTAAATCCATAATAATATATCGATAGGAAATAGTTATTCATCAAATTCAAGAGTAATTAGGTTATCCCCTGTTTGAACAATCCAACTTCCACAAACAGAAATCAAGTTTACAAACCAACCTCATGGAGTTGAGTTTCAGGAGGTTGCTCCTGGAACTGGAAATGAACACTTGGAGACTGTTGAATCTTCGAGAGATAATAGAAGATGTTCACCTTAATCTATTCTAACATGACACGAGTGTTTTTCTTCTTCATGTTACTTGGAGGAACATGGAGTTTATACTCTGGACCAAAGTACCTGTAATACTCATTCTCTGGCATCTCATTGTGAAGCTCAACCCCAATTGCCACACCTGTCAGGTAAAATTAAAAAAGGACAACAATTCATATTCAATAATTTCGACTTGTTAGTGCATAAAAAAGTTAAAAAGAAGTGAAAGAAATACCTCATAGCACCAGCACCTAGCTACATTTCTTATAGTATAGCCACCTCCACCTAATAAAAGTAACTGCACATTGGAAACCTATTTAATATCAATATTATTATTAGAAATGAAAACCTAGATTACTCCTTTTCATGTTGTTTATAATTCAATTATTTCAAATTTTTCTTAACATAACTTTTTAAGTCCTATTACACTGTTCTTTATATCAAAAAATTTCTTGTTCTATTTAAATTAACTTAAGTTAAAAAAATTAATATAAATTTAAAAGAGGAAGATAATATTAATTTTATGGTCATTGCATCGAAAGACCATATGATTAGTCAATTTTAAAAGTAACAAAAATTGTAAATGAAAATCAAATATAGCATAATACAATTTCAGTTAACAAACAAAAAAGAACATATAATTTAATAGGTTATCACAAAGAACAAATAAAAATTAATGCAATAATTGAAAGAAAAAATATATTAAAGTAAACTTACCCAATTAATTGAAATTTCATGATCAACTATCTGACGAAATAGAGAATAGCAATAGTGAGGGAAATATATAATAAATAACATAGAAGAGGGGCAATCCCAAGAGGATATGAAGAATTATATTCACAAGACCTCTGAGGAGTGGTTTGTGTTTTAGGATGAGGAATTTTGCATGAGACATTTTTGTAAAACGACGTTGTTTCTTATTAAACAACTGACACCATTTGTTTTAGTAGGTACACTATATAGCACACATTTTCTTTAATTTTTTGTTATTAAATTAAATTAAATTATGTTATTTGTGGTAAATAATAAAAAGAACAAAATTGTTAATTCAGATATTTATATTTTGTACTTTATAAAATTTATTTAATTTTTTAATCAGAGAATAAATGTTAGATTAAAAAAAATCTCCTCATTATGTTCAGAATAAAAAATGATTAATTCCCAAGAAGGCTAGTTTTAATTCCATCTAACGACAACCGTCATTTATTCCTCATCTTTCCTTTTTTACCCTTTTTACCACATCCGGTAAATTCTATACATTATTATATCTCTCCTAAACTGATAATTAATTTTTTACCTAGATTATATTCTTACATATGCTCTCAACAAAACTGCAAGCTTGTATCAATGGGTCTCCTACAAGAGACTTGTTAAGTGTAATTGGATGAGACTAGGGTAAAATTGTATTATTGGTCCCTGTTAAACTTTGACAAAGCAAATTCTGTTTGAATACTCAAAATCATGCGAAATATACATGTGTTATAAACCAACATTGGAAAAAAATCTTTCCTGGCAATACATCAAAATTTTATATTAGTTTGAGTTCTCTAAATTTTGGGAATTTTCGCAAAACTCAAAATGTTATTCTTTTATACTTCTTTTTGCATTTTTGATATATTTTAGTTATTTTCTGTATTTTTGAATAACAAACCATAAGTATATATCATGGAACGTGATATATATATATATATATATATATATATATATATATATATATATATATATATATACTAGGTATAACCCATGTCTAGAAACACTATAAATAATATAAAGCTAATTTAATGCAAGAGTCGCAAACACATATGGGATAATGGCACTGAAACTTTCACCATCGTACTTTTTTTTGTCAAATGAAAATAAAGAAATACAAACTATCCTATCCCTCTATTACTAAAAAGGGAAGTTACGCAGCTAAAAAAGTTGACAATCGAATTTAAAGGACAATAGAAACATCGATATTCGTCTGGGTGCATTTAACGACTTTATCTACAACTTCATTAAATTCTATTTTGATATGAATGACTTTCCATCCTGGAAATCTCTTCATCCACCTTACAATCGTACAATACAATGTAAATTTGCCTAATTTGTTTTTTTATTGCAAGTAAAATACATAAATCTCCAATGATCAAATATTGATCATTATCCAGTTGGGATTAGTTTACTGGCCAAGGCCTTCGTCATTAATCTAGTAGTGCAAGTTCAAACCGAGTTAAGGACTCCGAGCCCAAAGTAGCTCTCCTATGTAAAAAAAAATATTGAATCATTGTAATGTTTTTTTATTTTTAGCCATCATTGTTCCGTCACTAAGGCCAAACTAATTATAAGAACTTTTAAATCATATTTATAATTAATTGTATTATTAATCAAACCACGAAGACTTGGATATCAAATCTGGGTGAAAAACTCAATAGAGAATAATAAGAAATAATATAAGTAAACCATATTTAATCACTTTTTTTCTATAAAAGTGAAAATACAAATACATAAAATCAACCTACACCTTTTTTTTTGTAAACTTTTGTCAGGAGGATATAATAATCAATAAGAGAAAGATCATGTGATCCATATATACCAATATTTTGCGTAACACATTTTGCAAGTGCATTAGTTGTCCTTCTATTAAAGCATCTTTTGATATGTTAGACTTTCTAGTTTTTAAATTCTAATTAACCATTTCAAAATTTTTAACAATACTTTAATAAATTCTAATTATTTTGTGAATACCTTAAACAATTTCGAAGTTGTTAGAGTACAAAAAATAACTATGAAGATTGAGATAAGACGATGATCCCATTGTTCAAAGAATAACCTAGCTTAATCGTAGGATCTTAAATTATCTAAAAATGAGACTAATTTTGTCTTTTTCAAATTTGTTTGGTTCCATTTTTTCAATTTTACATAAAAAAAATTATTAAAAAAAGCAGTAAAAATCATTATCTCTAAAGAATTAAACGTTTACTTTTCCGTCCTCTTTCATTTTTCCATTTTTTTGTACACAAAATAAAAAAAAATTAATGACATTGATCTTTACAAATCTACCACTATTTAATAACACAAAGGTATTTATTACATTCCCTTTTTTTACATGGAATAGTGCTTAGATATGTCAACTATAATAAACATGCTAAAGATATGAGAATAATAAATCACAAAATCATGGTAAATTGTTTTCCTACACTCTACTACGTGCCTACATGATCATATTTCCCACAAAGTCCATATAGATAAGAGAATATGAATCAATCGAAACCAAAAGGTGTATATGCTAAAAGAACCTTTTTACTGAAATATAATTAGATTAAGCTGGGTTATTCTAAAAACCAAAAATTAAATTTGGGCTTGATCATGCGATCCCATTACTAATTGAATTAATCACTGGATACCTGGTATTCCACGAAAATAATACAACAATACGTGATTAGACACATTTTTTTAACATTTGAGAGTAAAAAACTTGAGATAAAATCTTTAAAATGTAATAAATAATGTTGACTGTTCATGCAAAACTGTAGTGACCCAAGCATAGAGTCAAGAAACAAATATTGACCCCAAGCACATCAAAATTCTATTGATAAATATATTTTTGAAAACGGTTATCATTTCACCTAGAGCCAATAAATTAAAAAAGATTGTTCAGAAACATATTGCTATAGATACAAAAAATAAATAGCATGACTTATCCAAGACAAAATAAATCCTTCTCTACTTCACATACCCAATTTGTGGCTGGTACATGAAAAAAAATTCAAATAAATATCAGTTAAAAAAGACAACTCTGTCTCTCCATATATTACATATTCTTCTCCAACTGTGCAATAAACATGGGGACCAATAGTGCAATTAAATAAACTACTGCCTCTTAAATGCTCTATCGTCTTACACTTACCGTACAATAGGTTTACAATGCATAAAGTATCATGTGACCTATTTAATGAAAGACATCGCTTTCAACTAAAACACTTGCAAGAGATAGTACATTCCATCATTCAGAACCATGTTACAATACTTGTACTTGTCGAAACGAAAAATCAGCCAGCCACTTGGATGATAACTAATTGAATCATTCACACTTCAAACATTACTAAGCTGAAAGTCCCTTGCTTAATTAAGGAATAATGACAATTAGGGACACACATTTCTACGACATGACATGGTAGAAACACCAATACACGACAGGTCCAATAAGGCAGTTTCAATTGCGTTAGTGCAATCCGAAATACAACATGCAATCAAGAGGACTGAATAGAAATTCAGTCTGCGTCAATGCGCTTTGTAGCAGTACTTTTGGCAGTAATTTCAGCAACTCCCAACATTGCAATGCTTCTTAACAGTTTTCTTTCATTTACCATGTCCTCTTCTTCATCTTCACATTTTTTCCAACTTCCGAGATCTTTGTAAATAGTAAGTAGTTATTTGTGTCCTATTATTAAATAAATTAAGTTAATATTGACATTTGATACTAAATTCAAATCTAATAATATATTATAATATTAAAATATAATTAGTTAGATTTTCTAGATAAACGTACCATTTTGGAGCAGGTCCAAGAACTAAGTATAAAATAAGAAGGTATTTAAGTTTTTTCTGAAACTAAATACTATTAAACCACTCCCTTTTAGAACACATAAGTAGTTTATTCTACCATTTGTTAACTCAATATACGTCACGTCTTTACTCAAAACGGGTCTCACCACACAATTTGTGAAGAAAAAGGGGTTAAATCGTAATTAAGAGAGAAGGGATACTTTTTGCTTATGGGTCCCATATACTAATGATATGGTGATCAGCTGTGATTAACTTTTATCTCAATTATTGGGCTTCCATACCTGTGAAATATGATTAAATTTTGGTAAGAATGTTTAATTTTAACTCTAAAAGGGTTTAAAAATAAATGGATTCTTACATATGATCTTTTTCTCTGATAGGGTAGGAAGAACGAAAATAAAAAATCTAAAATGCATAGTGCGTCAAAATGATTAATTATAGACCTTTTCTAAATGAGAAACTTACATTGTCCAACATGATATGATCAATATCTGCTACAGATTCATATACATCTAATAGAGAGGTGGAATCTGAGAGGATACCAAGAGAGGTGCCAACTAAAATTGCAGTTGGTGTAGCAATTTCAAGAGCACGTGGACAAGAGACGACCTAGAATGGAAGAACACATTTTAAGTTTCATGCAAAAAGTACACAATTTCTATATTTTAAACATTCATAATAGTTCATATGTAGCCACTTGTCTATATATAATAACTCAGCAAGTAGCAATGGATTTTCATCTGGAACGGGAATACTTTTTAGCAAATCATCTGGGAATACATAACAAAGGGAGTAATGGAATAAACACAACACCTTTAGAATATAACAAAACCTATCGTTTGAGTAGTGAGAGTAAAATCCTCGATTCATAATTAGAAATTCGACAACTGTAAGAACAATATTCGATCAAAAAAGAAGAATGGGTTACATAACCGCATACTGAGATAGGTATATTTGTTTTGTAATACAGCGTCTTATAAAGCAATTTTTTCATAGCAAAAAACTGTCCCAAGTGCAATTTACAATTTTGAAACGATGTAAGTCAATTGAAGTTATGTAGTGTTTCAGTTGAATTAAAAAATGGACTTTTACGTTAAAAAAGTGTGATGACCATGTTAATAGGTTTAAGTTCTCTCAAGGTACCAACATTTTACATAACCAAAGGACTAATAATGCAATTTAGTTGTTTTTCTTTTAACTTAATATCTTGTGTTCATGTTATCAAGTTTAACATTCTCTTATAGGTGAAAAGTGAATTGACAAGTACATTTACGGCTTTTCTCTATCAACAACATCAACATCTATGGTCATGTGGCCCTGCTAATATTTTAAGAAAACGTCCATTGAGATCATAACGAATGAAGTAAAAAATTGAAATTTTTATCACTAATTTTACCTTTTTTTGTGATTCTACATAACGTATCTTTATGAAAGAAAATTCATGTGATAAATTCATGTGATATATAGAGTGACTTTTGTTTTTTACTGCATAGTGTTATATGGTACTGTTATTGTATATTCCTTCAATCATAACCATTATTAATGCTTTAGGAACTCCAAGGTTTGTATTTTTCATTCATTGAATTATAATCTTCACATATACGCTATGTGATGTTACTACATTGGACTAAAGGTACCTTCAAATTTCAAAATATACATTGGTTAAAAAAATGTAAAAGTAATGAGATTAGATTTTTTTTCTGAAGCAAGTCTGAAGAGATTAAGCAAATGAGAAAAATACAATGAATCCCCTGTAATTATATTTAAGATTAAATCAATTTTGGTAAACGAACACCAATGTAATTATACTTTCCTGCTCATTAAAGTGATGAGATTAAATTAAATTTATGTAAATTTTTTAGAGTTTCAACGGTAACAATTAATTTTTACCTTAATTTGGGTCTTCTATTGTTGATGGTGGAGAATGGTCCCGATGGTGGCGGAGGTTTTTTGTGCAGGAGAGCAGATTGGTGGGAAGAGATGGTCCCCAAGTGGCTGAGGTTTACCTTAATTTGAGCTCTACAAAACAGGTTGAAGATGGTAATGGTAACCGAGTGGCGGCCGCTTGGTGAGGGCTGTTAATGGTTGATGATGGTGGAATGGGTAAATGTTTTTTTAAATGATTATAGAATAGGTAAACGATAAAATTGAATGAGAAGAGGGGACTTATGAGAAGAATGGAGATATTTGAGTGTTAACCGGGAAAGCCAGGTATATCCTTCGTTATTATATATTCTTTTTTTAAAATTTTTTCTGATACATATCAATTTAATATTTTGTACTTAAAATAATTAATGACTCATTTTTTATAATATTTTTGTACAATTTCTAGATGTATCTATTTAAACTATTTTGTTATCATCAACTTGAAGCAAACTCAATATATCTTAAGAGGGTAAAAAAAACAGTGTTATACAAAAATACTTATTAATACTTTCATTCTTTTTTCATATCGAAATATCTAAGTAAGGGGTATATTTGATAATATCAAATGAAATGAGAATCAAGTATGTAGATGAGATTTTTTCTGCTTAGTCAAGTGAACCCACCAGGTACTGGTTCCAAATAAGAGTCTTGGCCCTATTACATGTCAGACAACATTTTGTCATGATCTTGTGTGATGGATCATTCATATTCAATAATGAACAAACATAAATTGTGGCATAACTATAGGGGTTCAACAAGGTAATACTGTAAATCAAACGACACGGTTTCTTTGGTCCAAATCAGTATTGGAAGATGACACACTTGTTATTTAAGGTTGTATGCTTGCTCAAAATGAAAATCTTAATGCTCGTTGTTGTATTTAACCGCCTTGAAACTATATAGGGCATATACCATGCTCCTAAACAAGATGGAATGTCTGAGTAATCTTCTTTCCGATAGAAGGTGGTCCTCTCATCATATTTCCTGCTTGGAGAATGAAATTGCCAATTTCTTGTCTAAATATGTTAAGTATAACCTGGTCTCGTAGATTTGAGGATATGTTCCTAGTAATATTCTTTAACTTTTCTCCAAAGACACTTTCTCAAGTAGGTATAGGTTGATCTTGTAGCATGTATTGTACATCATTCGATTTGATCTTTGATACTGAAGAATTTGAATGGAAAAAATCATTCATTGATATATTATTAAATTTTGATTTATTATATAATATTTGTCAAATTTTGCACTCTAACAAACTCAAAATATTCAGTAGATTTGGAATTCTTTTGTGATCTACTAATAAAATATGACTCTTATTACAATACTTCTGAGTTTCATTGCTTGCTAAAATCTCCATAATTGTATTATTATTAATATGAATACCGTTTAGAATGATGTAACAATATAGTAAGAGTTGAATTATAAATTTTGACAAATGCTTAGTTGATTAAATAGTTTAAACACCTTCGTTCCATAACTAGTTACTTGGATTGATGAACTCGAGTTGATACAATATCCTAAGATGCTCTAATTATTGTAAAATGATTGGAAGTGTATATCAAGATTATTGTAATTAATCATACTAGTTATATATAATTTTTGGTCAAATTTAATTAATGATAATTTATAATACAATTTAAAATGTTCATCTTAGAATTGCATTATCAATTAGGATAACACATGTGATTTATACTTCTGTTCACAATTTTCGGTGTAGGTCGTTGTTAGAGAAAACGTTATTCATAAAATTGATTTGATCACATATAGCTTTTTTAGATCTTTGAAATCCTTCTTGAACTAGTATTGTCTAGAATCGTAGTTAATCGATATAATCATCGGGAATGAAACGTAAAATGACTCTTTGATAGTTCAATAGGAAATTTTTTGCAAAAGAGCTCTCAAATGCTGGAACTTATAAGATAAATGAAATGAAATAATTATAAGAGAAAGATATAAGGTACTCTAACATGGATGATTACAAACTACGATTTACCTTTGCACCATTAATTTAACCTATAAGATTTGCTAAATCTATAATCCAACAATGAAACTGAAGCACGATGTTGTGCCGATTAGTGGTAAGAAAATATAATTCCAAGTCGTCATTTGTAAATATATATAGTATGATTCTTCCAGCTATATCTGGATAAGGACGTGAGCAACATGTTCCCATGTGTTCTTGTTGAATTCTTCTAGTGAAATTTCTAGGTGCGCTAAAGAGGTATACTTGAAGACCTTCAGTTAATATACTTGGAAAGTTTTGATCAACTAAGGATCTCTCATCAGGTATTTTCCAGTTATGATACAACAGTTTAAATTATTTCATTATTTTTATATCTTATATTTTCTCATTATAAATAACTTCGCTTATAAATTACAATGGAATTTCCTATCAAACAATAGGATTCACTCATGTAATCACAAGTTTTGGATATACCGTAGTAAGAAAATTGTATTAATTAACATTTTTAAGGGTTATACACACCCTACCTATTTTATGTCAAAAGTTAACACTCCTTAGTCTTAGTTTGAAAGATGAAAATCCAAACCACAAAAAATAAAAACTTCACAAGAAAATGGGGTAATTTTTTCCATGTACTGTTAATAATCTCTATACAACTTGTACTTTGAACTCATCGTAAGCCTCATGTAAATATTCGTGAGATGGGTAACAAAAAAAATTATGAACGGTGAGTTAAGTCATGCAAGACATAAAACTTGTAATCCTAAGCACATATATATTTTAATATACAAACAATTAAAGGTGAAATGCAAGGAAAGGTTGAGTGCGGATATACAAAGTATTAAAAATTAAATTTCACCTAGATGATTTGCATTCTTGTGGTATTTGCTGAGAAGTAGTGATAAAAATAAGGTTACTATCTTGAAAATTCTTGATTAGAAAATTTTGAACCAAGAATCCTTGTTAGGATATTAGCTTTGAATTGTTTGACAATTTAGTTCTACAACTACCTGTACTTTTGGTAGGCCAAACTCAGAAACTCGAGGAATAAATAGATATGTTAGAATTCCATCCATCTATCAAATATCTAGTTCATATTTATAATACATTTAAATCTTGATCTCTTACATTTTCACTTTTCTACCTCCATGATCACTGACATCATTTAAGCCTGGGATTCTCACCATCTTATGTTCGTGGTTTCGATATGACTTTGAAACGCGAGAAATATCTCACTATCAAACATAACATAATGTACAAAATTAATCAACAAAAGTTTACATCTCATTTTAAATAAAACTCAACCCAGATCTCACGAAACATCTTAGCGAAATAAAAAGTCATTCATAAATATATTTGCAGATTGTGATAAAATATTAAAAAGAAAATTAAATATTTTCCTTGTGTCGGTTATGAATGACAAAAAAAATTAGGTTAGTCATAAGAAAAAAATCATGAAATGTTTTTCATTTAATTAGTAATCTAGGATGGAGCCCGGAATTTTCGCAATGAATTATTTACACTATAAGTCCATATAATATGAAAAAAAATCAAAATAAGTGCTTATATTATGTAAAACTATTATATATATTCTTATATTATATAATAATGCATTATGTGTCTCAATATAATTTTTTAATTAATTACTTTTATGTATTATACAACATGACATATAATTTATTAGACATAGAATAAGATGTTCATATAATTATAAATCCAATAAAATAAAATTTAAAATTAGTGAATTAAATAAAGATTTTTAAAATTTAAGAGGGTCAAATAAAAATTGTAAAAGTTAGTATGAGGCTCATACTATCTTGGCTCTACCAAACATAAGTTTTTTAATTTAATGTACAATTAACGATAAATGTAAACATATATGTTAAGATGTATTTAAATGACATTAGTACTGTGTTAAGATAATTTGTTATGTTAAGAGTGCATCTGAACCGAATATTAAACCAATGCATATATGTAATGACATATATAAATAGATGAGAGAAAACATTGTAAAATCACATTTAATGGTGTAACAAAACACATAATATAGTGAAAAATATAGGTTTATTTTAGTAGTTTATAGATTAAAAATAAATAAAAATTATCAATTTGTTTAGAAGTGAAGCCTACAATATTAATATTTGACACGAACCATATTGGATTGTTTTTCAGTGTAATATCATGAATTGTACGAATTCATGAACAATGGGTTAAAATAACAAAGGTGAGAGACAAATGTTTTTGTTCGTGGCCCCGCTAGTGTCACATCAATTTTTGTGTCATTTTATTTTATTTTACTTCTTTATATGATTACTGAATTTATCAATAAATATTGGATATAAGAACTTATGGGAAATATATGTAGGACTAGAAGGGCCAGAGTATTTATTTTGAAAAGGTAATGGAGATGAAGTATACATTGATTAGATCTGTCAAATGAGAAAGACCTTTAATTTGAGTATGAAAAGATAGTTGAGTAGAAAAGAAGTGATACTATAGTAGACAAGAGCATAATTTAATTACAAAGAATAATTAAAAAAATATTGCTTTATAGAAATGGTCAATAATAATGGTGAATAGTAATTAGAAATACATATTAAACAACTACTAACTTAACAATAAGATCTTTCCACTATTTTTATCTAATGATGTGTTAAAAAAGTTAGCTATAAAAATAAAAAACTATAATCGCCAATACAATCATGATGAATTTCCGGTTACACCGATGGAGAGAACCTCTTATGTATTTTATTTTAAAAAACTATCTGTAATTTTCAATTACACTACACAATAAAATATATTGCTAGCTTTTACTATTTTCGAAGACGTATAAAGCCATAAAAATACTTGAATTACTATTGTGTTAGACTCCTTATTTGCTAATAATCTCAAACGCCCAACTACAATTGTTAAGGATAATATTTAATAACACGTGAATTTTTTTATCCCTGACCTGATTGGCGGCATGTTCATGGTTTTGTTTGATTGACCCCCTAGTGACTTGATCAACACTGTCATTTATCTTAAATTTTCACTTTACTTTAAGTGAGATTTATAAGTTTTACTTTACTATGTTACTAAAATGCAGTAAGTCTAGGAATAAATGGCATGAGTGATTAATTTTTGTGCTCCACAATACTACTACTGCCATAATACTACACTTCATCATTGTATATCTTAACTTATCAAAGGAAAAAAGGAAAATAATGGAAGAAGAATTACATTATCTTAAATTTAATGGTTTTTTTAAAGGCGGATAAACAATATAATTCATTAAGTTATTCTTTCTGTCACCAAATAAGATAGATAAAATAACTTTATCACAATATTAAGAATTTAAATCCATAATAAAATATCGATAGGAAATAGTTATTCATCAAATTTAAGAGTAATTAGGTTATCCCCTTGTTTGAACAATCCAACTTCCACAAACAGAAATCAAGTTTACAAACCAACCTCATGGAGTTGAGTTTCAGGAGGTTGGTCCTGGAACTGAACACTTGGAGCCTGTTGAATCTTCGAGATATAATAGAAGATGTTCAACTTAATCTCTTCTAACATGACACGAGTGTTTTTGTTCTTCATGTTACTTGGAGGAACATGGAGATTATACTCTGGACCAAAGGATCTGTAATACTCATTCTCTGGCATCTCATTGTCAAGCTCAACCCCAAGTGCCACACCTGTCTGCTCAAAGTTGAAAAGAAGTGAAAGAAATACTTCATAGCACGAGCACCTAGCTATATTTCTTATAGTATAGCCACTTCCACCCAATAAAAGTAACTGCACATTGAAAGCCTATTTAATATCAATATTATTATTAGAATTGAAAACCTAGATTACTCTTTTTCATGTTGTTTATAATTCATTTACTTGAATTTTTTCTTAACATAACTTTTCAAGTCCTATTACACTGTTCTTTATATCAAAAAATTTCTTAATCTATTTAATTTAGCTTAAGTTACAAAAAAAATTAGTATAAATTCAAAAGAGGAAGATAATATTAATTTTATGGTCATTGCATAGAAGAACCATATAATTAGTCAATTTTAAAAGTAACAAAAATGGTAAATGAAAATCAAATATAGCATAATACAGTTTCAGTTAACAAACTAAAAAAGAACATATAATTTAACAGGTCATCACAAAGAACAAATAAAAATTAATGCAATAATTGAAAGAAAAAATATATTAAAGTAAACTTACCCAATTAATTAAAATTTCATGATCAACGATCTGACAAAATAGAGAATAGCAATAGTGAGGGAAATATATAGTAAATAACATAGAAGAGGGGCAATCCCAAGAGGATATGAAGAATTAGATTCACAAGACCTCTATGAGGAGTTGTTTGGTGGTTTTAGAAGAGTAAAGGAAAGGAGAAAGAAGTGGTCTAGAGGAGAATAGGAAGAAAATGATAGTGCTATGATTTATTTATGGAGTTTTAGGATGAAGAATTGTGCACGAGACATTTTTGTAAAACGACGTTGTTTCTTACACCATTTGTTTTAGTAGGTACACTATATAGCAACCATTTTCTTTAATTTTTTGTTATGAAATTAAATTAAATTATGTTATTTTGTAATTTGTTTCAGTTCAGAGAAATACAAATGCTCTAGAATGATAATATTATTCATACGTTCTAAGCCTTTATATAGGAAATACATAAAAAACTGCAAGCCTAAAAATAAGAACACAACTCCACTAACTCCACTACTAACAAGATAATAGGAAACTGAAATAGACCAATTCTAACAGGTCTTTATTAAATAACTAAAACTTACTGACAATCCCTCCCTTGAACTGAACACTATCAAGAATTTCAGTTCACAACTCTCATTCCAAACGCTTCCCTAATCCTTTGAAATGATGCTATCTTCAAAGGCTTTGTCATTATATCGGCCAGCTGCTCCTCGGTGCTACAATAGACCAATTTAACGACACCTTCCTTTGTCAATTCTCGGAGAAAATGGTATCGAACTCTTATGTGCTTTGACTTCCTGTGCATTACTCCATCTTTTGACAACTTGATAGTGGACGTGTTATCGCAAAACAGAACTCTTCATCTTGTTCATGCCCGATTTCTTTCAATATTCTCCTCATCCAAATAGCTTGACAGGCACATGTAGCTGCTGCTACATACTCTGCTTCAGTAGTTGACAGAGTTACAATTGATTTCTTTCTTGAGGACCATGCCACAGCTGCTCCACTAATCAAGAAAACATAGTTTGAAGTGCTCTTGCTGTCATCCACATCTCCCGCATAGTCACTGTCGGTGTAGCCTAAGAGTTCACCCTTCCCTTCACGTTGATACCATATCCCAAATTCCAGAGTTCCCTTCAAGTACCTCAGGATTCTTTTCACGGTAGCAAAGTGCAATTCAGTAGGATTTGCCATAAACCGACTAATAAGACTTACCACGAACATCATGTCAGGTCGTGTAGCTGTGAGATACATTAGACTGCCCACCATTTGTTTATATAGCGTTGAGTCGACCTTCACACCAGCTTCATCTCGGCCAACCTTTTGTCCAGGAACTATCGGATTGCACACAGAGTTGTAATTTTGCATACCAAACCTCTCGATCAACTCAGCAGCATATTTTCTTTGACATATAAAGATGCCATCACCCTTCTGTATAACTTCAATGCCAAGAAAATATCTCATCTTCCCCAAATCAGTCATGTCAAATTCATCCTTCATGGAATGCTTGAGTTCATTCAGCAACTCCTCATCATTACCGGTGAACAATAGATCATCAACATAAATGCTCACGATTAGAATTTTACATCCCTTTTGTTTGATGAATAAAGTTTGTTCACTAGAGCTACTTGCAAAGCCTTCCTTGACCATGTAAGTCTCAGTGCGACTGAACCAAGCTCTAGGCGCTTGTTTTAGTCCGTAAAGAGCCTTATGTAGCTTATAAACCATGTCCTTCTTCCCTGCTACTTCATAACCTGGTGGCTGCTCTACAAATACATCTTCCTTAAGCTCACCATGGAGAAAAGCAGATTTGACATCGAGCTGATAAATTCCCCATCCTCTCTGTGCTGCTACAGCAATGATCATCCTTACTGTATCCATTCGAGCCACTGGTGCGAATACCTCTGTATAATCTACTCCGTACTCTTGAGCATACCCTTTTACAACTAGACGAGCTTTGAACTTGTCTACTTCTCCCAGTTCATTTAATTTGGTCTTGTAAATCCACTTAACTCCAATAGCCTTTGCTCCAACGGGAAGTGCAGTTAGCGACCATGTGTGGTTCCGTTCGATGGATTGTATCTTAGCATCCATCGCTTGTTTCCATTTCTGATGTCTTGCTGCTTCGTGAAAATTGGTCAGATCTGATATGACCATAAAAGCTAAGTTTTCGATCTCGACTCTAGCCATGTTTGCTTCTTCCTCAATGTCAGATAGCTCTTCTCCTGTAATATAATCTGCAGACCATATTGGTGGTTTTCTCACCCTGCCCGTTGTTGCTATTGTTTCTCCAGTTGGTTGATCGTTTGGTGAAGGAACATCATCAGGATAATCTTCTGCTTCTTCTATTTCTTCTGTTTCCTCTGCGTTATCACTGTCCTCGTAATCCCATTCAAGTTCAATGTTTTCGTCACCAGAATAACCAGCACCTTCCCAATTCCACTTCTTATCTTCCTCAAATATCACATCTCGGCTGATGTGAACCTTTTTCTCCACTGGATCGAACAACTTAAAGGCCTTGGATTCACTGCTGAAACCTAACAGGACACACTTCACGCTTTTATCATCGAGCTTTCTTCTTTTAACATCAGGGATATGAACATATCCGATACATCCAAAAATCCTAAAGTGTTCGATTGATGGCTTTCTTCCACTCCATGCCTCTTCTGGAGTCATATCCTTTAAAATGAGTGTAGGAGATCTGTTAAGAACGTGATTCACCCATTGCACGGCATATGGCCAGAAAGCTTTTGGTACCTCCTTCTCTAATAACGCTGCTCTCACCATGTTCATAATTGTGCGGTTTTTGCATTCAGCAACACCATTTTGCTGCGGCGTGAAGGCGGCGGTCAGTTGTCTTTTGATTCCATGCTCTCTACAGAATACATTGAACTCATTTGAGTTGTATTCTCCTCCTCTTTCAGTTCTTAAACATTTAATGAACAATCCAGTTTGCTTCTCCACAAAGACTTTGAAGGTCTTGAACTGATGAAATGCTTCCGATTTTTCTAGCATAAAATATATCCATGTCTTTCTCGAGAAATCGTCAATAAAGCTTATGAAGTACTTTCTTTGACTGTTTGATGGTGGATTAATCGGCCCACAGAGATCAGAGTGGATAAGTTGTAATCTTTCAGTGGCTCTCCACTTGCTTTGTTTTGGAAATGGAACACGATGATGTTTCCCTTTGACACACGCCTCACAGGTGGTTTTCACATTTTCAATTTGAGGTAAACCCACGACCATCTCTTTACTGCATAATGTGTAAAGTCCCTTATAGCTGAGATGTCCATATCGATGGTGCCACAACTCTGCCTTGTCTGAGATATCAACATGCAGACATCTCTCCTTTGGCTCCTTTGGCTCCTTTGGTTTGTCATTTGATTCACCCAGCAGGATAAACATCCTATTAGCACTCATAACGGATTCTGCTATTTTTCCTCTTGAGTGATGAAAGATGCTGCATGTTTTCCGATCTCCTCCTTTGAATAGCACGTCTAAACCCTTTTCTTGAAGTTGTCCAACACTTAGCAGGTTGTTCTTCAACTCCGGAATATAATACACATCGTTGACCACATAGCTTATTCCTTTAAGCATTATTTTCACCACTCCTTTCCCACTAACCATCAGCTTGTGATTGTTCCCAAGCTTGACATTATGCGAGAAACTGGTGTCCAAACTTGTGAACATGCCTCTTTCTCCACACATATGGTTTGAACACCCGGAGTCCACGAACCACACATATCTTCTTCTAGTACCTTGAAGTTCCACGTACGCCATGAGAAGAACTTCATCCTTTTCTTCAATCTCTGCAAAATGTGCCCCATTGTTCCAATTTGGACATTCATATTGAAAATGTCCAAGTTTGTGGCATTTGTAACACTCGATTGCTGCTTTGTCGAATGAACGTCCTCTTCCCCTACCTCGGCCTCGGTATGATCCTCTGCCTCTGCCTCTGACACTGAGAGCTTGATAATCTTCTTCATGATTGACCTTTTTAAATTTCTTTTCATGTACAGACAGAGAGCTCTGCAGTTCGTCAATCGTCATTTGTTCTATGTCTTTTGACTCCTCGATAGACACCACCACATATGTGAACTTGTCGGTCAGAGTTCGAAGTATTTTCTCAACAATCTTTGAATCTGACATGTCTTCTCCGTTGCTTCTCATCTTGTTGGAGACAGACATTACTCTTCCAAAGTATTCATCTATGCTCTCTTCATTCCTCATTTGAAGAACCTCAAAATCTCTTCGTAAGGTTTGGAGAAGAGACCGCTTCACCCGTTCGTTGCCTCCAAACTTCCTCTTCATCGAATCCCAAATGATCTTCGATGTTCTTCGATCCAAAATCTGTTCAAACACAACCCGGTCAAGTGCCTGGAACATGTAGTGTTTCACTTGATGGTCCTTCATCTTGAGCTCCTCAAGTTTCTTTCTTCTCCTCTGCAGTTACTAGGATTCCCGTTGCTGGTTCGGTGTAACCCTCTTCCACTAGACTCCACAAACCCTTGGCACGTAAAAGATTTTCCATCAATTCACTCCAATGATCATAGTGACCATCGAACTGTGGAATCTTGGTGAGTGTTTTGTCGTCGCTCATCTTCTCCTTTTTTTTGATCACTTTGTTTTGCTCTAGCTCTGATACCAAATGTAATTTGTTTCAGTTCAGAGAAATACAAATGCTCTAGAATGATAATATTATTCATACGTTCTAAGCCTTTATATAGGAAATACATAAAAAACTGCAAGCCTAAAAATAAGAACACAACTCCACTAACTCCACTACTAACAAGATAATAGGAAACTGAAATAGACCAATTCTAACAGGTCTTTATTAAATAACTAAAACTTACTAACATATTTGTGGTAAATAATAAAAAGAACAAAATTGTTAATTCAGATATTTATATTTCGTACTTTATAAAATTTATTTAATTTTTTAATTAGAGAATAAAGGTTAGATTAAAAAAATCTCCTCATTATGTTAAGAATAAAAAATAATTAATTCCCAAGAAGGCTAGTTTTAATTCCCTCTAACCACAACCGTCATTTATTCCTCATCTTTCCTTTTTTACCCTTTTTACCACATCCGGTAAATTCTATACATCACTATATCTCTCCTAAACTGATAATTAACTTTTTACCTAGATTATATTCTTACATATGCTCTCAACAAAACTGCAAGCTTGTATCAATGGGTCTCCTACAAGAGACTTGTTAAGTGTAATTGGAGGAGACTAGGGTAAAATTGTATTATTGGTCCCTGTTAAACTTTAACATAGCAAATTCTATTTGAATACTCAAAATCATGCGAAATATACATGTGTTATAAACCAACATTGGAAAAAAATCTTTCCCGGCAATACATCAAAATTTTATATTAGTTTGAGTCCTCTAAATTTTGGGAATTTTCGCAAAACTCAAAATGTTATTCTTTTATACTTCTTTTTGCATTTTTGATATATTTTAGTTATTTTTTTTGTATTTTTTAATAACAAACCATAAGTATATATCATGGAACGTGATATATATATATATATATATATATATATATATATATATATATATATATATATATATATATATATATATATATATATATATATATATATATACTAGGTATAACCCATGTCCAAAGACACTATAAATAATATAAAGCTAATTTAATGCAAGAGTCACGAACGCATATGGGATAATGGCACTAAAACTTTCACCATCGTACTTTTTTTTTTGTCCAATGAAGATAAAGAAATACATACTATCCTATTCCTCTATTACTAAAAAGGGAAGTTATGCAGCTAAAAAAGTTGACAATCGAATTTAAAGGACAAATAGAAACATCGATATTCGTCTGGGTGCATTTAACGACTTTATCTACAACTTCGTTAAATTCTCTTTTGATATGAATGACTTTCCATCCTGGAAATCTCTTCATCCACCTTACAATCGTACAATACAATGTAAATTTGCCTAATTTGTTTTTTATTGCAAGTAAAATACATTAATCTCCAATGATCAAATATTGATCATTATCCAGTTGGGATTAGTTTACTGGCCAAGGCCTTCGTCATCCATCTAGTAGTGCAAGTTCAAACTGAGTTAATGACTCCGAGCCCAAAGTAGCTCTCCTATGTAAAAAAAATATTGAATCATTGTAATGTTTTTTTATTTTTAGCCATCATTGTTCCGTCACTAAGGCCAAACTAATTATAAGAACTTTTAAATCATATTTATAATTAATTGTATTATTAATCAAACCACGAAGACTTGGATATCAGATCTGGGTGAAAAACTCAATAGAGAATAATAAGAAATAATTTAAGTAAACCATATTTAATCACTTTTTTCTACAAAAGTGAAAATACAAATACATAAAATCAACCTACACCTTTTTTTTTTAAACTTTTGTCAGAAGGTTATAATAATCAATAAGAGAAAGATCATGTGATCCATATATACCAATATTTTGCGTAACACATTTTGCAAGTGCATTAGTTGTCCTTCTATTAAAGCATCTTTAGATATTTTAGACTTTCTAATTTTTAAATTCTAATTAACCATTTCAAATTTTTTATCAACCATAGGTTGGATACTTTAATAAATTCTAATTATTTTGTGAATACCGTAAACAATTTCGAAGTTGTTAGAGTACAAAAAATATCTCTGAAGATTGAGATCAGACGATGAGACTAATCGTAGGATCTTAAATTAACTAAAAATGAGACTAATTTTGTCTGAGTCAAATTTGTTTGGTTCCATTTTTGTTAATTTTACATAAAAAAAATTATTACAAAAAGCAGTAAAAATCATTATCTCTAAAGAGTTAAACGTTTACTTTTCCGTCCTCTTTCATTTTTCCCTTTTTTTTGTACACAAAATAAAAAAAATTATTTAACGACACTGATCTTTACAAATCTACCACTATTTAATAACACAAATGTATTTATTACATTCCCTTTTTTTACATGGAATAGTGCTTAGATACGTCAACTATAATAAACATGCTGAAGATATGAGAATAATAAATCACAAAATCATGGTATAAATTGTTGTCCTACACTCTACTATGTGCCTACATGATCATATTTCCCACAAAGTCCATATGGATAAGAGAATATGAATCAATCGAAAGTTTTGTAACATGTCGAATTTGGAAAAGGTGTGCAAGTTAAAAGAACATTTTTACTGAAATATAATTAGAAGAGAAAATTCTAGAAACCAAAAGGTGTACATGCTAAAAGAACCTTTTTACTGAAATATAATAAGATTAAGCTGGGTTATTCTAAAAACCAAAAAATTAAATTTGGGCTTGATCATGCGATCCCATTACTAATTGAATCAATCACTGGGATACCTGGTATTCCACGAAAATAATACAACAATACATGATTAGACACGTTATTTTAACATTTGAGAGTAAAAACCCGAGATAAAATCTTCAAAATGTAATAAATAAAATAGACTGTTCATGCAAAACTGTAGTGACCCAAGCATAAAGTCAGGAAACAAATTGTGACCCCAAGCACATCAGAATTCTATTGATAAACATATTTTTGGAAACGGTTATCATTTCACCTAGAGCCAATAAATTAAAAAAGATTGTTCAGAAACATATTGCTATATAATGTAACCTAAGATACAACACATAAATAGCATGACTTATCCCAGATCAAATAAATCCTTCTCTACTTCACATACCCAATTTGTGGATGGTACATGAAAAAAAATTCAAATAAATCTCAGTTAAAAAAGAGACGACCTAGAATGGAAGAACACATTTTAAGTTTCATGCAAAAAGTACACAATTTCTATCTTTTAAACATTCATAATAGTTCATTTGTAGCCACTTGTCTATATATAATAACTCAGCAAGTAGCAATGGATTTTCATCTGGAACGGCAATACTTTTTAGCAAATCATCTGGGAATACATAACAAAGGGAGTAATGGAGATAACACCAATAAACACAACACCTTTAGAATATAACAAAACCTTTCGTTTGAGTAGTGAGAGTAAAATCCTCGATTCATAATTAAAAATTCGACAACTATAAGAACAATATTCGATCAAAAAAGGAGAATGGGTTACATAACCACATACTGAGATAGGTATATTTGTTTTGTAATACAGGGTCTTATAAAGCGATTTTTGCATAGCAAAAACCTGACCCAAGTGCAATTTACAATTTTGAAACGATGTAAGTCAATTAAAGTTATGTAGTGTTTCAGTTGAATTAAAAAAATAGACTTTTACGTTAAAAAGTGTGATGTCCATGTTAATAGGTTTAAGTTCTCTCAAGGTACCAACATTTTGCATAACCAAAGGACTAATAATGCAATTTAGTTGTTTTTTTTAACTTAATATCTTGTGTTCATGTTATCAAGTTTAACATTCTCTTATAGGTGAAAAGTGAATTGCCAAGTACATTTACGGCTTTTCTCTATCAACAACATCAACATCGATGGTCATGTGGCCCTGCTAATATTTTCAGAAAACGTCCATTGAGATCATAACGAATGAAGTAAAAAATTAAAAATTTTATCACTAATTTTACCTCTTTTTGTGATTCTACATAATGTATCTTTATGGAAGAAAATTTATGTGATATATAGAGTGACTTTTGTTTTTTACTGCATAGAGTTATATGGTACTTTTATTGTATATTCCTTCCATCATAACCATTATTAATTCTTTAGGAACTCCAAGGTTTGTATTTTTCATTCATTGAATTATAATCTTCACATATACGCTATGTGATATTATTACATTGGACTAAAGGTACCTTCAAATTTTAAAATATACATTGGTTAAAAAAATGTAAAAGTAATGAGATTAGATTTTTTCTTTCTGAAGCAAGTCTGAAGAGATTAAATCAGTGAGAAAAATACAATGAATCCCCTGTAATTATATTTAAGATTAAATCAATTTTGGTAAACAAACACCAATGTAATTATACTTTGCTGCTCATTAAAGTGATGAGATTAAATAAAAATTATGTAAATTTTTTAGAGTTTCAAGGGTAACAATAAATTTTTACCTTAATTTGGGTCTTCTATTGTTGATGGTGGAGAATGGTCCCGATGGTGGCGGAGGTTTTCTTGTGCAGAAGATCGGATTGGTGGAAAGAGATGGTCCCCAAGTGGATGAGGTTTACCTTAATTTGGGCTCTACAACGCGGGTTGAAAATGGTAATGGTAACCGAGTGGCGGCTGCTTGGTGGGCTGTTAATGGTTGATGATGGTGGAACGGGTAAATGTTTTTTTAAACGATTATAGAATAGGTAAACGATAAAATTGAATGAGAAGAGGGAAATTATGAGAAGAATGGGGATATTTGAGTGTTAACAGGGAAATCCAGGTATATCCTTCTTTATTATATATATTTTTTTTTTTAAATTTTCTATACATATCAATTAAATTTTTTGTACTTAAAATAATTAATGACTCATTTTTATAATATTTTTGTACAATTTCTAGATGTATCCATTTAAACTATTTTGTTATCGTCAACTGGAAGCGAACTCAATAAAACTCAATATATCTTAAGAGGGTTACAAAAAACAGTGTTATACAAAAATACTTATTAATCCTTTCATTCTTTTTTCATGTCGAAATATCTAAGTAAGAGGTATATTTGATAATATCAAATGAAATGAGAATCAAGTATGTAGATGAGATTTTTTCTGATTAGTCAAGTGAACCCACCAGGTACTGGTTTGGTTCCAAATAAGAATCTTGGCCCTATTACATGTCAGACAACATTTTGTCATGATCTTGTGTGATGGATCGTTCATATTCAATAATGAACAAACATAAATTGTGGGATAACTATAGGGGTTCAACAAGGTAATACTGTAAATTAAACGACACGGTTTCTTTGGTCCAAATCAGTATTGGAAGATTACCCACTTGTTGTTATTTAAGGTTGTATGCTTGCTCAAAATGAAAATCTTAATGCACGTTGTTGTATACCTTGAAACTATATAGGGCATATACCATGCTCCTAAACAAGATGGAATGTCTGAGTAATCTTCTTTTCGACAGAAGGTGGTCCTCTCATCATATTTCCTGCTCCGAGAATGAAATTGCCAATTTCTTGTCTAAATATGTTAAGTATAACCTAGTCTCGTAGATTTGAGGATATGTTCCTAGTAATATTCTTTAACTTTTCTCCAAAGACACTTTCTCAAGTAGGTAAAGGTTGATCTTGTAGCATGTATTGTACATCATTCGATTTGATCTTTGATACTGAAGAATTTGAATGGAAAAAAATCATTCTTTGATATATTATTAAATTTTGATTTATTATATAATATTTGTCAAATTTGCACTCTAACAAACTCAAAATATTCAGTAGATTTGGAATTCTTTTGTGATCTACTAATAAAATATGACTCTTATTACAATACTTCTGAGTTTCATTGCTTGTCAAAATCTTTATAATTGTATTATTATTAATATGTATACCATTTATAATGATGTAACAATATAGTAAGAGTTGAATTATAAATTTTGACAAATGCTTAGTTGATTAAATAGTTTAAACACCTTCGTTACATAACTAGTTACTTGGATTGATGAACTCAAGTTGATACAATATCCTAAGATGCTCTAATTACTGTAAAATGATTGGAAGTGTATATCAAGATTATTGTAATTAATCATACTAGTTATATATAATTTTTGGTCAAATTTAATTAATGATAATTCATAATACAATTTAAAATGTTCATCGTAGAATTGCATTATCAATTAGGATAACACATGTGATTTATACCTCTGTTCACAATTTTCGGTTTAGGTCGTTGATAGAGAAAACGTTATTCATAAAATTCATTTGAGCACATATAGCTTTTTTAGATCTTTGAAATCCTTCTTGAACTAGTATTGTCTAGAATCGTAGTTAATCGATATAATCATCGGGAATGCAACTTAAAATGACTCTTTGATAGTTCAATAGGAAATATTTTTAAAAGAGCTCTCAAATGCTGGAACTTATAAGATAAACGAAATGAAATAATTATAAGAGAAAGATATAAGGTACTCTAACATGGATGATTACAACCTACGATTTACCTTTCCACCATTAATTTAACCTATAAGATTTGCTAAATATACAATCCAACAATGTAACTGAAGCACGATGTTGTGCCGATTAGTGGTAAGAAACAATAATTCCAAATCGTTATTTGTAGATATTTATAGTATGATTCTTCCAGCTATATCTGGATTATCCTTTCTGGATAAGGACGTGAGCAACACGTTCCCACGTGTTCTTGTTGAATTCTTCTAGTGAAATTTCTAGGTGCGCTAAAGAGGTATACTTGAAGACCTTCAGTTAATATACTTGGACAGTTTTGATCAACCAAGGATCCCTCATCAGGTATTTTCTAGTTATGATACAACAGTTTAAATTATTTCATTATTTTTATATCTTATATTTTCTCATTATAAATAACTTCGTTTATAAATTACAATGGAATTTCCTATCAAACAATAGAATTCACTCATGTAATCACAAGTTTTGGATACACCGTAGTAAGAAAATTGTATTAATTAACAAGTTTAAGGGTTATACACACCCTACCTATTTTATGTCAAAATTTAACATCCCTCAGTCCGAAAGATGAAAATCCAAACCACAAGAAATAAAAACTTCACAAGATAAAGGGGTAATTTTTTGCATGTACTCTTAATAATATCTATACAACTTGTACTTTGAACTCATCGTAAGCCTCATGTAAATATTCGTGAGATGGGTGACAAAAAAATTATGAACGGTGAGTTAAGTCATGCAAGACATAAAGCTTGTAATCCTAAGCACATATATCTTTTAGTATACAAATAATTAAAGGTGAAATGCAAGGAAAGGTTGAGTGCGGACATACAAAGTATTAAAAATTAAATTTCACCAAGATGATTTGCATTCTTGTGGTATTTGCTGAGAAGTAGTGGTAAAACTAAGGTTACTATCTTGAAAATTCTTGATTAGGAAATTTTGAACCAAGAATCCTTGTTAGGATATTCGCTTTGAATTGTTTGACAATTCAGTTCTACAACTACCTGTATTTTTGGTAGGCCAAACTTAGAAACTCGAGGAATAAATAGATATGTTAGAATTCCATCCATCTATCAGATATCTAGTTCATCTTTATAATATATTTATATCTTGATCTCTTACATTTTCACTTTTCTACCTCCATGATCCCTGACATCATTTAAACCTGAGGATCTCACCATCTTATGTTCGTGGTTTTGATATGACTTTGAAACGCGAGAAATATCTCACTAGCAAACATAACATAATGTACAAAATTAATCAACCAAAGTTTACATCTCATTTTAAATAAAACTCAACCCATATCTCACCAAACATCTTAGAGAAATAAAAAGTCATTCATAAATATATGAGTAATGATATATGTCACCCCTTTTCATGTCACCCTTTTATCACCCTTCTATATATATGTTTAGATTTCCTTGAATAGAAGATAGAGAAAAATTAAATAGGATAGAGAATTCAATTCATTGGTACATGTAGGCATACACGTAGGAGGTGATAAAAGGGTGATACAAAAAAGGTGACAAATATCATTACTCTAAATATATTTGCAGATTGTGATAAAATATTAAAAAGAAAATTAAATATTTTCCTTGTGTTGGTTATGAATGACAAAAAAAATTAGGTTAGTTATAAGAAAAAAATCATGAAATGTTTTTCATTTAATTAGTAATCATGGATGGAGCCCGGAATTTTTGCAATGAATTATTTGCACTATAAGTCCATATAATATGAAAAAAAATCAAAATAAGTGCTTATATTATGTAAAACTATTATATAGATTCTTATATTATATAATAATGCACTATGTGTCTCAATATATTTTTTTAATTGATTACCTTTATGTATTATACAACATGACATATAATTTATTAGCAATAGAATAAGTTGTTCATATAATTATAAATCTAATAAAATAAAATTTAAAATTAGTGAATTAAATAAAGATTTTTAAAATTTAAGAGGGTCAAATAAAAATTGTAAAATTTAGTATGAGGCTCATACTATCTTTGCTCTACCAAACATAAGTTTTTTAATTTAATGTAAAATTACCGATAAATGTAAACATATATGTTAAGATGTATTTAAATGATATTAGTACTGTGTTAAGATAATTTGTTATGTTAAGAGTGCATCTCAACCGATTATTAAACAATGCATATAGGTAATGACATATATAAATAGATGAGAGAAAACATTGTAAAATCACATTTAATGGTGTAACAAAACACATAATATAGTGAAAAATATAGGTTTATTTTAGTAGTTTATAGATTAAAAATAAATAAAAATTATCAGTTTGTTTAGAAGTGAAGCTTACAATATTAATATTTGACACGAATTATATTAGATTGTTTTTCAGTGTAATATCATGAATTGTACGAATTCATGAACAATGGGTGAGCAAAAAGATAAACTAAGAGACTAATTTAGTTAAAATAACAAAGGTGAGAGACAAATGTTTTTGTTTGTGTCCCCGCTAGTGTAACATCAATTTTCGTGTCATTTTATTTGATTTTACTTCTTTATATGATTACTGAATTTATCAATAAATATTGGATATAAGAACTTGTGGGAAATATATGTAGGACTAGAAGGACCAGAATATTTATTTTGAAAAGGTAATGGAGATGAAGTATAAATTGATTAGATCTGTCAAATGAGGAGGACCTTTAATTTCAGTAAGAAAAGATAGTTGAGTAGAAAAGAAGCAATACTATAGTGGACAAGAGCATGATTTAATTACAAAGAATAATTAAAAAATATTTCTTTATAGAAATGGTCAATAAAAATGGTGAATAGTAATTAGAAATACATATTAAACAACTAGTAACTTAACAATAAGATCTTTCCACTATTTTTATCGAATGATGTGTTAAAAAAGTTAGCTATAAAAAATAAAAAACTATAATCGCCAATACAATCATGATGAATTTCCGGTGCAACCGAAGGAGAGAACCTCTTATGTAATTTATTTTAAAAAACTATCTTAATTTTTAATTATACGGATTACACAATAAAAAATATTGCTAGCTTTTACTATTTTCGAAGATGTATAAAGCCATAAACATACTTGAATTACTATTGTTTTAGACTCCTTAGTTGTTAATAATCTCAAACGCCCAACTACAATTGTTAAGGATAATATTTAATAACACGAATTTTTTTATCCCTGACCTGATTGGCGGCATGTTCATGGTTTTGTTTGATTGACCCCCTAGTGACTTGATCAAGACTGTCATTTATCTTAAATTTTCACTTTACTTTAAGTGAGATTTATAAGGTTTACTTTACTATGGTATTATTTTTTCCAAACATTGCCTAAAAGTGCAATAAACTTAGGATTAATGGATCATCCCAAAATGCAGTAAGTCTAGGAATAAATGGCATAAGTGATTAATTTTTGTGCTTCACAACACTACTACTGCCATAATACTACACCTCATCGTTGTATATCTTAACTTATCAAAGGAAAAAAGGAAAATAATGGACGAAAAATTACATTATCTTAAATTTATTGATTTTTTTAAGGCGGATAAACAATATAATTCATTAATTTATTCTTTCTGTCACAAAATAAGACAGATAAAATAACTTTATCACAATATTAAGAATTTAAATCCATAATAAAATATTGATAGGAAATAGTTATTCATCAAAGTCAAGAGTGATTAGGTTATCCCCTGTTTGAACAGTCCAACTTCCACAAACAGAAATCAAATTTACAAACCAAACTCATGGAGTTGAGTTTCAGGAGGTCGCTCCTGGAACTGGAACTGAACACTTGGAGCCTGTTGAATCTTTGAGAGATAATAGAAGATGTTCACCTTAATCTCATCTAACATGACATGAGTGTTTTTGTTCTTCATGTTACTTGGAGGAACATGGAGTTTATACTCTGGACCGAAGTACCCGTAATACTCATTCTCTGGCATCTCATTGTCAAGCTCAACCCCAAGTGCCACACCTACTCAAATTACAAAAGGACAACAATTCATATTCAATAAGTTCGACTTGCTAGTGCATAAAAAAGTTAAAAAGAAGTGAAAGAAATACCTCATAGCACCAGCACCTAGCTACATTTCCTATAGCATAGCCACCTCCACCCAATAAAAGTAACTGCACATTGAAAACCTATTTAATATCAATATTATTATTATAATTGAAAACCTAGATTACTCATTTTGATGTTGTTTATAATTCATTTGTTTCAAATTTTTCTTAACATGAATTTTCAAGTCCTATTACACGGTTCTTTTTATCAAAAAATTTCTTGATCTATTTAATTTAACTTAAGTTAAAAAAATTAATATAAATTTAAAAGAGGAAGATAATATTAATTTTATGGTCATTGCATCGAAGAACCATATAATTAGTCAATTTTAAAAGTAACAAAAATGGTAAAAGAAAATCATATATAGCATAATACAATTTCAGTTAACAAACAAAAAAAGAACATATAATTTAATAGGTTATCACAAAGTACAAATAAAAATTAATACAAAAATTGAAAGAAAAAATATATTAATGTAAACTTACCCAATTAACTGAAATTTCATGATCACGATCTGACAAAATAGAGAATAGCAATAGTGAGGAAAATATATAGTAAATAACATAGAAGAGGGGCAATCCCAAGAGGATATGAAGAATTAGATTCACAAGACCTCTATGAGGAGTGACTTGGTGGTTTTAGAAGAGTAAAGGAAAGGAGAAAGAAGTGGTCTAGAGGAGAATAGGAAGAAAATGATAGTGCTATGATATATTTATGGAGTTTTAGGATGACGAATTGTGCACGAGACATTTTTGTAAAACAACGTTGTTTCATATTAAAAAACTGACACCATTTGTATTAGTAGGTACATTATATAGCACACATTTTCTTTAATTTTTTGTTATGAAATTAAATTAAATTATGTTATTTTAAAGAATAACCTAGCTTAATCGTAGAATATTAAATTATCTGAAAATGGGACTAATTTTGTCTGAGTCAAATTTGTTTGGTTCCATTTTTGTTGATTTTACATAAAAAAAGTATTACAAAAAACAGTAAAAATCATTATCTCTATAGAGTTAAACGTTTACTTTTCCGTCCTCTTTCATTTTTCCATTTTTTTGTACACAAAATTAAAAAAAAATTATTTAATGACACTGATCTTTACAAATCTACCACTATTTAATAACACAAATGTATTTATTACATTCCCTTTTTTTACATGGTTTAGTGCTTAGATACGTCAACTATAATAAACATGTTGAAGATATGAGAATAATAAATCACAACATCATGGTATAAATTGTTGTCCTACACTCTACTACATGCCTACATGATCATATTTCCCACAAAGTCCATATAGATAAGAGAATATGAATAAATGAAAGTTATGTAAAATGTTGAATTTGGAAAAGGTGTGCAAATTAAAAGAACATTTTTACTGAAATATAATTAGAAGAGAAAATTCTAGAAACCAAAAGGTGTACAAGCTAAAAGAACCTTTTTACTAAAATATAATTAGATTAAGTTGGGTTATTCTAAAAACAAAAAATTAAATTTGTGCTTGATCATGCGATCTCATTACTAATTGAATTAATCACTGGGTTACCTGGTATTCCACGAAAATAATACAACAATACGTGATTAGACACATTTTTTTAACATTTGAGAGTAAAAACCCGAGATAAAATCTTTAAAATGTAATAAATAAAACAGACGGTTTATGCAAAACTGTAGTGACCCAAGCATAAAGTCAGGAAACAAATAGTTACCCCAAGCACATCAGAATTATATTGATATATATATTTTTGAAAACGGTTATCATTTCACCTAGAGTCAATAAATTAAAAAAGATTGTTCAGAAACATATTGCTATATAATGTAACTTAAGCTACAACATATTAATGGCATGACTTATCCCAGACCAAATAAATCCTTCTCTACTTCACATATCCAATTTGTGGCTGGTACATGAAAAAAAATTCAAATACATCTCAGTTAAAAAAGACAGCTCTGTCAGTCCATATATTACATATCCTTCTTCAACTGTGCAATAAACATGGGGACCAATAATGCAATTAAATAAACTAATTCCTCTTAAATGCTCTATCGTCTTACACTTACCGTACAATAGGTTTACAATGCATAAAGTCTCATGTGACCTATTTAATGAAAGACATCATAAAGGGTTTTTATTCACCTTCATTGACTAATGATCGGAGTTTTGAGCATTCATGTCAGCCCGATTGGAGGATTCTGTTCCATTAACTGGAGCATTTTCAACTACGGCCACTCCCACTTAAGCAAATCCACCATTAAAATTTCTATAAAAATATAATAAATAAAGCTTTAAAAGTATTTGATAGATCAAAGTGGAGAATTATTGCATTTCTTAACAATAAATAAAAAAAATCAAAAGCGATATAAAATAACTATATTTTTATAATTTAAAGATGCTACCACGCTAATTCTAAAAAAAAATGCAAAAGTGATGAGACTAGGTTAAAGATAAATCAATATTTTAGATATTAAAGGATAAAAGTTGATTTTTTTTACCTGAATTCGGGTTCTTTGATTTCACTCCATTGATGACGGAGCCAAATGGATGAATTATAGTTGCAAAAAAGTCAAAAAAAAAAGCAGCATAAAAGACCAAATTGCTAACACCGACCTACAAAACTCATAATCCAATTATATTTGATTGTTGGGTTAATTGCACCTATAGTCCTTGAAGATTTGTCATTATAGTATATTAATGGACAAATAAATGCATATTAAGTTCATACACAAACTCAAGGATAGTGCAAACTTTTTCTAATACACCGGAGTATATTTTCCTATTCTTAACAAAATAGGACTAATGGTGCAATATTAACTTCATTATATACTTTCTATTCCACTCTTTGAATATAAACTAATGTTTTTTCGTAGTACACAACTATAGCTCTTACTCTATTTTGGTAAGTCTCTTATCATTTGCTCCCCAAACTCTTTCAGAAAACCAAAAGGTCCAACTTTTTTTCTTTTAAATTAAAAATAACCCTAAGGTCTTCATATTTCTCTTGCATTGCATAGGGACCTATAATGAAATTAACTAAAATATAGGTTATTTTGCATAATATATGGACCTATAGTGCAATTATAAAAAATAGGTCGTTACCCCTACATAAAGTGAAAAAATTTAACCGAACGAAATCTCAGGGGTACTTCGGAGTATTTTTCAAAAGTAATTCTGAAACATTATATGTAATGAGATTAGGTTAAAAATCATTCAGTGTTTTACCTTTATTAGGTTCTTCAATTGTTGATGGTGTAGCTAAGTCGGTTGATTGTGGTGGAGAATGGTTCCCGAGTGGAGGCGGTTTGTTGAGTAGGAGAGCGAATTGGTAGGAAGGTGAGTGTGAAGAGATATCTATCGAGGCAGCAGCTGAAGACCATGATCTTGGATTCTTTATTATATGGTAAGGTAAAAGGATATTCTCAGCACATCACTTCTCATACCAGTCATAAACTGGCCATTGTAGGATTTGTGTAAAAATATAATAATGATTTATACTGAGATTAAGTTAAAACTAAATTAAATTTTTACCTCTTAATTTGGGTTCTTTGATTGTTGATTTCACAGCCAAGCCAGGTTGATGATGTGGAAAATGATCCCAAGTGTGGCAGAATTCTTTTGTAGGAGAGCGGGCTTGGTGGAAAGGCGAGTGTGAAGAGATGGCTTGACCTAGCCTAGCCAAGCCGGGTTGATGACGGTAAAGAATGGTTCCCGATTGGGTGGCGGTTTTGTTGAGAGCGGTTTGGTGGGAAGTTGACGGTGAAAAGATGAGTTTTAGGTTTTTTTTGCCTAGACGATAATATATAAAATCAATATTTTTTAAATTAAAGGATGAATATTTAATGGTATTAATAATAAGTGGGGCTAGAAATGATCCTGACCACCACATGTGTATAAAATTTAGGCCGTTAAAAGATGTTGCAATATAATATAGATTTGTATATAAATCTATTTAATAAACTAGATTGTAATTATACTTAAATCAGACAATTTTGAAAAATTGTAAAATCAAGATTTGATTAAAAAATAATTCAACATTTTAGAGTTTCAATAGTAAAAATCAATTTTTTTACCTTAATTTGGATCATGCACCAAGCCGGTTGACGATGGTAAGGTGATTTTTTTTGTTTTTATGTTAGAATGCAAGTGTGAAGATGAGTTTTTTTTCTTTTACGATTTGTATGAGTTTCTTAGAAATTAAAAGAGTTAATAGAGAATTTTTTAGCTAAATATTAGATAACAATATATTTGTGTACATCTACGTGTGTGTACATATACATATACATATATATACACATACATATGTATACATATATATATATATATATATACATATATATATATATATATATATATATATACATATATATATATATATATATATATATATACATATATGTATGTATATATATATATACATATATATATATATATACATATATATACATATATATATGTGAATATATGTGAATATATGTATATGTGTATATACATGTATATGTATTTATATTTGTGTTATGTTTTCTTAGAATATAAATATGATATTATTTTTGAAACTTTAATACAATACCAGTTACTTAAAGAAAATATTTTTTTACGGAAACACCATATGAATAAGAAAAAAATATACATAGCTAGAAAAAATGAACCATTAACTCTCTTTCGAACTCTTATTATCAACTATCTAAATAGTGATTACTTGCAAACCAGTGGATACATATGGTGGCGACTAACCCCGATGCTACAAGGATCTTCCACTGAAACCTTTAATCACAATCAACCCTTTTTCAAGAATTTTAGCCTAACTTCCATATTGCAATACATCTTCAACATCAACCATTGCGATCATAATTTTGTTATCATACTTGCGCTGAACACCATTTGTGGAATTAATGATTTCATTATTCTAATAAGCATAAAAAACTTCTTCATTCATACTCTCTTTTGGAAATTAGCAACTCTGACGAATTTGTAGTCATTGGTTTCATGAGGAAACCGAAAACTAATGATGATTTTTACTAGTGTTTTCTAAAAGAAAATTGTATAGTTATTATTTTGTATAACTAAGTAACCGAAAAAGAAATTTATCTCAAAATATACCCACTGTATTTTATAATATGTCAAATGTACTTTGTTATACATTAACAAGGAAAATATGCCACTTTTAATATTTCAGTAAGTCTTTTACTTATTAAAGTAACTCTTTATACTTATTAATGTTAGATATACATATAACATTCAGGTATTTTACTAAAAGAGAGACCGATAGTGCAATTAACTGAACTCTAAGACATTACCATGTACTACATTTTACTGTAAATGGTTACATCCCTTTTCACTTAAATGGAGTGGTTTAAGCGGACAACATCTTGGAAGAGACGCTCAAATGCGAGTGCAAAAAACTTCAATTTCCGTCAAAAACACGTGCGATGACGTTATATTAACTTCAGAGGTTCTGAAATTTAAAGCGCCATTAGGAGTGAAGGACTACCTTGCGGATTTTGGAAGCGACTCACACGTTTTGTCTGTTCCGGTCATTGATCTTCCGGCTCTTGATCGATTGGGAGACAATCGTATGTTGAAGGATCATTTAGATTTTCCAAGGCCAAATACTCGATACTTACCCATTGTAGGGTAGGGTTGCAGATCTTGAAGGTGACTCCAGGTCCAGTGGTATCAAACTGCTACCTTCTCTACCTTTCACAACAACATTTGTCTTTGCGGTTGACTGGTAAGATCTTCATGAAAGCCCGTATTTAAGATTTAGTGAAGACATGTCCTCGCTAAAGGTTTTTCGCTAAAGTTTTGACGTAAAAGACCCTTTACGTGAGGACTTTAGTGTGTCATCGTTCTAGATAATGTAGCTTTTGTGAGGACAACCAGTTCTCATGAAATATGAAATCTTTTTGAGGACTCATGTCCTCATGATTGTTAGAGTTATTCATGAGGGCGTATGTCCTCACGAAAGGTTATTTTGTGAGGACTTTTTTTAGCCAGAACAAAGTCCTCGCTATATACCTGTTTAGTTTAATTACTATAATTATTCATTATTGTTTGGTTTTGTCTGTTATTAGATCTTTATTTAAAGAAAGCCTATAAACCGATATAATTAAAATGATATGATTATATGAAAGTTAAATATAAAATAAAAGTCGATATTAATATTTAATAAAAAAACCAAAATAAAAGTCAATAAAGTCAAATATTACATAATAAAGTCAAAGTCAAGTCTTATCATCTTCATCACTAAGGTCCTCGTCCATGAACACTAATTGTCTAGTGGGCTGGATTGTTGAGGGACCGGAAGCAAAAGGATTGAAAGTAGAAGGATTGATAGTGGAAGGAGGCACGTGAGGAGATAGACCCTGTTTTGCCCAACAATATTAACAAAGTCGGGAGCTCTATTCAACTGAGTCTCTAATGTCTGAATCGGGGGTCGTTTGGAAATTGTGGAGATCGTGGATCAATACACTTCTTCCTCTGGAACATATGGATCTTTTCACACGGAGATAAGATACTCGTTTATGGCCCACGTCATCCCATAAAAGTCATGGACCATCTTCTCGGATGGATAATCAGAACCACTATCACTGCTCCTTAAACGTTTGGCCCTAGGAGGTCTAACTCCAGGGATTATCAGACTTTGTCATGCAAAAATGTCTCTTAGTATGCCCTGTTACATGAAATAAATAAAAAGTATTTAATTAAATTTTTGAAATTGAAAAGTAAAATTGAAATTGTATTTTAACTAAGTCAAGTAAACGAGTGTTAATATGATTAGTCAATAATTCATTGTACATTAGGCCGATGAAACAACCGATAATACTACAGATAGACCTGCTTCATATAAATTTTATATCAAATAAAATATTGAAACGAAAAAATATATAAAATTAATAAAATAAGAAGTATAATCAGGGGAAGGACCATAAATTTTGTTTAGTGGAGGTCAAAGGGATTGGAAGATATCGTCCTAGATTTTGTTTTTTTTGAATTAATTGCGCTAGAGATTCCTATATTATGCACATCTGACAATATAAGTCCCTATGCTATGCAAATTTTTCAATATTTTTTCATATATCATATTCTGCAAAAAATATTATATAAGTTTCTATATTAAATTTTAATTAATTAATTACATTATAACTCCTTATATTATATAACATAATTTATAATTTATCATTGAAAAAAAAAATATTTATAAAAATCAAATAAATCAAGCCTAATAAAATAAATTTAAACTTTTTAGAAGGTCAATGTACTATTCTTAATATTTAAAGAAGGGAAAAAACTATTAATATAAAAAAATTATGCAGATGACTTTTTAATTTTAAAAAAAACAAAATGGGTACATAAGTAAAATGGTCCAAATAGATGGAAAAAAAAAGTAAAAATCTATTTGGCTATTTCACATCAAAATAAATTTAATAAGAAATTAATCTTAAAAATAATCATTCATTTCATATAAACATATTCATACCTACAAAATTTAGCATACATTTATGCAAAATCATGAATTTTAGCACTAATTTGTTGCTTTTGTTGTTATTTGTTGAAATGTCATGACCAACGACCTTGTTATTCAAAATCGGATATGATATGATATTTGCGAGAGCGGAATGATACGATGCGCGAGAGCGGGTGAAGAGATTAGAGAAATTTTTATGTTGATTATAGTGCAATGCGGTTGTTATAAATCAAATAATTGAGAAGATTGTAATAAACGCAGAAGAGGTGAAACAAGATGGAGGCAGCGAACAAATTATACTTATGTAAATGGTTAGTTTTTAGGTTAGGAGTGCGATGTTTTATTTTTATTAGAAGTTTTGTGGCTTTATTTTATGATAAATGGCTCAAACAATCCATTCTTTTTTCCTTTAATAACAAAATTTCTGTTATCTTTGCAAATTAACCTTTTGGCTATATGTTTTCATTAGATGGCCAATGTTAATCAATTCATCGCTTGTATTAGATTGAAAGATAGTCAAGACAGGTTAGCGACAAAAAATTTATTTTTTTAATAACTTATAAGTCCAGAATATCTAGAAACCCATTAGAAGGACCTACATAATCGAGCCTAAAAGATCTTAGAGACCCCACACGTCGAGGCTAGTGCACTCAAGACTTTGTCATCCTTCTCAGGCAAAATTACAAGCTCTTACAACCATAGATTCCTCTACTTCATTCCTGAGTTGTAATGTTTGGGACACTTGTCATTATGCTAAATAAAAGAAACTTGTTTTTCCCTTATCTCAAACTAAATCTTCTTCTTGTTTTGAGCCAATTCATTGTGATGTATGGGGCCCATTTAGAGAAATTTCTTACTCGGGACATAGAAATTTCCTCACTATTGTTGATCATTTTTCAAGATGCGCCTGGATTTACTTAATGTGCAATAAATCTGAGGTTCAACAATATTTACTTGCTTTTTATAACTTAGTTCTAACTCAGTTTAACACAAAAATAAAGCAGTTAAGGTCAGACAATGGTCAAGAATTTCTTTTACCTCACTTCTATAGTTCTTATGGCATTATACATCAGCTCAGTTGTGTAGAGACTCCTCAACAAATGTACTAGTTGAGAGAAAACACCAACACCTACTCACAACTACTAGAGCTCTAATGTTTCAATCCAAACTACCTTTAAAGATTTTTTCTGAATCAATTCTCACAGCGACTCATATTATTAATAGACTCTGAACTCCCCTTCTTTATAATCTATCACCATACCAAAATCTCTATTACAAACATCCTTCATTAAAACATCTTAGAGAATTTGGTTTCTTTTGTTATGTTTCTACTTTGACTCAAAATATATAAAAAATTTATCATAGAGCTACTAAGTGTGTGTTTCTCAGTTATCCTACAGTTGCAAAGGGATACAAAGTATTTGATCTTTCCACACATAAAATACTTACCTCATGAAACATTATATTTCATGAAATAATCTTTCCTTTTGCTGACAAAACACCACCATCAAACCTTCATACATTCATGTTTCCTCCATCCTCCAACCCCTACTTAGACATACCAAAGAAACCTACACTTAACCTTCAAGAATCCATCTCAACTACAGCTACACAACCTACACACAAGTCCACAAGAACATAAGAACACGCCACACACAAGCCTATCCCAAAGACTACATTGCCTCAACCTCTCTATGCAAATCTCAATCTCTTCAAAGGCCAGAAGGTTCATCATCACAAGGTATTTCTTATCCTATACAAGATTTATTGTCTACTAAACAACTTTCTTCAAAATATACTTCTTTCATTGCTTCTAAAAGTTCTACCACTAAGACAAAAACTTACAAACAAGATTCTTCATCAAATGAATAGATGTCTGTAATACAAAAAGAATTACAAGCACTTGAGAGTAACAACACTTGGAGAATTGTACCTATGACTAAAGAAATGAGTCATATTGGTTGTAAATGGGTTTTTAAGTTGAAATTTAAAGCTAGTGGATAACTAGAAAGATATAAAGCAAGATTAGTAGCCAAACGTTACAATCAACAACAAGGACTAGAATGCTTTGATACATTCTCTCATGTAGCTAAAATTGCTTCCATAAGACTCATGATTGCCTTAGCTTCAATAAAAAAATGGCATCTTCATCAACTGGATGTAAATAATGCATTCTTACATGGATACTTAACTGAAGAAGTATATATAACTATACCTCATGGTCTAAAGGCTCCACCAAATACAGTTTGCAAACTAGTTAAAAGTCTTTATGGTTTGAAGAAAGCTTCAAGACAATGGTTTACAAAAATTATCTTCTGATTTGATTACTTATGGCTTCAAACATTCTAATTGTGATTACAACTTGTTCATTAAAGGCTCATCCTCAAGCTTTATTGCTCTGCTGATGATATTATATTAGCTAGCAATTCCTTGGAAGAGATTAATACACTTAAAGCTTATCTTCATTCTGAATTCACTAGCAAAGATCTAAGTGAGCCAAAAAAATTCTTGGAATTGAGGTAGCAAGAAACTCCAAGGGAATTTCCCTATGTCAAAGAAAGTTTGCACTTGATATATTGGAAGATTGTGGAATACTGATGTCTCCCTAATTGTTCTTATTTTCGACTCTTGGGAGACATCATTTTTTATGTTTAATTAAATATTTTGATAGACTTTTGAGTTAAAAATGTAATAATCCGGAATTCCCATTTTATTTCTAGTATTTTTGATTTATTAAACTTTTGCGCGTAATCTTGTGTATTTTAGTGAAAAGTTTGTAGGTTTTAAATATTAGCTAGGAATGGAATCCGAGAAGAAAGTCAAAGATCGTGATATGGAGTCAAGACTTGAAGATAAATCCCGAAGGAATTTGATTTTGGAGGTGCAAATCTGGAAAACAGGCCAAAGATTTCTGATTTCGAGGCACTTAAGAGATGATTTAGCCGCTGACCTTTGAAGAGAAAACGTTCCTTATCGAGTTACGGAAATTTTTCAAGTGATTTCAGGTCAATCGGAGTTATAACGAATCGGCTAGAGCCGTTTTAGTGAAGGTGGTGCAGCAGTTACGGGATTTTGGGCTAAGTTAGTGGACTTGGGCCTTCAATATTTCATTTAATTAAAAGCCTAGGTACAAGTCTTAATTTGAGCTTATAAAAGGAGCTCTTGACTTCTATTTTTCACACAATTCACTTTTTACAAGATAAAACATCAGAGAGAAGCAACAGGAAGGAAGAAAGAAGAAGCTGCAAGAGCTGGAGAGGGTCTATAGCTCCATTCTCAGCCAAATCCTATTCTGGAAATTAGGTTTTCTTTAATTTTAATTTTCTAATACATTATGAATTCCATTTCTTTTAATTTAGTTTTCTTTTTAATTAGTATGAGCTAAACACATTTTAGTGCTTGAGAATGCTTTATGGGTGAATCCCAATTCTATTGAATTTCGTATGTTGAATTTGGGTTTCTGTTAAATTAAATTAGATTGTGACTTTTACTATTTTCGATAATTTGGGATTGTTTACTGTTTTTAGAGTCATGAACTAAGAACATGTATTAGTATCTAGTCTATTCCACATATGTGGCGTGTGGATCATCCTGGCGGAGGGTTTATGTACGGAACCAATTATTCAATCTAAAATAGAAGCTATTGATTCTGACGAACTTAGCTAATTTTAGGGCCAATGAGGTAAAATTCTTAAACATCTAAAAGTGGATCATATTTACCCTGACGGGACTAGTGACACTCAAGGATAGCCTTATAGTCCACCCTGACCGGGGTATAAGGAATTTAGAATCCCGACCATTGTAATTGACCAATTTAACCCTTAAACAACATAGGTTATGAAATAGGATTAGGAGGATCCCTTGCGTTCTCAAGTGATACCTTCTCATATTTGCGTTTCACACTCATTTATTTGCGTCTTAGTATTTAATTGCATTTTCCATTTAGTCTTTCATTACTTAGGATTAATAAAAACAACCAATCAATCATATTATCTTTACTTGCTTTCACAAGTGCAACCATTCATTATTCGATAAGCATTGTAGTTAACCAAACCGTCCCTACGAACGATCCTAGCATCACTTATTACTACTTGGGACAACCGTACAATTGCGGTTGTGGTTCAATTACTTTTTCATTTATTTTAGAACAAACAAAGGACCACCAAGTACTTGTTTATAAACCAGTTTATTTCCCTATAGAAACTACACTTAAACTCCAACAAGACACTACTGAGTTACTTGGTAATCCAACATCTTATAGAAGATTGATGGGTAGGTTGCTATACTTAACAATTACTAGGCCTGACATCACTTACTCAGTTAATTGTTTGAGTCAATTCCTCTCCAAACCTTCAAAGAATCATTGGAATGCTACTCAACGAGTTTCGCGCTATATAAAGATGACTCCATGTCAAGGTATTTTCTTTCTTCAAGCTTAAAAATAAAGCCCAAGCTTTTTGTGATAGTGACTGGGCAGAATGCATAGACACGAGAAGTAGTATAGCAGGTTATTGTATTTTTTGGGAGATTCTTTGATTTCATGGAAAAGTAATAAACAATCTACAGTTTGTCGATCATCGGCAGATTCTGAATATAAAGCTCTTGCCTCAACCACGTGTGAAATTCTGTGGCTAATATACGCTTTACAAGATTATGGTTTCTCTCATAGTTTTCTGGCTCTAACTTTTTCTGACACCAAATTGGATATTGCGATGTCGACAGATACGGTTCAACATGAGCGCACTAAGCACGTGGATATTGATTTCAAAATACCTAGAGAAAGGCTCAATTCAGGTGTGATAAAACTATTCTACATTCCCTCAAATTTGCTGCTTGCTGACATGTTTACCAAAGCTCTTGGTTCTTTGTCCTTTCATCACAATCTTTCCAAGTTGAACATACTTAACATACATGTTCCACTTGCGGGGGGATCTTGAAATGCTGCAACGGTTTTAGAGAACAAATAAATTCAGCACATTAATGAAACTAGAGGGACTAAAATGCAAACCATTCAAACAGCTGTAATATAGTGACTTAGCTGCCAAGTTAGTTAGTTAATTTTGTTAGATTGCTAGAGATGCGATAGAATAACAGTTGTATTGTAATCAATGTATATATACAATTTAATCAGTGAATACATGAAGAACAAGAATAAAACTGTACTCTTCTTTTTCTTCTTCTCTCTCGTGTTTGCTCTGCAACTCGATCTTCCTTCCATGGCTTCCTTTTCTTGTTCTTTCTTATTATGCATTTTATCAAGGTTAGAATGATCATGTAGGGGACTTCCGTAGAAGGACTTAATAGAGTTAGGTGCAACATGTCTATCCATTAGCAAGTTCTGTCAAACAATATGCACCAATCAACATAATTGGATTCTAGCTAGCAGACTCTAGGGAGACACCGACTCGTGCATGGACCATAAATCAGGAGGCTATGACATGGAATTAACAACCAAGATCAACAGATCCATCACACCTCAAGTACTAGGTCCACTCTTATATGTATAAGACAATAAATCAAGCTTTCCAAGAGGCCTTATGGGCTTTAAAAGTATATGAAATCACCTTCCCAATACTGAATTTAAAATCGTAAGGTCATCCAGGGGGTATAAATCTCCTTGGCCCAAACCGATTGCGTTGCATGAAACGGATCGACAAGGAATGCAACTTGGGAACACCTATACCGCGAAACCATCAGACAAAATTTAGAGGTCGCTTATCATCCATCACATATTCTAATGCCTACAAGGTGTACTTGAGAATAAAACTATGGTGAAACTAAGGCTAATTAATTCATGTTATATCTTACTTATTTGTAATAGTAAGTTGGTATCTCTAATATATTAGTTGTGTTGTTTGTGGGAATGCTTGTTGTCAAAACCCAACTGGTGGGTCCTTGTGTGTTATAAAATAATGAAATAAAAGCAAAAGGAATAAAGGATCTACAGACCGCAAGTGTACGGGTCGTACCAAGTAATAGATAAGTAAATACGGGATTATCGTCTCCACAGAGATTTAAGTAGTTATTCTAAATTCGTGTTCAATATTAGATTGTTTTGGTTAAAAAGATTTATAGCAAGGGAGTTTGTTTTCTAATAAACTAAATAATAAAATAGACAATAAAATAAACAATTAATAAATATGCAAGAAAGATAAAGATATACAAGTATGAATCTATCCTATTGAATTTATGATTCCTAAGAATAAGGGTTAATGGGAAATCTCACAACAGACAGGAATCTACTATCTCCTAGCCCCCGTCAGGGTGGACCTAAGAGCTATCCTACGGTATTACAAACCCCGTAAGGGCGATTATAAGCTACTTTCATATGAATACTATTTTACCCAATTGGCTACGTGGTTAGTCAAGCCCGTCAGGGTCAATAACGGATACCACGCGTCTATATTCTATTTCTGTAATTAAACCCCCCCGTCAAGCCGATCACTTCCCCACCAAAGTGAATAGGTTAATTACTAAAACCTACCTTTAATTTGCGACGTCGATGATAGTGAACAAGCACAAGAATTTAATCAAAGGAAACTAAGAACCAATTCAATTAAATACTACAATCCCAGATTCAAATTAAAACATAAAAACAATAATCAATGGTTCATATAATTACAATCCTAAAGAGAAATTTGCATACTAAAACTTCTTGAATAAATAGCTTAGAAATACCTCATAGACAAAATAGATCTAATACTAATTTACCCAAAGAATAGAGATGGAGAAGTGTTGAATTGATGTAGTTAAGCTCTAACTCTTCCTTCTTCCTCCTCTAGATCCTCTTGATTGCTTCTATGATGAATTATATGTGTATATTAAGCTTATGCAGCCAAGGGATGATTTTATAAGGTTTAGAACTGATATTTATAGGTGCTAGGTTGAATTACTTGGAGTGGAAGACAAGGCAAGAACTCTTAAATTCGTAGCCCTAAAATCTAGGAAAGGTAAGATTCTGCTACTGATTTGTTCTGGTCATATCTCCTTCAATACTTATCCGTTTGAGGCGTTCCAATATTCGAAACCGCTTGTCTCGGAAATCTCTTTCCATTGGTGCAGACCACTCGCCCAAATTCCTAGCCAATCTTAATTTATGGACTCGTCTTTGAAACGTGGCTGGAATTTCAAATTCATAAGGCAGTTTTTCCTCTTCCTAGTTGAACTCTACTTCCTTCTATCTCCATATTTATTCAAGATCTTCTTTCCTTATCTCCTTAGCATTGATTCAGCATCTAATTTATTTTCATATTATCTCTAAAGCTTCACATTAAATAAATAATTAAATCGCATATGCTTTAAAAAATAATGAATCATTAAGTCAAGGCTAGAAATAAGAAAGTGCAATTTAAATTCAGGAAACTCGACTAAGCACACTAGAAATATTCTAAGACTTTAATTCTCACTTCTCCTCCTTGGGTTGGTTTTTCATGAAATTCATAAACCTACTAACTTTGCACTAAAAATAAGTAAATTAACGCACAAAAGCTCTATAAATGCAAATAGTCTAATTCCAAGGGGAGAAAGTGTAATATTGCAATTTAAGCACAAAAGTCAATATAAAAAGACCATTTTCACCCTAAAATGATGTCTCATAAGGGCTTATATTTAGACCAAAAAGGGAGACATCACCAACACGTATAAAGAATCCAATGGTTGTAAGTGGAGCTACGAGAGGAGTAGCTAGACCAACTGTATAAAAATAGTGATCAAAGGGTGATGCATCATCCCTAAAGATGGAGCTACCACATCCCCATACCTCCAGCCAAAGTTGAGGCCTAAAATCCAGTGGTGTACTAGAAAAGGAAACTTAGGCGCCAAGCAGTAGTCACCCACCCTCAAGTTACCATGGCTTTACAGTATTTTGTCTAGTGTGCCCTAAATTAGACCCAAAGGGAAGGGGAGAATAGAAACCTGACCACCTATCATAAATGTAGAAGATGATTCACATTGTTCATATATTGTAGAGGGCCTAGTGTGGACCATACCACCTAGAGAGGAATATTTACTTGTAGAGGGAAATGTCCAAGAAAGGGAGAAAAGAGTTTGGGTGCAACGCCCTTTTTCATGGATCATCAACTTCATGTATGCCTAAGAAATGTCGTCTATCCACCAAGCTAAAATATTGGCACGTTGTTTGATTTGATTGATTATGTGACTTACAACTTTTCTTGCATTTGTTGCTAGCTGCTAGTTGTTAGTATCATTTGTTAGAAATAGTGGACTATATCTGAAATATTACAACAATTTATATATATATATATATATATATATATATATATATATATATATATATATATATATATATATATATATATATATATATATATATATATATATATATATATATATATTATCAAAAATAAGTAATTTTTAGTAGTGAAAACGTTAATTAATTTGTTAAGTATTTAACTTGATATCTTACTCTCTGACCTTATTAATCTGACTTTTACTAAAATAGTGAGAATGCCTCTGGATTTTTGTTGGAGGATTGCCCAAATCAAGAGGAAAAAGGTGATTTATATGGTACTTATCGATTATGTAGATATCTACATTTTTTAGTACTTTAGTTGGTAACGGTTCCAATCCAATTAATTGGTAATATTTTAAAACTATATGTATTTATATATTATACTTCAGAATATAAAAAAGGCACACTTATTCGGAATGTACTATTGAAACAATCTTATTTTATATTCCCAAGAACCTTGTTGCAGTGCGTTCTCCCATTGCTTGCCTATCCAATCGTCTCCATTCATACCCATGTAATTCAGCCATCAGGTTATGTACCCCTAAAAGAATCTGATCAACGTTCACTGGCGTGTCTTCGTGTATCGCTTTCATCTTTGACTTCCATATGTTCCATAAGGTAATGAAAATATAATCCTTGACTTTTTGTTCCTCCCATCTGCCCTGTGTGTAACTTTTAATGATTTATGGAATCCATATCGTAATATCTTGTATCCGTTCCTGTTGAATTCAGATTTGAAAAGTAGTAGCTGCCCAAATAGCTTGCGCGACTTTGCAGCCTAAAAAGAGGTGTTCGACCGTTTCCGTGTCTTCAGGACACCATTCGCACTTTGACTTGTCCGTGCATTGCCTTTTAACTAGGTTTATCCTGGTTAGTAAAGCATTATTACAAACTCTCCATATAAAAATTTTGACTTTTTTTGGTATATTGGTTTTCCATACTATTTTCCATAATTCTTCTTTGTTGTTTGCTCATGTGTGTGCCGATTGAGGCGCATGAAAAACTGCCTCATCCGTAAGTACTTTATATCCGGTCTTAGTGGCGTATTCTCCATTTTTAGAAAACGTCCAAATGAATTTATCTTCCTGGTCTATACTAAGAAGACGAACCTTCGTGATTTCTGGGATTATAGGTTGTGGAAAAAGATCGTCGAGTAATCCCAAATCCCATTCTGCCGCTTCCTGTCGCCATAGTTGATTAACCATTTCAAGGTCGCATCCTTATGGTTTGATCATTGTCCAATTGGTTTGTACCCATTTATCCGTCCAGATGTTTGTTGTCTTACCATTGCCTATTTGGTGTATTCCATGTTTCTTTATGAAATCTCGGCCTTCCATAATGCTGCTCCGCTCCAAGTTCGGCACTGCCTAAGCTTTACCTTCATAAAATCCGTGTTAGGATAATAAATACCTTCCAGGAGTCGTGCGGCTAACGAGGTAGGGTTAGACATTATACGCCAAGTCTGGGCTCCAAGTAAGGCCTTATTCATCCGCTTGAGGTCCCTGAATCCTATCCTACCCAGAAGTTTACCCACTGCCACTTTTTCCCATGCTACCCAGTGTATCATGTCCCGTTCTCCTGGTCCCCACAAGAAATTTGATATAGCTGATACTAATTTCTTGCAAAAAGCCTCTAGGTATGCAAACAGGGATATTGTGTAAACTGGTATAGCCTGAAGAACGACTTTAATTAAGACTTCCTTCCCCCTTCAGAGAGTAGTTTAGCCTTCCATCATTCGGTCATCGAAAAAAAATTGCTATCCATTCGAGCACTTCCACTTTAGATCTCTTGTAGCATAATGGAATGCATAAATATTTTCCTAGGTCCGTTATTTCATTGATTTGGAGTTCCGTTGTTACTTGGTCTCGAACCTATTGCGTTGTTCCTAACTAAAATAAACTGCTGACTTATTTAAATTTAGTTTCCGTCTTAAGCCATTACAATATTCATGTAAATACTCCTGAAAAGATCTGGTTTCTTCTCCTTCAAGGTTAATAAAGAAAAGTGAGTCATTTGAAAATAACAGCTGTGAGATTGTTGGACAGTTCCTAATAATTCAAATTCCTTTGATAACCCCGTTCTGATCTTTCATGCCAAACAAAGAGATTAGGGATTCAATCATTAATGAAAATAGAAAAGGTGATAATAGGTCGCCCTGTCTTAATCCACGTCCTGATGAAAAAGGTTGAAGTCTTTCTCTATTCAAAGTTAGCTGAAAAGAAACTGTTGTGATATAGTTCCTAACCCGACTAATCCACCTATCACAGAATCCCATTTTGTTAAGAAGTATAAACAAAAATTCCAAACTAACTTAGTCATACGCTTTTTCCATGTCTATCTTGACCGCTGCCATTTGTTTGGGATTCTTCCTTTTCCGGTTCATATAGAACGATATTTCTTGTGCTATGATTATATTATCTTGGATTGATCTTTCTTTGATAAAAGCTGTCTGTATGGGACAGACTATATCGTTCATCAGACGTTGAATTCTGTGAGCCATAATTTTTGCTATAATTTTGTATCTGAAATTAACACATGAAATCGGTCTGTAATCTCCTAATCTTTCCTGGGTTTCTCCTTTGGAATAAGGGTAATTAACGTATGATTTCGTGTTTCCAATGAATAACTGTTATTAAAGAAATCCTGGACCATTAGTAGAAAATCTATTTTGATTATATTCCAAAACTCATGATAAAACTTACCATTTAGTTCGTCCGGTCCCAGCGCTTTAGTTGGTGATAGACTTTTCACTGCCTCCTCGACCTCCTCCATGGTTGGTATTTTTGTGAGTTCCGCATCCATGTGGTCAGTTATCTTCGGTTGAATGTGTCTTACTGCTCTATACATATTCTCCTCTGATGTATTTATATCAGTGAACAATGATTTGTAGTAGTCTTGAAAACAAAATTTTACCTCTGCCACCTCTTCTTTCCATATTCCATGTATTTTCTGAATTTTTTATATGATCTACTTTGTAGCGTTGCCATGTGGAAAAACTTTGTATTTTTATCCCCACAGGTTAACCACTGTTCTTTGGATCTGTTTGCCCAGTATTTTTCTTCGCAAGCATATTCATACTTAATTTCTTGTCGTAGTTCTTGTTGTAAATCTGGTGTTGAAGGAAAGTTAGTAATTTCAGTCAATCTGTTTTGTATTTCTCGTATCTGATCTTGATGGTTCCTAAACGCTTGTTTGCTCCACCTTTTGAGAGCGTGTACCGTTCCTCCTTTTTCTCCATGTATCTTGGTAATGAAGGTTCGCATCCTGGTTCTCCCAAACTCTGTTGTACAACCTCTTTACAATCAGTATGATCCAACCAAAATGATTCGAAACGAATCTGTCTTTGTCCTTGTTGATTAGTCATATCTTGTTGTAAAATAAGCGGGGAATGATCGGATCCTATCGCCGGGGGTATGAATAGTTGAGCTTTAGGGTGTTGTTGAAACCATTTATACGAAGAAAGGACCCGGTCGATTTTTGTTCTTACCATCTTTTGTCTTTTGCGTCTGTTGGTCCACGTATACTTACATCCATAAGACTGTATGTCAATAAGATTGTTTGTAGTAGTAAAATTCTTGAAGTCTTGAATATGTTGTGCATTTGGTGGTGTGAGGCTATCTTTTTCTTGTATATTTAGAATGTTGTTGAAATCCCGCAATATAAGCCAAGGTTCATTTGTTGAATTCCAATCCGTTATTTGTTGCCAAAGTTGTTGTCTATGATCATAATTGTTAGGTGCATGTACAAAAAGTAAATAATAGAAGTAGAAAAATTCATTAACTTCTAAAATAATTAGATGCTGATTACAAAACCTAATATCTATATGCATGTGATTTTGCCAAGTGACTAAAAACCCCTTGGAGTGATATGCGTTATCCGGCGGGTCAAAAGCAAAACTCTGATCATAGCCAAACTTCCTAATGGTGTCTCCCGCATCTACCCTGCGCACCATTGTTTCCCCAAAACAAGCTATGCCCGGCTTAAACTTAGCTAAAACGGACTTAATTTGTGATACCGTCAGGGGGACCCGAATCCCCAGGCAGAACTGTACTCATGTTGTATTGGCGGCCAAAGAATGACCACTTCCTTTTTGGATGTTTTTTGGGACCATCTTCTTCTTTCCCGTTTCCACCTGCTCTCCGCCTCATCCCCACTCTCCACTACATCACTACTGGACTCATATTCGACCGCTTTCTCAGTACTTACAAACTCTGACTCTTCTTCAGTTTCAAATTGGGAATCATCGTCCGTTAGAGTATTAACCACCTTCTTCCCCGTGCCATCCAAATTAACAACCTCAATGAAACCCTCATAGCGTCCTGAATTTTCATCAACCTTTCCTTTTCCTTTGTCCGTATTCTCAAACCTCTTCCAAAACGTTTTGCGTACTCGTGTCTACGTTTGACTGATAACTCTTTTTGTTCACTGTTCGTCCCCAATTTACATTCCCCTTTGATTGGGCCTTCCCCTTTTCCTTTATTCAACTGATTATCTCCTTCTCTAACCTTCTGTTTTCCTCGTCCCCGTCCACGCATAGTTTCGTCAATTCTTTTCCGTGTCCAGTTAAGCCCATCCACCTCTTGTTGTGCCAAGTTTAAGTCCAAATTCACATCCGGAGATTTTCCTTCCCTACCCAAACGAAACGCCCCACCTCTCGTAGCCTCCTGAATAATTTCATGTACCAGACCCACTCCTTTTGCTTTAATTCCCAGCTGAATCACTCCCAAGGTTGTTGCATTTGCTTCAGTACATAGGTAACGTGTGTGTCTCTCCTAGGTTGCCATTTTATGATATTGAAAGTAGAAATGAGATAAAATAGCCCATACACTAAAACGTAACCGCCTCTTAAGATTCCTAATATGACCTTTGGCTAAGATAAAACGAATTTCTTCTCAGATAAAACTAAGAATTATTTTCATTGTCCAATCTTTACTGAGGATTTTATAGAGCTTAGTAGCAGTACCTTTGTCATCAAAAACCTGTAATCCTTCCCTGTTAAAAAAAAAAAAAGCTTGTTTGATTCTCGAATCAGATAAGAGGGCATCTGTCTTCTTCATAAGAGATAGACTCTTAAAAAATGATGATCCATGACTGATCGTGTTGGTTCACGCTTGCAAAATGGTGGCATACCATTATCATCAGTTATTCAATTGGTTGACCGGTTGACCCCATTCAACAATGCTTTTTATGGATATAATACCTCCACGTTAATTTTCTTTATTATGATAATAGTGTTTCACCGAAGAATCTAAACTTTTTAAACTTTTTAGATTCTGTAAAAAAAAGATTCAATTAAACAAAATTCTTACATCTGATATCAGTTCTCTAAAAAGAAGAATAGTGTCTCAATATTTTCATGAAAAATGATGCAATTGAACAAACATAGAGACTCATGTGATTGACGCAGAGGATTTATTTCAAGGCATATGTTTTCTTTTTCTTGAATTGAAAGTAGATTTTGTTATCAATTGGTGAATGATAAGAGGGTTTGGGTGTTGAATGATTGATTCTGAGAAGATGATGGAGAAAGCTTTTGGATAGATTCAATGTTACAATGTACCGTTGTGTTTTGGGTTTGTGAAAGAGACTTTTGTTACCAGTTTGTGTTGATAATGCTGTTTGATGCGATACACTGAGAAAATTGCAATAAAGCCCGTGATAATTTGTAAGATGAAAGTAGTTACGAGTAAAACTATCACTAAGCAAACTGCATGAACAAATAATGGATAATTTATCCTTGATTTGTAGAAAGCAAACTGATTAGCATTTATAGAGACTCTATTTTTTAAAAATCAAACAGTTTCACACCGTTAATGTAGCAAAAAGACACATTAGAATTCTAATGAAGTATTAAGGCAATAACATATATATGTTTAAGAATACAGAGCAAGCATAACAGAGAACAAATGCAGTTGAGCATTTTAAAATGGTAAATCTGTAAAACTTAAAGATAATTGCACACTTATTTGACGATTTTCAGAAGACAATATGTGTGTCCTTGTATACCTATCTACCTAGACAAACAATACACACTATTACTATTATTGTATCAGATACAAACTCTACTTCTCTCATTATAGATTATAGCTTTAAACACTGCTAAGTTCAAATGATCCAAAGATCTTTCTTTGCCTTCCATTTCCTTTTAAGCCTAAGATCTACTCAAATTTAAACAACCATAAATATTCCCACACAAGTTGAGTAGAAAGCAAAATGACAAAATTGGTACATGAAATGTCAATTCATAAACCATAATATTACAATCTTAAACCGGACTCCAAAATGTCACATATAGTAGTCTACAGACGCATCTCAAATTACAACTTTATCAGACACAAAAAGAAAAGAAAAATTATAAATATTGTAAACGAGGGGAACAAACAAAACCTTGCTTGTAGATCAGAAGCTTCATCTTAAACAACTAATTCTTCACATCGCTCTTACAAGTTCAAGAGGGTAAAATTGAACTAGCTCATCCTTGAAACAACTAATAGAACCCATTACCCCCATTTTTCGTCTTACTCAAAATTACAGAATAAAGAAATAAATGAATCTAAGACTATCATCTACCACCACTAACAACTGAAAGCAACCCACCTTCAACAGCTTCATCTTCATCCAAAAACAAACCCTCAATTGCCCGAAAAGCAGCGTGTAACCCGACAATAATAACACCAACCAACAACGCTAAAAACACAATTGAACCCACTTCAGTAAAAGCCAAAGCAATGATAGTAATAATCCACAAAGATACCATAACAACACGGTCACTGATTACTCTCCCAAGAACAATAACAGGGTTATCGCGAAAGAATACAAACAACATCCATAACACGAAGACGATCAAGAATACTATCATGGAAATTGGATGGTATATTAAGCTACAAAATAGTATGAAAAGCATTACCAATGCATAGTTGATACTAAAGTAGTTGATGTTGCGGCGGATACGGGACATTGATTCGCCGTAGCTGTAAGGTAAGGAGACAGCGGAGATATCGAAGAATTCTCTCCATGGGCGGCGCGTTGAGATCTGAGCTCTAGCACGTGACATAAATGTTGTTGTTGGCGGTGGAGGACGTGGATGTTTGGGTAGAATAGGGGTAGAGGAGGTGGGAAGGCTGCTGTAATCGGAAGGTGATTTTAGAGGCATTTCGGTGTCCGTGAGAGAATAATTGTGTTGAGTCGTGTTAGAAATTTATGTTTTGTTTCTCGAAAATTCTTTTGTTTATGGGTTTTGAAGTTGTTAGCCTTTTCTTTGTCCTTTAGCCGTATGTTAAAAAAAAAAAAAAAACAATATTTCTTTTCTTTTGGAGAAAAAAGATACTCCATGTTCCAAGCCATTATTTAAAATATCCAAATTATCCTTAAAATATATAAAATATCTCACGAAATTAATAAATACTTGTCATATTTTTCCTTGCACACAAACTAAGAAAAGTAATTATTAGATGCTATGTTTATTAATATACCCTTCATAAAGTGTCTTGGAATCTTGAATTTTTATTGAAAACATAAATTTTAATATTTAAATAAGGGTAAATATGGTATAAAGAGTGAAAAGTGTCTTGGTCTTTTAAATGGACAACCTTTTGTAGACAATTATATTTAGAAATTGTGACAAACTTTTATGGACGGAGGGAGTAGCTTAAAACTGATCGTTTTGAATACGTTTGGCCTGAAACTACTTCCTCCGTTCCTAAAAGGTTGTCGCATTTGCTTTTGCACACAAATTAAGAAACGTCATTTATTATCCACGTGATTAATAAAATGCCCTCCATAAAGTGTATTGATATCTTAAATATACATTGAGAACATATATTTAATATTTAATTAAGGGTAAAAATGGTATAAATAAATAAAAAGTGTCTTAATTTTCTAAAGTAACAACTTTTTTGGAACAACTATTTTTAATGTAAATGACAACCTTTTAGGAAAGAAGGGAGTAGTATTTTTAAAACGTATGGCCTAAAAATATTTTTCATCCATAGGTAATAACCTAAAATGGAGTTTGCTTTCACAATAATAATCTTCTTATCTTTCCATACGTATTAAAAGAAATTCTTATTTCAAAATCTTAGCACCTCCTTTGTTAAGAAAAAATAATTATATAAATATTATATTTATTATTCTTTCTTTCCAAAATAGTTTTCCATTTACTAAAAATACGATTCCAAAATAGTTATCCATTTACTAAATCCATAGTTCCAAAAAAATTATATATTTAGAATATCAAAATACTTTTTTCCAACTTTTTCCATTATTACTCCTACTAAAATATCAAATTTTATATTTTCAATAAATATCTATGATTACAAGACACTTTATGCAGAATATTTTAGTACTTCCTTCGTATCCAAAAATTTGTCACAACTGCTTTTACACACAAACTAAGGAATATCATGTATTAGCTATTTGATTACCTAATTACCCTTCATTAAGTGTCTTGATATCTTGAATGTTTATTGAGAACATAAATTATAATATTTAATTAAAAGTAAAAATGTATAAAGAATAAAAAAATGACTTGATTTTCTAAAGTGATAACCTTTTGTAAATAATTATTTTTAGTATAAGTGACAACCTTTTGGAGACAGAGGAAGTAATAGTGAAAGTAATGATTATATTTTTTAATATATGTGAAAAACTAAGTGGACAATTATTTTGAAATGGAGGGAGTACTAAAACCTTTATAAAGTTTTTTGAAATCGTAAATGTTTATTGAAAACATAATTATTAATATTTTAAAAGGAGTAATAGTGGAAACATTTAGAAAAAAGTGCTTTGATATTCTAAGTGGACAATTATTTTGGAACTACATTTTTAGTAAATGGACTATTATTGGAATAGATGGAGTAATTTTAAGTCTTCTCTGTCACTGAGGGTGGCAGCCCGCACATTGAGCTCTTTTTATTTGTCAAGGAGGGTCCTCTTTGTGTTTTCCAGACCGCGAATGAGGTTCCCAATAAATTGCATAATTTTTTCTACGGTCTTAGGATCAAGAATAGGCGAATGCTCCCAGAACAGACTCAACCTTTGCTCGTATTCGAGTTTCAAGTTTTCCACTAACTTATTTATTACTGGATTATAGCAAGTTTGTCGATATCAATAAGATTGTTGTTGGAAAAAGGATTACAAAATAACTTTCTTACGATCTTCTACCTCTCGCTTTGAAAATATAGACTGTAAGAATCTTTGATTTATAGACCTTGGAGGCGCTTAGCTCTTTATTTATGTATTATTATCATTATTATCGTTATTATTATTATTATTAACAACTCTTTATTTATGTATTATTATTATTATTATTATTATTATTATTATTATTATCATTATTATTATTAGTAGTAGTAGTAGTAGTAGTAAGAAAAATTATTATCTACTAGGTCTTAAAGATACCTACTCAAGACCCAAGCAACCTCACTCAATGGACTCTTCTTACTAAAGGTCTTAAATAAAGTTTAACACCATAACCTATTTTTCAACTATCCATTTTACCCTTAAAATGATTTTAACCATTATATATTTATTAAAATAATTCTCAAAAGTCTAAAATATCCCACACCATTTATCCTCTCTCTCTCTCTCTCTCTCTCTCTCTCTCTCTCTCTCTCTCTCTCTCTCTCTCTCTCTCTCTCTCTCTCTCTCTCTCTCTCTCTCTCTCTCTCTCTCTCTCTCTCTCGGATGTAATAGCAGACGAAGCTACAAAGTTTTGAATTATAACATTAGTGAAGTTACAATTTTAGAGGAAGCATACCCTGGATATTTGTCAATTTGGGTTTGTTTGAGGTAGTCAAGAGTTAATTTTAATGATGATGACATCTCTATCTTGACTCTCACGACTATTGCTATAGTTCCTAAGACTAATTTCCCTAAAGAAGACTCTCAGTTAATGCCCATGTCTTGTGCAAAATTTGTCTACAAAATCATCTAAAAAGACTGTCCCTTAGTCAACTTTCTTCAAGGAGGATTTTTCACGATAATATCATTATTGCCCAGGAAGTTGCATACTTCCCGAATCCCAAGATAAAATTGAAATAACATTTGGGGGCTCTCAAATTAGATATGTATAAATAATATGATTATGTTTACTGTAATTTTTTGGAGCACACTTTGAAAATACTTTGTTTCGCCCTGGTTGTGGTGAAATAGACTATGAAGTGTAGAACTACTGCCTAGTACTAACTGAAAGTAAATGAATCTCTTCTTCCCACATTAAGCTTAAAATATGTCCTCGCCAAAGGTACCATCTCTCCTATTTTTCTTTTATGTTAATGCATAAGGTTTTATCTCTTTCATAAATAACAATATTTCAAAATGGAACATTGTGGGCCTAAACATTACTAGGATTTCCCCATCTCCAACTCATATTCTATTTGATGAAGACTATATGTTATTCTTTGATATCAACCACTAGGAATTTTTAACCTTCTAAAAATCCCCTTATCTCTACTTATTTTGCTCAGAGCAAAAAATTAATTTTCACTACTCTACTGCGTGTTTTAATAAAGGTACAAATGCCTAGAAAGTTGCATGCACTTTGGGAATTTTTATTGACAATGGAGCTCACTCAATGGGGAATTATCTTTGGATTGTGTTTGTCTCCCAAAACGTGATAATAAATCAACACCAAGGGAGGCGCTTACCCTGTACAAGGGCATTGTCAATTAATAAAAGGCAAGTACAAAAAGGATTATCGTCTCCACAAGATTATCAAGGTTATGATTAAAGTGTTTTATGCGTATAATAGATTAAGTTTCAAATATATTACAATAAAATTAAATAAATGTTTGTTAGGTTTTGTTATTATGAAGCTAAAATAAGTATTGGAAATACAAATTAAGAGCTAAAGTGGAAATACAATATTAAGTATTGCTAGTAATCCCCAAAGTATTTAACTTTATTTTCCGAGGAATAATGGTAAAGTGGTCTTTTCACATTAGTCGGGATCCTATGTTTATCCCAAATTCCTATTCGGTAGATAGGAAGCTATCATATAGCAGTAGAGTCCTCTCTTGAGTGACCCTACAAATTATTTTGAATGCTACTTGATTAAATCCTAATGACTACTTGGTTAGTCAAGACGTCCAGGTTCACTAACGCACGCCAAGAGTCTATATGTTGTATCTGTAATCTGACCCTCCAACACTACCTATTATTTGGAAAGAATGTGAATAGGAAACAATCACAACAATATAGTCGATGAAAATAAACGATCACTTCAATTAAACATAATCTCAAATTCAAGAAAGCATCAATTATATATCAAAGGTTCATACATAAGCAATCCTCAAGCAATAAGGGTTTAGTTCATAATTAAATAATGAAAACTACTGAATAATAATGGAATAATTGTGTGTATAATACAAAATTGAATAAATTTAACCTAATACTCGGAAGGAATCGGGCTCAGAATAGTGTAAAAGGGTGGAACCCTTCTTCTCTTCTTCTTCCCTTTTGCTCCAAGCGCTTGGCTCTCTCTAACATGTGTAATATTTCTTTTGTATGGTTTATGAGTTGCTAAAAAGATTATATACTAGGCTAAAAATGTTCTGGGGCCTAACGGGCTCACTTAGATGGGTTAAAGATAGCTCAACCCGTTTTTAGCTAGTGTTGGACATGTTCGATTCATAGTGGAAGCAAGTGGCATAACTTTTTCATCTCAACTCCAAATTGACTTCGATCATTTCTCATGCGTCACTGAATTTAAGTTCTATCCAAATCAAACAAAAATCTATCCAAATATCTGACCAATAAATCATAGTGTCTGAATCAAGTGACGTCAAGACTTTGTTGGTAGACACTCCATCTTCTCCAAAGTGTCTTTTAGTTCTTTCTACGCCTTGACTTGGACTTGACTGCTTGACTTATCCTTATCATCTTTGTGTGTCATTTCAAACATGTAACTAACAAATACATATTTAACACACAACTAAGTCAAAAAAAATCTCTATAAATAGCAGTATGTCCAAAATGAGATGGAAATGTAAGATATGCCAAATATTAAGGAATAATATCTCACTTAGGTCCAATAAACCCTCAAAAGGATGTCTCATGATACGAATATTTTGTCACAAAATAAGAGATATCAAGACCCCAAACTCAAATATTTTTCGTCCTGGCAAAATAAAAGATAAAAACTCACCAGGGCCTAAGTCCAACTAATCAAAGAAAAAGGAGAAATAGAAAATAATGAATTATCTTACAGAATCCATCCTACCAAGTATCATTTATTAATATTTACAAGCTAAATCATATATACAATTATCGTACAAATAATTAACACATGTTAAGTTCTAGATTAGATTAGCCTTGCAATGCACCAAAGATCAGTATTTCTCTTAGTTTGATTTGGTGGATATAGGGTGTTCATCGTTCCTAACATAGTCTCCTATGGTCCATCTAACTACTCTCTATTGGGGTAATTTCTTCTAGATCACAGAGTTAAGAATCATAAGGCCTTTAAGGTTTTAATATTGGCTTAGGACGGTATGATCATATATTTGGATAATGTAGAGTGATTTTTTTTTGCTCTCTTCTCACTAGCCATCAACTAATCTCCCTAGATCTTGAGTTTATACTCAAATATTTTCTCACTCAACCCAGATTTTTAATGCACTTGCTTTGCATCCCCAATAGTCTGAGTATAAACCATGAAATCACATAAGAATTTCCACTTTGTCGGTTCTTTTTTCATTCATTATTCATTTTCTTTTGCAAGTTAGCTATGTTTCTCTTTTTGATGTGATATGTCATGCTACTTCTTTTCAATAATTTTGTTTACCCTGACAAAGGGTTACAATAAAACAATGAGTAATCATCAAAAGCACATGATAATAAGCCTAACCAAATGATGTTTCTCGTAAATCGAACCCATCACCCCAGACTCAAGCTCTAAATACGAGTGTCTTAACATCGCGATTCGAGTACGAGTCATATGGAAAAGATATATAATATAATGTGCATGGATTATAATGTGGCTAATGAAGGATTCTTAAAAATACTAGAAGGGGCTGAGAAGATAGTATATCAATAAATATGGTTGACATGCTAAAAGGAAACAATGGATTATCAAAGCGATGCCTTAATAACTTTCTAAACTATGCAACTTCGTTACTTTCTCACCTCTCGCACATTTGTTAAATGGTTTATCAACTAGCTTGGATCTCACATTCTACACACCACTCAAGGCTCCCTAAGATCAAAACTTAGTTCTATCTCATTGCTTACTAATCTTTTCTTTACTATTAAGGCCTGTTTTCAAGTTTGTCTTTTAAGCCTACAATATGACTAGTACATAAACATACAACTTACTATCATTGACTTGTTAGACTATGATTAACATGTACATTCTACACCTATTTCCTATATTATAAGCTATTGTTTTTTTAAAATTATGGTTTTATAAAGAAAATAAAAACACGGACATGGGAATAAAGACAACGAATCTCCACCCCAACTGAAATCTGGGTCGTGTCACCACAACTCAAAACATACTCGATACGATTTTAAAAACACAAATAAATTTCGGGTAGAGAAATGGTATGGAATAAATAAAACATAGTCTCGTGGATATTTCCTCGCCTCATCCACACCCAAGATAGTGTTTGGTGGATCATTCATGATATCGCGCCTAATTTTCTCAAAGAGTTTCATGATGTTCACTTTATTTGATTTGATTTGTGACATACTATCTTCCAAGAAAGTTTGAGATGCTTCTACTCGGTCAAGTCACTCACTTACCCTTTTTTGCCAACAAATATCCTCTCCTCTCGAACTTGAATCCCTCGCATGGAGAAATCTTTTGAATCTTTTGTGGCTCGATTGTGAATCTCACTACCCCATCAAATATCACTTGTGCTACGTATACCTTATTCTCTCTCAAAACAAAATTAAAAATTGATGGAAAATTTCTTATTTATGTCCGCGGTTTGAGTGTTACCAAAAGCTGATGGTGTGAGGAAGTTGTTCTATACTTTCGCATCGGCTTGAAGTTACTTGTAAGGCAAAGACGCCTTCAACTATCCTTTATGTTCTCTCACAGACTCTTTACTCAATACATTCTCATATAGTGAATCCCAATTAAAGGTATTTATGTTCTCCACCCCTTCTTGATAATTGCATGGTCCCACCAATTTCTTAAACTCGAAGGGATTTCAAATCTCTTTAATAGTGAAAGGAACTACCTGTCTCTAACTAGAACTTGACCTTCACTATCTCGGCTAAGGAGGCCAAGATAGAATATGGAATATAGCTCAATACACAATCTCGAACGCTTATAATGAATTTGGTACATCCCAATCTCTTACACATTTCTATAAATCTCTTGTATATACCTTCTCCAACTTCCTTCTCAAATCTTCTCTTCTGTGAAAGTGCTAATACATGCATGATTTTCTTTTGTGGTAGATAATAGGTCCTTAGAAGCATTGCTTATCACAGTTATAGGAATCTTAATTTGAAGAGGTTGGGGTTTTTTCTCCTTAATAATCATGATGGCTTGCTGTTGAGCACTTCAATTTACCATCACCAGTAATTCTCTAATCGGTTGAATCGAAATACCCTTTCTCTTATTTGCCAAACTTACACAAGTCTCACTAGTTTTTCCTCTTGTCTACACCTAATTATTTGCTTTGATTCTTCTTCACCTCCCTAACACTAGCTAGTGTCTAGTTTCTTCTCTTCATCTCCTTTGAACCCCAAATCAAAATTATACCACTCTTAAATTTACCCCTTGATATGGGCGAATACGGTGTTATTTAGGTTGGAAATGTGTATGGATGATATTTCTTTATGTGGGTAAGACATAAACTTGCTTGGATAAGAAGGGTTTGAAAAAAATTTGGAAAAGGGTTTTGAATTTTTGGATTTAAATATTGATTTCTAGGAGTTTTGGAATGATTTGGGTTGGTAAAAATTGTTTAGAGGAGTGTAGGGATGAATTTGGATATGAAATTTTGGTGATTTGGTGTTGTTTTGATTTGATGTGAAGTTTTGGTGACGCTTCAATGGATTTTGGGTGCTTGGGGAAGAAGGAGACTTAAGGTTTATGCTTTGGCAATGAACATGGCCTCCTCTTTTTGGCCGATTGTGTTGTGTCGCGGTATACATTTAGACATAATAAAAATAATATAATATTAACATTATGTTATGGCATACCTAAAAATATTTTCAACCAAAGAAAATACTAAGAGTAGAACTTTGACTATTAAATGATACTCAAGCAAATTTTTTTAAGTCAATAAAAGATCGTTTATATAGATAAATAACCGAATACACAATAAAAATTACATCTAAAAAAATAAAATATAAAATATAAAGTGATCACTCGAACAAAATAATTTAATATAGATAAATAACCTATCACACAATAAAAAGTACAATATCTAAAGAAAATCAAGTATAAAAAAAGATATAACAAAGTGACCAAATAAACAACAATATAACAACACGGAAAAAATGTTTTTTGGGTCGGTCCTTATATATTTTTGTTTCGACTGCGGCAAGGAATTGTCGTGTGCGTCTTAGTCGAGCGGTGCTGGTCAACAAACTTTCTCTTGGATGATGATTCACGTACACATGAATCTTCAAATTTCCTAAAGTTGTGATGGTGCCCCGATGATGAAAATGATACCCTTTTCCATTTATGCTTATGTTCGTAGTCTCGATATGAATTTGAAACTCGAGAAATAGCTCTATATCAAACACAAAATAATGTACAAAATTAATTAACCAAAATTTATAACTCATTATAAATAAAACTTAACCCATATCTCGCCAAACATCTTAGCGATATAAAAATTCATTCATAAATATTTGCATAAAGTGATAAAATATTAAAAATAAATTAAATATTTTTCCTTGTGTCGGTTATGAATGACAAAAAAAATTAGGTTAGTTATAAAAAAAGTATGAAATGTTTTTCATTTAATTAGTAATCTAAGGTGGAGGCAGTAATTTTTGCAACGGCTTATTTGCACTATAAGTCCATATAATATGAAAAAAAAAATCCAAAACAAGTTCTTATATTATGCAAAACTATATTATAGATTCTTATATTATATAAAGAATGCACTATAAGTCTCAATATAATTTTTTAATTAATTACTTTACGTATTATACAACATAACATATAATTGATTAGAAATAGAATAAGATGTTCATATAAATAATATAATTATAAATCTAATAAAATAAATTTAAAAATTAATGAATTAAATAAAGATTTTGAAAATTTAAGAGGGTCAAATGAAAATTCTAAAAATTTAAAAAACTAAATAGTTTATAATATATATATTTTTTTAAATCAGGCATGACACCCCTTCACACTTACTTGGATCCGCCACTAAACATAATCTTTTAAATTTAATGTACATTTAACGTTAAATGTGAATTAGACCTGGCTATTTGTCTCACGTAACCATTCTTCCAACATTGTTAACTTATACTTTTACACAACATAATGGTGGATTTGTGGGACAAATAGACCACATATTGACCCACCTTTGGTCTAAGTTTACACAAGATTTTTTTATAGAGATTTGGTGAAGTTGGTAACAACATTTACTTTTCAAGCCCTTTCTAAGCAAAAAACATCAATTTACTATGGCTTTTATTTACCCAAAGAGAATAGAAAGAAAACTGGAAGATAAGTTAGGAATTTGTAAGACCAAAAGAAAACTTAAAGTTGAGATATGAATTTGGAAGGCCATAAAAAGAAAAATAAAAAACCAAAATAAATTTAAATAAATCAAGTCTAATAAAATAAATTTAAATTTTTTAGAAGGTCAATGTAATATTCTTAATATTTAAAGGAGGGCAAAAACTATTAATATAAAAAAAATTATACAGATAACATTTTCTTTTTTACAAAAATAGAATGGGTCAACCCATGAGTGAGATGGTCCAAATAGATGAAAAAAAAGTAGAAATCTATTTGGTTATCTCACATAAAAATAAATTTATTAAGAAATCAATCCTAAAAAAAATCATTTATTTCATATAAACATATTCATACTTACAAAATTTAGCATACATTTATGCAAAATCATGAATTTTAGCACTAATTTGAATATTATTTTATGATAGACATATGTATTACCTAATTTGTTGCTTTTGTTGTTATTTGTTGAAATGCCACGACCAACGACCTTGTTCTTCAAAATCGGATATGATATGATATTTGTGAGAGCGGTATGATATGATGTGCGAGAGCGGTTAAGAGATTAGAGAAAATTATATGTTGATTATAGTGCAATGCGGTTGTTATAAATCAAATAATCGAGAAGATTGTAATAAACGCAGAAGAGGTGAAACAAGATGGAGGCGGCGAATAAATTATACTTATGTAAATGGTTACTTTTTAGGTTAGGAGTGCGACGTTTTATTTTTATTAGAAGTTTTCGCTTTATTTTATGATAAATGGCTCAAATAATCCATTTCTTTTTTCCTTAAATCACGAAATTTCGGTTATCTTTGCAAATTAACCTTTTGGTTATATGTTTTCATTAGATGACCAATGTTTACCAATGCATCGCTTGTAATAGATTGAGAGATAGTCAAGACAGGTTAGCAACCAAAATATTACTTTTTTAATAACTTATAAGTCCAAAATATCTAGAAACCCATTAGAAGGACCTCCATAATCGAGCCTAAAAGATCTTGAAGACCACACACGTCGAGGCTAGTGCATCGAGAAACTATAAATCTTGGAAATAATCTACGTCCACTATTGAAAAAAGGGTACCACATCAAAAATATGCGCCCAAGGACATAGGAGACACCTGTATACAAGGTTTCTTGGAATGTTGCAACGGTTTTAGAGAACAAAAAAATTGAGCACATTAATGAAACTACAGGGACTAAAATGCAAACCATTCAAACAGTTGTAAAATAGTGACTTAGCTGTCAAGTTAGTTAGTTTTTTAGTTTGTTAGAGATGCGATAGAGTAACAGTTGTATTGTGATCAATGTATGTATATACAATGTAGTCAGTAAATACACAAAAAACAATAATAAAATTGTTCTCTTCTTTTTCTTCTTCTCTCTCGTGTTTGCTCTGCAACTCGAGCTTCCTTCAATGGCTTCCTTGTCTTGTTCATTCTTATTCTGCATTTTATCATGTATCAGATGTAAACAAAATATTCTGCATACATAAATCCAATTAGATAAAACTCCTCATTTCGAATCAAGAATGGCACAACAACTCAGTGATTGAAGATTTCTCAAGCCCTTACTATCTTCATCCTAGTGAAAAACACATGCGCTTCACTCGTCTCTGAAGCTATTACTGGCGACATTTACTTGTCATTGTCACGAGTGATTGAAATTTTATTAGCTGTCGAAAAAAATCTCAATTTCATTAATGGAGATATTACAAAACCATCCCTAACTGATCTCACTCTGTTCTCAGCTTGGAATAGAGCCAATAATTTGGTGTTATCTTGGCTTCTCAACTCAATCTCTAAAGAAATACGTGGTAACTAACTCTATGTTAGCTCAGTACATAAGTTGTATAATGAAATCAAGACTCGGTTCTCTAAGAGTAATGTAACAAGAGTTTTTTTTCAGCTTGAAAAATTCTTAAGCTCTATAGCTCCAAATTCATCCTCTATCTCTGAATACTTCGCTAAATTCAAGATTCTATGGGATGAATACTCGCATTTTCGCCCAATGCCTACTTGTTCATGTGGTTTCATGAACCAATGCTCCTGCAAATGGTTTGACACACTCATAGAAATACAACAAAATGATTATATAATCAAATTTTTGGTTGGGTTAAATGAGTGTTATTCAGTTGTTAGGAGTCAAATACTACTTATGGATCCAATTCCTAACATAAATTCAGTCTTTTCTATGTTAGTTCAGGAAGAAAGCCAGCACATAATCACAAATTTAATTGATTCAGCCTCAACTTATGCCTTCTATGTCAAAAATACTCAAAGAACAAACTACTTTGCTGAAAAGAAGAAGATGATTTGTACTCATTGTGGTTACAATGGGCATACCATCAACAAGTGTTTTCAGATTCATGGATATCCCATAGAATGGAATGGTCTTAAATGAAAGAGATTCAACAAAAATCAATCTAAAGCTCATTGTGTTTTTTAAACTGAGGAAGGCACAAATGAGTTAAAATCTATAAATTCTTATGAGTTTACACTTGAAGAAGTTGGAAAATTGATGGCATTAGCACATAATTCTTCAACAACATCTGTTGTTGTTCATTATGTCTCAACTCATGAAGGTATTCTCAACACTTCATCTTAGATTCTTGATACAAGTGCAACTGATCACCATGTGTTTTTTGCATCTTTATACACTAGTGATATAATAAGTATTCATACTCATGTTACACTTCCTAACAGACACATAGTCTTTACAACACACAAAGGCAATATATCACTCAATTCACACATTACATTAAAAGATGTTTTATGTGTACCTACTTTCAAATTCAATCTACTTTCTATATCAAAACTCACACATGATTCTTCTATATATGTTGTGTTTTTCTCTTCTCATTGTGAATTACGGGACCATCAAACCAAGAAGATGATTGGGATTGCATATGAGAAAGCCGGATTATACTACATAAATACTCCCATCAAAACACCTTACCTTTTTTCTGCAGCTACTCAAAACTTTGATCTATGGCACTCAAGACTTGGTCATCCTTCTCAGGTAAAATTACAAGCTCTTACATCCATAAATTCCTTTACTTCTTTCTTAAATTGTAATGTTTGTGACACTTGTCATTATGCTAAACAAAAGAAACTTTTTTTCCCTTATCTCAAACTAAATCTTCTTCTTGTTTTGAGCTAATTCGTTGTGATATATGGGGTCCATTTAGAGAAATTTCTTACTCAGGACATAGAAATTTCCTCACTATTGTTGATGATTTTTCAAGATGCACCTGGATTTACTTAATGTGCAATAAATCTGAAGTTCAACAACACTTACTTGCTTTTTATAACTTAGTTCTAACTCAGTTTAACACAAAAATAAAGCAGTTAAGTCAGACAACGGCCAAGAATTTCTTTTACCTCGGTTCTATAGTTCTTATGGCATTATACATCAGCTCAATTGTGTAGAGACTCCTCAACAAAATGTATTAGTTGAGAGAAAACACCAACACCTACTCAAAACTGCTAGAGCTCTAATATTTCAATCCAAACTACCTTTAAAGATTTGTGCTGAATCAATTCTCACAACGGATCATATTATTAATAGACTCTCAACTCCCCTTCTTGATAATCTATCACCATACCAAAAGCTTCATTACAAACCTCCTTCATTAAAACATCTTAGAGTCTTTGGTTCCTTGTGTTATGTTTCTACTTTGACTCAAAATATATCAAAATTTTATCATAGAGCTACTAAGTGTGTGTTTCTCAGTTATTCTATAGCTACAAAGGGATACAAAGTAGTTGATATTACCACACATAAAATACTTACCTCAAGAAACATTATATTTCATGAAACAATCTTACCTTTTGCTGACATAACACCACCATCAAACCTTCAAACATTCATGTTTCCTCCATCATCCAACCCCTACTCAGACATACCAAAGAAATCTACACTTAACCTTCAAGAACCCATCTCAACTACAGCTACACAACCTACACACAAGTCCACAAGAACACAAGAACACGCTATACACCAGCCTATCTCAAAGACTACATTACCTCAACCTCTCTATGCAAATCTCAATCTCTTCAAAGGCCAGAAGGTTCATCATCACAAGTTATATCTTATCCTATACAAGATTTATTGTCTACTAAACAACTTTCTTCAAAATATACCGCTTTCATTGCTTCTATAATTGCTACCACTAAGCCAAAAAATAAACCCTCAATTGCCCTAAAAGCAGCGTGTAACCCGACAATAATAACACCAACCAACAATGCTAGAAAAACAATTGAACCCACTTCAGTAAAATCCAAAGAAATGATAGTAATAATCCACAAAGATACCATAACAACACGGTCACTGATTACTCTACCAAGAACAATAACAGGGTCATCGTGAAAGAATACAAACAACATCCACAACACGAAGACGATCAAGAATACTATCATGGAAATTGGGTGGTATATTAAGCTACAAAATAGTATGAAAAGAATTACCAATTCATAGTTGATACTAAAGTAGTTGATGTTGCGGCGGATACGGGACATTGATTCGCCGTAGCTGTAAGGTAGAAGGATAGCGGAGATATTGAAGAATTCTCTCCATGGGCGGCGCGTTGAGATCTGGGCTCTAGCACGTGACATAAATGTTGTTGTTGGCGGTGGAGGACGTGGATGTTTGGGTAGAATAGGGGTAGAGGAGGTGGGAAGGCTGCTGTAATCGAAAGGTGATTTTAGAGGCATTTCGGTGTTCGTGAGAGAATAATTGTGTTGAGTCGTGTTAGAAATTTATGTTTTGTTTCCCGTGAATTATTTTGTTTATGGGTTTTGAAGTTAGCCTTTTCTTTGTCCTTTAGTGTATGTTTAAAAAAAGCAATTGTTCTTTTTTCTTTTAGAAAAAAGATATACTCCATGTTCCAAACAATTATTAGGCGTATTTAAAAATATTTTTAGGCTATTTTATCAATTTTGTGAGATATTTTATAATTTTCAAGGATAATTTATACATTTTATATAAAAAATTTAGTTTGTTAATACAGTCAAATAAAGATATGGTTTATTTAAAATATCCAAATTATCCTTAAAATATATGAAATATCTCACGAAATTAATAAATACTCCCCCCCGTCCATAAATGTTTGTCATATTTTTTCTTGCACACAAACTAAGAAAAGTAATTATTAGATGCTATGTTTATTAATATACCCTTATAAAGTGTCTTGGAATCTTGAATTTTTATTAAAAACATAAAGTTTAATATTCAAATAAGGGTCAATATGGTATAAAGAGTGAAAAAGTGTCTTGGTCTTTTAAATGGATAACCTTTTGTGGACAATTATATTTAGAAATTGTGACAAACTTTTATGGACGGAGGGAGTAGCTTAAAATTGATCGTTTTGAATACGTTTGGCCTGAAACTACTTCCTCCGTTCCTAAAAAGTTGTCACATTTGCTTTTGCACACTAATTAAGAAATGTCATTTATTATCCACGTGATTACTAAAATGCCCTCCATAAAGTGTATTGATATCTTAAATATGCATTGAGATCATATGTTTAATATTTAATTAAGGGTAAAAGTGGTATAAATAAATAAAAGGTGTCTTAATTTTCTAAAGTAACAACTTTTTTGGAACAACTATTTTTAATATAAATGACAACCTTTTAGGAATGAAGGGAGTAGTATTTTTAAAACGTATGGCCTAAAAATATTTTTAATCCATAGGTAATAACCCAATATGGAGTTTGCTTTCACAATAATAATCTACTTATCTTTTCATACGTATTAAAAGAAATTCTTATTTCAAAATCTTAGCACCTCCTTTGTTAAGAAAAAATAATTATATAAATATTATATTTATTATGAATAAATATAATAAGGTGGATGTCCAAAGGCCAAAGGTTTTCCAAAGGCAAGTGAAGGATCATTCCTTTTCCTATAAATAGAAGACACTTTCATTGTAATAGAGTTCATGATTTTGGAATACAAGAATAATATAATTCTCTCTTCATCTTTATCTTCTTCTTCTTCTTCTTCTTCTTCTTCTTCTTCTTCTTCTTCTTCTTCTTCTTCTTCTTCTTCTTCTTTAGTTTATAATCTTATTGCTCTCTCCATATTTATCCATCTAGTTTAACTTATATTATCCTAGTTTATTACACGTTATCAGCACGAGTGTTTGCCGATCGAATCAAGAAAGAATTTTTGTCAGGTATGATTTATATTGTTCTAATTTATATTTATATTATTTCTCATAAATAAAATAAGAGAGAATATTATAAGGACTTTCTATTGCAACCGATAAATATTAGATGGACTTCCATTGCATCCTATACAATAATCTTATACTATTCAAGCAGATAAATCGATTATCACTTTAGAAAAAAATGGAGGCCTGAAGCCTATATGTAAATATAATTTTGAATGGAGTAAAAATGAAACGGGATGTTTTTCTAGGCTTGAAGCCTACAATGCCCGAAGCATGGAAAAATAACCGTATAAGCATGAAAAAATAATCGTATAGGCCTGAAGCCTAAATTTTATATAATAGGCCCGAAGCCTAGGAAATAAAATATATGCCCGAAGTATAAAAAAAGGAAACTAACGCTATAAAGGGCGAAAATTATATCATATGGAGTAACATACGAAGCATTTTCAAATTATAGGTACTAAGCCTAAAACAAAATTCTATATGCCAGATGCATATACTAAAATTTAAAGGCCTGAAGCCTATATGCATTTTTAGAAAGCCTAAAGCTCATTATTTATTTTAAAGGGCTCAAACCCTTAATAAAATTCAAAACCCTGAAACTCTAAAAATTAATGGTGTAGACTCAAAGTCTCAATTTTGATTAATATAGATGATACTATATGTAGATTTATTTATCATATCGAAATAAAAAAAATAGAATTGGTATAACTTTGAGAAGTATGGGGATTTGAACTTGAGACATTAGATATTAAAGTATTTAGGTATAACCGCTAGACTATACATTTATTTTGTCTTATAACAGTAATATCTGAATAATATACTCTACAATTCTACATTTTGTTATATATTATTCATATTCTACAATTTATAGGCCTGAAACCTAAATAGAAATTTATATTATCGGAAGCATATACCAAAAATTATAGGTCTGAAGCCTATAACTCAATTTATATGCCAAAAGTATATAACAAATTTTATAGGACGAAAATCTATCACAAATTTTATATGCCAGAAAAATAAAATAAATCTCATAGGCTTGAAGCCTTGAATACAATCTATATGCCTGAAGCATAATTTTTTTTTAATTTAAAGGCTTGAAGCCTGATCAAATTTTAAAGGCTAAAAGCCTATATCAGTTTTTGTTAAAAAAAATACACAAAAGAATTAAGGAATAAAGTGTAATTGCTACTATAAATTTAAATGAATATTTTTATGAATTTTCTTAATATTGAAAATCATTTAAGAAATAAATCGAGAAAGAAACTAGAGATCCATGAAGGGTGCAATGAAATTATATGTCCGAACGAAATTATTTCTTTCAAGAAAAACTTACAACGAACTTTACAAGCTAGAAGCATAAAACAAATTTTATAGGCTCGAAGCCTAAAAATAAAATCTCATATCCAAGAAGTATAAAATGAATCCTATATGCATGAAGCCTAAATTGTTATAGGCCCGATGACTAAAGACAAAAAAAATGCCCGAAGCCTAATATTACTATTTAGGTCCAAAATCTTGAACAAAAAAATATTTATGTCTGAAGCATAATTTAAGTATTTTTGGCACGAAAGTTGTAACAAATCTCAATAGACCAGAAGACTATTTAGTGGATCGAGAATTTAAAAAAAAAATTCAGGTTTGATGCAAAAAAAATTTATGATGAAGAATTCATATGGGTTTCATGAATATTTAAGAATGGTAATTTTTTTCCAAATAAAAGGAATATAGACTATCTTTTAAAAGACTTGATGAAATTATTCTAAGTTTTATGAACCCGGGTTCGTTGATTACACATTAATGGAGATTCTTTTCATGAACCAAAAGTCTGCCTGAAACAATATTATGAACCAAAAGTTCGTTAACAAAATAATTCTATTCATGAAAATGACATAAAATTAGGGGGAGATAGGTTGAACTAAATAATTTTATGAAATGCACAATTTTATTTGATATCTTGTTCAATGTTTGCATGATAAAAGTTTCAAACTTGCAACCTCCTTTATAAATATAATAGTTTTACCATTTGGACAATCTAAATTTATGTTAGTAAATTGGACAAAAGGAAATGTTAGTACAATTCAGGTACTACTAAATTTAGTGAGAGTTTCAATCGGGCAAATGTAATTTAATCAAGTGGAACAAATATACGTCTCCTTGTAGCAGATCACGCATATACTCCTGAAACAATTATAGCGCGAATAAAAGTTGTACAAAATACTATGAGATTGTTTATCTCGTAAGCAAGCAAAGTAATGAATTTTTTATATAATCATAATTCGTGTTCCATTAACATAATACTATTCCCTGAAGTGATTAGAATTATATTATCATAACGAATGCAATAAATTTCAAATATGTATTAAAATAAAAACTGTAGAATTATTTTTTGAAGAAAGATACATTAAGACCTTTTACACAGTTCATGTCATGTAAATACTCCCGAAGTAGTAATCTCATAAGTAGAGTTTTATCCCAATATTAGGGTTTAGCATTCTATTTCCTTGTAAACTAAAATGTTTCATTTCCTCGAAGTGAATGGAGCTACATTCCCTAAAGTGAATGTAAATGTTTTCATTATCTAAATAAATAAACGTGTGGATGATAAAACAAGTGAATTAATGTTGTATTCCCTGATTGGAAATTATTCTCTGGAGATACAGAATCACATTCTTTGAAGGAAATTCATTATTTCCAGCTTTTAAAAAAATTGTCCTGGAGTGACTTAAATATTATTTTTCCTAACTAAAAACCATTCCTTGAAGTGAATGGAAGTGCGTTTCTAGAAGAAAATGCAATGTCTTTTAATGTGTCTGAAATTGACATCTTGGTGACCCAAACTTCAGACAATGTTAAGGTAAGAAAAAAAAATACTTACCACCAGAAGTCGATGATAAGGAATATCTTGAAAGTAAAACGTCACGGCAAATAATCCATCATGAAATGATAAGCATGAATATTATCGATAAAGTGGAACTATATAGTGTCTGCGTACCAGTAGAATACTAAGACATTTAGTCGATTTAATTAAAAGTTTTTGGATGCCCAAAAGTTATGTTACCTTGTGGTACAAAATTGACATAATTAGCGAATTGTATTTTAAGTAAATCCCGGAAAAATTTACTAAATTTTAAAGGATATTTTCCTAAATTAGTATTTTGTATAAACCACAAGTGTCCGTTACAATGTATATCTTTTCATTATTTACTACAAGTCTCACCGGAAGTGTGTATGAAAATAAAATATGTTATTTCTTTGGGGTTATATATATACAGATTCAAGCAGTTGAAATGCTCATTGTACAATAGAAAAGATGTCATAATCCAAAGAACTTTGTATTGTTAAATGACTGATTTGGTCAACTAGTGAGAATAGTGATATATCGACTAATAGATTACTCACTTGGACTCTACTTAAAAGAACCAGAAGATTCATTTTACCAAGTGACTAGCCCCTTACTAGGGGGAGAGACAAGTCAACCTGAAGTTGCGTGACGTATAGACTAGGCAACCTGAAGTTGCGTGATGTATAGACCAGACAACCTGAAGTTGTGTGACATATGGTGGAATATAATTTATTATATTATTTATATCCACAAACTAAAGAATAGGAACTTGAAGTTAAAAGGAACTCCATTTGCAAAATATTGCATATAATATACCTAATACATTCGCAAGTAGAATACTTCAAAATCCCAAAATATGTTGTAAACGCTCCAACATAGGTTATTGTCCCATATTAGACACATAACAAATATTCCAGCGAATGTATCAAACAAACGCATGAAGCGTGGTAAGCCTATCGATTTAAAGTATACCATGCCCCAAAGAAGAAAATATCATGAGTAAATGATTAAATGGTAGATATTATGGAATATTCACTCCACGTGACACGACAGGAATTATTAAGCCAACTAATGTTGGCACATGCATTTCTCTTAAAGAAAGTAATGGTCATGAAAGGACCTAGGTACCTAAATATGAGAAAATTTATGTAGATTATTAGTCTACTAAAAATATTTAAAACTGTTAGAATAGTTTATGGGATTAATATATTTTCATTTAATATAGCGCTTGAAATAGTTAATAAGGATCCTAAACCAAAAGGTGGTGAAATATGTCGATGACAATAGAAAGTGTAATAGTGAATTTTGAAATAAAAAAAACACTACTTGTATCACGAAGGTTCCTGCCGAAACCTAGATTTAACTAAGGGGAGACGTCCTCATTCTTATGTTATTGATACAGTGTAGTGATTATTAGATGGATATTAAAAATTTTGATAAACAAAATAGGTGTTAGATGCAGCAGACATGTGCTTTTTCTTGTGCTAGAAACATGACATATGCCCAAACGAAAAAGGTGTTTGAAAGCACAACAAGTGCCTGAAGCACGGTAGGTACTTGAAGTACTTAGAGCGTTTAAATATGAAATTACCGAAGATTGAGAAGTTACTGTAATATAAAAGTTCCTATAGTATAAAAGTTCTCGAAGAACGTAATTTATTTAAATCACAAGATAAAAAGTGTATTAATTATGAAAGGCTACTCGATAATTGTTCTCTTAATGAAAAGGATGTGATATTTGAGTATTGTACTCTTTTTCCTTCACTAAGGTTTTTTCCCACTGGGTTTTTCCTAGTAAGGTTTTAACGAGGCATGCAAATATTCATCGTCATAGGAAGTATAAACTCTTTTATTGATCAAGAAAATGATATTACTATCACTAAATACCCTCAAGTAAAAATTCATAAGATTTACTAATTAAAGTTTCATTAACAACGACATCAAGGTACAAATATATTTAGAAATATGGAATGTCGTAATGAAGGGGAGAATATATTGAATTCTGCATTTTTTTTCTCCTTCGCCACGGTTTTTTCCCATTGGGTTTTCTTGGTAAGGTTTTAACAAGCCAAACTGAATACGTGTCATAACCCCCAAGGATTAGTGTACTCTTTTTCCTTCATCAAGTTTTGTCCCAGTGGGTTTTCTTGATAAGGTTTTAATGAGGCATATCTTTCAGTGAATATCCATGGGGGAAAGGTATGAAATATTCAAGTGGATTATTCAACATACCGAAAAGAAGTGTGATTTATGTCATTCAACATATCAAAAATAAATATGGTTGAGGATACTATTTCTTGTACAACATAATTAGATTGACTACATCAAAGGAGACAAAACAGAACATATTTCACCAAAGTCTCCTACACACGAGTTACAGAAGAATGTGGATATTGACACTCGACAGATACAATCACGCATGAATTTTGTAGATTTTTTTGATGAAACTATTGTCAACCACAATTTTCAAGAAGTAGGTCCACAATATTGAAATACGACAACTAAGAGATCTCTTGCCAACATCAGGGGGAGCATAAACAAGATTGTACTCTTTTCCCTTCGTCCAAGTTTTGTCATAATGGGTTTTCTTGGTGACGTCTCCTCATTTTTGATAGATTTATATTAGGATGAGACATCATTTTTAGTGATTTAGAAGTCATAATAGTTGATTTTCTTGAGGAATAGTTCACTTTCCTATTTTGTGTCTTGATTTAGTAAAATAATATTTTTAGAGCATATTGGATTTAATTGTTTATATAGTGTGAAGCTTAAAAGATAATTATGGAGATTAATTAGAGTCCAAGTCAAAGACTACAACATATGGAAAGAGATTAGCATGGTAATTGGAGATAAGGAAACAAAAGCTAAAAATATGGAAAAGGAAAAGCTGCCTAAATCAGAGAATCTGCAGCACGCCTAAAGAAGTGGCGATTACTCCTACAAGGAAGCCGATTTTGGTAATTTCCTTTTATAAGGACGTAGATAATTTGCTGAGGATTCTTTTGGTATATTATGGAGCAAAAACCGACCAATAACGAAGAAGATATGCTCAAAACAGTTCAGCAGAATTTATCTTTATTTCCATACGAATTTGAGTTGGGCTAGGAGTCCAATACTTTATCTCTTCCTCAAGAAAACGAATTAGGTCTTCTAAACACCTATAAATACACCCTTATATCACTTGTAAAATCATCCTTGCCTCATAGTAATTAATTTTTAATGTTTTATTCTTCCAGCTTATTGTAGAGAGCAAGATGACGTCTGTTGTAATTTCTTTTAGTTTATTTCCACCAGGTATGAACTAAACTTCCCATAGCTTGGGTTTTGCATCATGTATAATCTATGAATTCTAATTCTTCTATCTAAGTTTCTTTGGGAATTACATGTTTTAAATTGATATTAGCTGCTTACCCTTATATTTGTTTATGTGTTTTGATTTAATGACTGTTTTTCTTGCGGTGCGCAACGTTTAGGATTACCTTAATAGTATTTATATGATCACCTTAGCTGGCTGTCTAATTATTGAAACACCACATAATGTCTAGTGTCGATATTAGTTCTGACAAAACATGATTCTAACTAGACAGTCATTAGGGTTTGTTTTAATCACCATATCACCAATTGATTGAAGTGTTTGCTTAGGGCCTTAGTAGCGTTTGATAACCCTATTTTAAACCACGTCTTGGTTGTTCCGTAGCCCCCTTAGTCGCTCTCAAGGTCTAAGGTATGGGAATTTAGAATCCTGACTAGGTATACAAGAGCTAATATTCTCCCTTATAAACTTGATCAAATAGAAATAATTAGAAGGATTAGTGCATACTAGCAAAACCTAAGCTATATCTCTCATCTCATATTCTTCGTATTTACTTTATTGTCTTTTATTTTCTTATTTTAATTAATTTTGAATTTATTCTCTCTTTAATTTATTGTCTTTTAATTATTTACTTCTTACTCGTTATTCCTACCCACGTGATTAACACACTTAAGTCCCTGAGAACAAACTCAACTTACGAACTAAAACTTGCATACATCCTGTAATACTTGTAGTACTGTGCCTGTCTAGGGTGAGAGTGCATAGTTTTCTAGACTTTATTTTATCATATTTTTATCACACCCTAGGCGACACCACTTGGCAAGGTTTTAACGATGCAGCGTTTCAATATGATTAGTTCCATCTATATGTACACTTTTCCCTTCGACCAAGTTTTATCCCACTGGGTTTTCTTGGCAAGGTTTTAACGAGGCACATTTTCTAATAGATGGACATCCAAGGGGAGTATTATAAATAAATATAATAAGGTGGATGTCCAAAGGCCAAAGGTTTTCCAAAGGCAAGTGAAGTGTCATTCCTTTCCTTATAAATAGAAGACATTTTCATTGTAATAGAGTTCATGATTTTGGAATATAAGAATAATATAATTCTCTCTTCATCTTTATCTTTATCTTCTTCTTCTTCTTCTTCTTCTTCTTCTTCTTCTTCTTCTTCTTCTTCTTCTTCTTCTTCTTCTTCTTCTTCTTCTTCTTCTTCTTCTTCTTCTTCTTCTTCTTCTTCTTCTTCTTCTTCTTCTTCTTCTTCAGTTTATAATCTTATTGCTCTCTCCATATTTATCCATCTATTTTAACTTATATTATCCTAGTTTGTAACAATATTTATTATTATTCTTTCTTTCCAAAATAGTTATCCATTTACTAAAAATACAGTTCCAAAATAGTTATCCATTTACTAAAACCATAGTTCCAAAAAAATTATATATTTAGAATATCAAAATACTTTTTTCCAACTTTTTCTATTATTACTCCTACTAAAATATTAAATTTTATATTTTCAATAAATATCTATGATTACAAGACACTTTATGCAGGGTATTTTAGTGCTTCCTTCGTATCCAAAAATTTGTCACAACTGCTTTTACACACAATCTAAGGAGTATCATGTATTAGCTATTTGATTAACTAAATACCCTTCATAAAGTGTCTTGATATCTTGAATGTTTATTGAGAACATAAATTATAATATTTAATTAAAAGTAAAAATATATAAAGAATAAAAAAAATGTCTTGATTTTCTAAAGTGATAACCTTTTTTAAATAATTATTTTTAGTATAAGTGACAACCTTTTGAAGACAGAGGAAGTAATAGTGAAAGTAATGATTATATTTCTTAATATATGTGAAAAACTAAGTGGACAATTATTTTGAAATGGAGGGAGTACTAAAACCTCTATAAAGTTTTTTGAAATCGTAAATGTTTATTGAAAACATATTTATTAATATTTTAAAAGGAGTAATAGTGGAAACATTTAGAAAAAAGTGCTTTGATATTCTAAGTGGACAATTATTTTGGAACTACATTTTTAGTAAATGGACTATTATTGGAATAGTTTTATAGTTACAAATGCCTAGAAAGTTGCATGCACTTTGGGAATTTTTATTGACAATGGAGCTCACTCAATAGGGAATTATCTTTGGATTGTGTTTGTAACCCAAAACGCGATAATAAATCAACACCAAGGGAGGCGCTTACAAGCAAATGTACAAGGGCATTGTCAATTAATAAAAGGTAAGTACAAAAAGGATTATCTTCTCCCCAAGACTATCAAGGTTATGATTAAAGTGTTTTATGCGTATAATAGATTAAGTTGCAAATATACTACAATAAAATTAAATAAATGTTTGTTAGGTTTTGTGATTATAAAGCTAAAATAAGTATTAGAAATACAAATTAAGAGCTAAAGTGGAAATACAATATTGAGTATTGCTAGTAATCCCCAAAGTAATTAACTTTATGTTCCGAAAAATAATGGTAAAGTGGTCTTTTCACATTAGTCGGGATCCCATGTTTATCCCAAATTCCTATTCGATAGGTAGGAAGCTATCATATAGCACTAGAGTCCTCTCTTTAGTGACCCTACAAAAGATTTTGAATGCTACTTGATTAAATCCTAATGACTACTTGGTTAGTCAAGACGTACCGGTTCACTAACGAACGCCAAGAGTCTATATGTTGTATCTGTAATCTGACCCTCCAACACTACCTATTATTTGGCAAGAATATGAATAGGAAACAATCACAACAATATAGTCAATGAAAATAAACAATCACTTCAATTAAACATAATCTCAAATTCAAGAAAGCATAAATTATATATCAAAGGTTCATACATAAGCAATCCTCAAGCAATAAGGGTTTAGTTCATAATTAAATAATGAAAACTACTGAATAATAATGGAATAATTGTGTTTAGAATACAAAATTGAATAAATTTAACCTAATACTCGGAAGGAATCGGGCTCAGAATAGTGCAAAAGGGTGGAACCCTTCTTCTCTTCTTCTTCCCTTTTGCTCCAAGCGCTTGGCTCTCTCTAACATGTGTAATATTTCTTTTGTATGGTTTATGAGTTGCTAAAAAGATTATATACTAGGCTAAAAATGTTCTGGGGCCTAACGGGCTCACTTAGATGGGTTAAAGATAGCTCAACCCGTTTTTAGCTAGTGTTAGACATGTTCGATTCATAGTGGAAGCAAGTGGCATAACTTTTTCATCTCAACTTCAAATTGAATTCGATCATTTCTCATGCGTCACTGATTTCAAGTTCTATCCAAATCAAACAAAAATCTATCCAAATATCTGACCAATAAATCGTAGTGTCTGAATCAAGTGACGTCAAGACTTTGTTGGTAGACGCTCCATCTTCTCCAAAGTGTCTTTTAGTTCTTTCTACGCCTTGACTTGGACTTGACTGCTTGACTTATCCTTATCATCTTTGTGTGTCATTTCAAACATGTAACTAACAAATACATATTTAACACACAACTAAGTAAAAAAATCTCTATAAATAGCAGTATGTCCAAAATGAGATGGAAATGTAAGATATGCCAAATATTAAGGAATAATATCTCACTTAGGTCCAATAAACCCTCAAAAGGATGTCTCATGATACGAATATTTTGTCACAAAATAGGAGATATCAAGACCCCCAACTCAAATATTTGTCGTCCTGGCAAAATAAAAGATAAAAACTCACCACGGCGTAAGTCCAACTAATCAAAGAAAAAGGAGAAATAGAAAATAATGAATTATCTTAAAGAATCCATCCTACCAAGTATCATTTATTAATATTTACAAGCTAAATCATATATACAATTATCGTACAAATGATTAACACATGTTAAGTTCTAGATTAGATTAGCCTTGCAATGGACCAAAGATCAGTTTTTCTCTTAGTTTGATTTGGTGGATATAGGATGTTCATCGATCCTAACATAGTCTCCTATGGTCCATCTAACTACTCTCTATTGGGGTAATGTCTTCTAGATAACATTGTTAAGAATCATAAGGCCTTTAAGGTTTGAATATTGTCTTAGGGCGGTATGATCATATATTTGGATAATGTAGAGTGATTTTTTTGCTCTCTTCTCACTAGCCATCAACTAATCCCCCTAGAGCTTGAGTTTATACTCAAATATTTTCTCACTCAACCCAGATTTTCAATGCACTTACTTTGCATCCCCAATAGTCTAAGTATAAACCATGAAAATCACAGAAGAATTTCCACTTTGTCGGTCCTTTTTTCATTCATTATTCATTTTCTTTTGCAAGTTAGCTATGTGTCTCTTTTTGATGTGATATGTCATGCTACTTCTTTTCAATAATTTTGTTTACCCTGACAAAGGGTTACAATAAAACAATGAGTAATCATCAAAAGCACATGATAATAATCCTAACCAAATGATGTTTCTCGTAAATCGAACCCATCACCCCAGACTCAAGCTCTAAATACGAGTGTCTTAACATCACGATTCGAGTGCGAGACATATGGAAAAGATACATAATATAATGTGCATGGCTTATAATGTGGCTAATGAAGGATTCTTAAAAATACTAGAAGGGGCTGAGAAGATAGTTATCAATAAATATGGTTGACATGCTAAAAGGAAACAATGGATTATCAAAGCGATGCCTTAATAACTTTCTAAACTATGCAACTTAGTTACTTTCTCACCTCTAGCACGTTTATTAAATGGTTTATCAACTAGCTTGGATCTCACATTTTACACACCACTCAAGGCTCCCTAAGATCAAAACTTAGTTCTATCTTATACTTACTAATCTTTTCTTTACTATTAAGGCCTGTTTTCATGTTTGTCTTTTAATCCTACAATATGACTAGTTCATAAACATACTACTTACTATCATTGAATTGTTAGACTATGGTTAACATGTACATTCTACACCTATTTCCTATATTATAAGCTATTGTTTGTTTAAAATTATGGTTTTAAAAAGAGTATAAAAACACGAACATGGGAATAAAGACAACGAATCTCCACCCCAACTGAAATCTGGGTCGTGTCACCACAACTCAAAACATACTCGATACGATTTTAAAAACACAAATAAATTTCGGGTAGAGAAATGGTAGGGAATAAATAAAACATAGTCTCGTGGATATTTCCTCGCCTCATCCACACCCAAGATAGTGTTTGGTGGATCTTTCATGATATCGCGCCTAATTTTCTCAAAGAGTTTCATGATGCTCACTTTATTCGATTTGATTTATGACATACCATCTTCCAAGAAAGTTTGAGATGCTTCTACTCGGGCAAGTCACTCACTTAACCTTTTTTGCCAACAAATATCCTCTCCTCTCGAACTTGAATCCCTCGCACGAGAAGTCTCTGCATTTGGAGAAATCTTTTTAATCTTTTGTGGCTCGATTGTGAATCTCACTACCCCATCAAATATCACTTGTGCTACATCTACCTTCTCCTCTCTCAAAACAAAATTAAAAATTTATGGAAAGTTTCTTATTTATGTCCGCGGTTTGAGTGTTACCAAAAGCTGATGGTGTGAGGAAGTTGTTATATACTTTCGCATCGGGTTGAAGTTACTTGTAAGGCAAAGACACCTTCAACTGTCCTTTATGTTCTCTCACTGACTCTTTACTCAATACATGCTCATATAGTGAATCCCAATTAAAGGTATTTATATTTTCCACCCCTTCTTGATAGTTGCATGGTCCCACCAATTTCTTAAACTCGAAGTGATTTCAAATCTCTTCAATAGTGAAAGGAACTACCCTTGCTTGGATAAGAAGGGTTTGAAAAAAAATTTGGAAAAGGGTTTTGAATTTTTGGATTTGAATATTGATTTCTAGGAGTTTTGGAATGATTTGGGTGGGTAAAAATTGTTTAGAGGAGTGTAGGGATGAATTTGGATATGAAATTTTGGTGATTTGGTATTGTTTTGATTTGAAGTGAAGTTTTGGTGATGCTTCAATGGATTTTGGGTGCTTGGGGAAGAAGTAGACTTAAGGTTTATGCTTTGGAAATGAACATGGCCTCTTCTTTTTGGTCGATTGCGTTGTGTCGCGATATACCGCCCATAGGGCACGGTATACAACTCCAAAAGTAAAACATATTGACCTTTGTACCGTGGCGGCACAGTCACTATGCTTAGTTGGGGAGCAGTATATACTACCCATTGGTCACAGTATACTGCTCAAATCGTGTGAGCTTACTAACTTTGACTGTCACTACGATGATCTCTTTCCTTTAGACGGTCTGGGCACGGTATACCGCCTGAAGGGCGCGGTATACCGCTTGAAGACTTGAGCTCTATGACTTTGATCGTAAGGGATACGATCATGACGGTATTGTATGATATACCACACCCATCACCTCCCAATGGGCGCGATATACCGCTTGACCTGGCTGTGAGCATGGATTTTTCAAGCTTTTCATACCAAACTCATCTTATACGTAACCTACACATCAAAAACAACTTACTGCAATATATTATTAAAATACATAAAAGACTTAAATAATATACACTACAAACATGAAAATTAAACTGATAAAGCGATTAAAACATGGGTTGTCTCACAAGAGCACTTTTGTTTAACGTCGTTGAAGTTCGACATGTTGCCTCTACTATCATTTCTTTTTTATATAGCATCCCCAGCAGTGTGTGAGGCTATTGACATCTGCCAAGCAAAATTTGCAACTATTCTTTTCTTTCACTTCGATTACTTTTTCCAAAACAACTTTAGTGACGATAAATGGCCCCATCTAAGAAATATTATGCTTGCGCGTGAGTTGTTTAAGGGATCCGAGTCTTTCCATGCTACCTCATTGCACACCCCTAACTTATCCTTTACACTCTTTCTTTCGGTCTTTCTTGGAATCTTCTTGGCCGAGTTCTTGGTCACATTCAAATGCGAAGGGTGTGGGTTTTCTATAAGTTTTGGAGGAGTTTTAGTAAATGGTCTCTTTCTTGGTTCAATCTCCTCCGAATTTAGAGTCTCCACAACCTTGGCTGGCTCTTGCGCGACATGATCAACAATGTCCACGCGGAAACAATCACTGTCAGAATCGGGAAACTTCATCGCCTTGAACACATTGAATTTGACCTCTTCCTCTTGTACTCACATGATCAATTCACCATTCTCTACATCAACTAAAGTGCGTTTCGTGGCTAAGAATGGATGCCCAAGATGATCGACACATTCTTATCTATGTCGTATTAAAAATAATGAAATCATATGGAATTATAAAATTACCTGCCTTGACGAGTACATCCTCTATCTTTACGTCGGGTTGGGAGATAGACCTATCCGCTATGCTGTAGAAATCGCCGCCTAGGCGTAAATTTCCCCCTCAGCCGCTTACGCCTAGTAAGAATGCTAGGCATTTTTTTTTCTTAGCATCTTAGTCGCCATGGAAGTGGCGCCTAGCCCTCTTAGGCGCCGATTAATGGCAAAAAGTGGCTGCCTAGGCCTTCTTTTTATTTTTCTTATTCTCAAGAATTCTTGAATTGATATCATTACTTAAATTTTAGTAGTTTTATAGTTACTATAGTGTTGTTAGATGAATTTTATGACTTAAATAGTTTAAATTATTATAATTATTACGTCTATATAACTAAATATACAAAATTAAACAACAAGTTTCGAAACCGCAAAATCCCGCCTAGTCCTCGTATAATCACGCCTAGGCGCTAGGCCCTAGTCAACCGCCTAGACCGAGAAACCGAGATCGACAACATAGCTTATCCTCCATTTTCAAGACCATGGTAGCAGGCCTCGCACTCCCAATTTTCAATTTCTCAAACAACGATCTAGGCATGAGATTGACACTCGCACCCAAATTGCATAAAGCTCTCCCCACACATCTTCACCAATGGATATAGAAATATTAGAACTTCTGCGATTGGTGGCTTGTATGGTGTGATAAAAATATGATAATAAAAGATGCAACTATCACCCTAACCAAACACATTACTCACTGCAAGTATCACAAGTCGTATGCAAGGTTTAATGATAAGTTAAGATTCGTTCTCAGGGACTGTGTGTGTTATACGAATGGATTACAAAAAAGTGTAGTAATAAGTAGTTTAATGAATTAAAAGACAAGAAAAGTAAATAGTAATGATTGAGGAGAATAATGATTAATTAAACTAAAGACAAAACAATAAAATAAAGATGTAAGAATAAATTGAGAAATATATCTTAGGTTTGCTAGTATGCACCTATCCTTCTATTTCTTCTACTAGTTATAAGGGTGATTAAATCTCTTAGATAAGTAGCCATAATTTTATATTCCTCCTAACCTCCTTCCGGGTGGACTTAGGTGGTGACCTAACAATTACCAGGAGACTTGAGTAAGGGGACCATGCGCAATGTTTGGTGGTTAAATATCAAACTCTAATTACTATCTAGTTACCCTTTAAGATCACTACTACACACTAGACGTTTATGTGGTTTTTCCAATGATTAGACAACCCTTCCGATTGACCATCTAACTACTATTAAGACATTCCTAAAGTGATCAAGATTAGTGCTGGAAATAAGTCAAAGCACATAAAACAAATATAAAGTTTAAGAAGTTAGAATAAATTTAAAAAGGTAACCAGGTGAGCTAGCTCATCTGGCCAGGGTTGTGTCTCTCAAGTGAGAGGTACAGGATTCGAATCCCGCAGGCGGCAGAAGTTATTAGAGTTGTGAAAGTTCTCTCAAGTGAGAGGTACATGGTTCGAATCCCGCAGGCGGCAGAGGACGTAACTGCAGAATTTAAGATTTACTTGGCAGCTTTTCCTTTTATCTCTTGATTTTTTTCCATACCTTCTTTCCTAATCTACTTAGAATTGATTTGACATCTAATTATATTCCATATATTTCTAAAGCGTCACATTAACACACAAATTAAACCAAATATGCTCTAAATATAATAAATCATCAAATCAAGACAAGAAATAAGATAATATCAAAATACAAATTAAAACCTATAATTAATTTATCATAAACACCTAAAATGATGTCTCCAACCTAGATTATTATATCACAAATAGGGAGACATCAGCGATCTTTCAACTTTGGTGGCAACTTACTTTGGCAAATAGCACTACACTCCTCCGGCAAACCAACCATCTATCCCTCTATATTTTTGTTTGTTAGATAGCACATTCTTCTTTAATTTCAGATATTTTGGCATACGTTGGATGGTTACCACAAACAGTATATTAACTTTCAATTTTCTCAGCATGTCCACAAACTTCTTGTACTATTTGTCATTATTCTTATTTTGAACACATTAAGGGGAATGGTGGTGGAGGTCTATTTTCGTTCACAACTACCTCTTTGTTCTTTCGTCTACCGGTGCCTTTTCAATATTCTCATTGATGATCACCGACTCAACTACTTCTTCAACAATATCTTCTAAATACTTTTTCTTTGAAGTCAAATCTTTCTCTTTCATAGTAGGGAAGGATGAGGGGTTGTTTCTTCCCACTCCTTAGCGAAATCGAGTTACACTCTTAATTTTTTTTTATGGATTCTCGGTATTGATAGAAAGTTGAACTTGTGGTTGCATATTCAAATGATTAGAAATTTGAGATACCTGATTTTCGAGCAATTTCAATGTCGCGGGATTCTCATCCATCTCTAATTATTGGACTTCCATGCTTCTTGGTTTGACATGTGGCTTGGCTCCAACTAGTGGTTTCACGTGGTTTCCATTAACCTCTACACCTTGTGGTGGGTTTAGGTTGGACATCTCAACTCAGACTCTTCTTTGTCTTTCTTTTATTCTTTGTGCTTGAAGCAATCTCTCGGGGTCCGAGAGCATACACCAAAACTATTAAAGTTGAAGAAAGACAAAAACAAAAGCACGAGTAATACTAAAAACAACTAAAAACACTATTCCGTCCCTCCTAAAAACAATGAATTCTTAATTTTTCACACATATTAAGAAACCTAATAACTGCATGCAGCATTACAAAATTACCCCTCATAAAGTGTTGATATTTAATATATACAGTGGAAGCATAAATTTTAATTATTTAATAAGGATAATAATAGAAAAATTGAAAAAAAGTGTCTTCGTATTCTAAGTAGACAATAAGTTTAAGACACTATTTTTAGTAAGTGGACATTAATTTTGGTACGGAGGAGTACTATACTAACTAAAAACACTAAAAATAACTATATTGATTTTGGGGATTACAGCAACGCCAAAAACTTGTTTGTCTCCCGAAGTGTAATATAAATCAACAACAAGGGAGACGCTTACCCGCAAGTGTACGGGGGTGTTGACAAGTAATAAAAGGTAAGTATAAAAGGGATGAGAGTCTCCACAGGGACTATTAAGATTATGATTAAACCGTTTACGAGTATAATAAATTAAGTTGCAAATAAATGACAATAAAAGTAAAAAAAATATTTGTTGTGTTTTATGATTATAAAGTTAAATAGAGTAATAGAAATACGAATTAAAAACTCGAAAATAAAGGAAATTAAAATTAATAAAGGGTTGAAATTTATGAGAACCATGCGTGAGTCTTGCTAGTAATCCCCGAAGTAGTTAACTTTATGCTACTAGGAATAAGGGCAAAGTGCTCTTTCATTTATTCGGGATTCAATGTTCTTCCTAAATCCCTTTCGGGCAGATAGGAAGCTATCTTACAACACTAGAAACCTCTTTCGAGTTACACTACAAATTATTTAGAATGATACTTGATTAAACCCTAATGACTACTTGGTTATTCATAACCTCTTGGTTCACTCACGTACACCAATCGTCTATATGCGATATCCATAATCTGACCCCCTCCTAGGCGATAGTCTAATTACTAACACTACCCAATATTTGGCCAGAATATGAATATGCAAAAATCACAAGAATATATTCAATGAAAATAAACAATCACTTCAATTAAACATACTCCCAAATTCAAGAAAACATCAATGAACTAGCAAAGGTTCATACATAAGCAATCCTCAAGCAATGAGGGTTTAGTTCATAATTAAATAATAAAAAATTCTGAGTAATAATGGAAGAATCGTGTTAAAATATAAAATGGAAAAAATTAACCTAAGACTCGGAAGGAATCAGGTTCGGAATGGTGAATAATAGTGGAAATGGGTGCAAACCCTTTCCATATTCTTCTTCTTCTTCTTCTTGTTTTCAGCTCCAGGCGCTTGGCTCTCTCTAAAATGTGTAATATTTCTTATTTATGGATTATGAGATGCTAAAATGATTATATACTAGGCTAAAAACATTTTTGGGCCTAATGGGTTCACTTAGATGGGTTAAAGATAGCCTAGCCCGTTTTAGCTAGTGCTGGGTAGGTCCGAGTCATAGTAGAAACAAGTGTCATAACTTCTTCATCTCAACTTCAAATTGACTTATGTCACTTCCACGTGTCACTGACTTCTAGCTCAGTCCAAATCAAAAGGATATTTTTCCATATATATGACTAATAAACCGTGGTGACTGAATGAAGTGACTTAAAGACTAGACCAGTAAATGCTCCAACTTCTCCAAAGTGATATTTAGTTCTTCCTACGCTTTTACTTGGGTTTGTACTTGACTTCTTGACTTCTCCTTATCATATTGGTGTCTCATGTCAAACATGTACCTAAAAGTTACACATTTAAGACACAATTAGGGTACAAAAACTCTATAAATAGCAATATGTCCAAAATGATTTTGGAAATGTAAGATATGCCAAATATTAGGATATAATCCTTCACTTAGATCCAATAGGCCCCCAAATAGATGTCTCATGATACAATTATTATATCACAAATTGCAACATGATCAAAGGTCATAACATCCAGACGGTTGTATGTAAAACTTATCAACGCATTTAATGGATGGAAAGAAAAACTGATCTAAGAATGAGGTATATAAGTTCTCATTACAACAGCTTTTCAAGCTAATCTAATTTTCCAATTTCGGTCCTCCTTCTTCCTATTTAGATGTTCTAAGATATCTATGATATGGTTGCGAAATCTTGGTAGGATTTTTGGCTTGAGATGCATTTATTGGGTGCGGTTAGAATCAATATATGTCCTAAACCTATTGGAGGACTTGGGATCCACGAATTCCATTAAATGAATTTGGACTTACCAGCCAAATTGGCATCAAGAATTTATAATAATAATGAAGTCTACTATATATAGTACTTACAGAATTGTACCACCATAACTTAACTTTCATTGAGGCATGTGATGTCTCCATATTTGTGATATATTACATCATTTTAGGTGTATTTCATTAATTGTTAATGGATTTTTCTCCGTTATTAAAAAAATTCCTCATTCGTGTTTTGATTTGGAGATTCATTACTTTTGTAGAATTTTTGGTATAATTTGAGTGTTATTGTGAAACTTTTAAGTAAATGGAAATATTTAGAGACCAAATCCATTTCAAGTAGTTAAGGAAAAAAGATCCAAGGTGAAATCAAGAGATAAAAGGAAACAAAGTTGAATTAGGAAAGGACAAGTTGTCAAGTAAATCTACCATGCTGAAATGTCATCCAATATTTTGAAGACTACAGAAAAATATACAACGAATTTGGATGATATATTTTACCATCAGATAGATATTTGAATTGCGGTCATTTTGACTGGTCGTACACTAAATTTGACCAAGTAACGAAGGAGATGTTCCCAAATCATTGAAGCAGTGTTTATCCTATCCTATATTTTAGGAAACGAATTTGAATTTGACTTGGACTCCAATTACTTGCCTTTCACTCCAAATTTTTTATTAGGGTTAGAAAACACCTATAAATACACCCTATTATCATTGTAAACATGTCCTTGCTTAATTATTAGTCCATAGTATCAAGTAGCAACATCAGGAGAAGCAAGTTGACACTATATAACTATATTTTAGTTTATTTCTTATTAGCATGAACAAAATTCCCCATTGCTTAAGTTTTGCATATGTATAATCTTTGAATTCTATTTCCTTCTATCTAAAGGTTTATTGAAAAAAACCTATGTAAATTGATTAATTTTCTTAACCTTTATATTTTTTAATGTGATTTGATGTATTGAATGTAGTTCTTGCTGTAAATGAGTATATGATTACCATAGCAGTTTGATGGTCACCCGGAAGGGGTGTCCAATTGTTGAATCACCACATAAACGTCTAGTGTGCGGTAGTGATCCTGGCGGGCTTCCCTAACTAAAAGTCACTAGGTCTTGAAATTAACCACCGATCATTGCGCAGGGTCGCCACCTAAATCCACCGGGAAGGGGGTTACGAGAAGTATAGAATCCTGACTACTTACTCTAAGAGCTTTAATGACCCTTATAACTAGAAGAAAAATTAGAAGGATAAGTGCATACTAGCAAACCTGAGCTATATCTCTCATCTCATTCTTTCGTATTTACTTTATTGCATTATTTATTAGTTTAATTAGTATTTCTCCAATATATTCATCTTTATTTATTGTATTTTATTCAAGCGACTATTCTTTACTACTCTTTCTCTTCTAACCATACTTTTAACATACTAAGTCCCTGCGAACGAATATTACTAATTAACTAAACTTGCAAACGATCTGTGATACTTGCAGTGAGTTTCTGTGGCTGGGTATGGTGTTAGTTCTTTTAAATTATATCGTTATTTTATCAAACTCTAGCCAACACCAGCATGAAAGAAGAAATATTATTCGTGGACTTGGAAAAGTCACTTAGCTAGCATAAATGCTATTAAAAGGGTACCAGAGTTATTATTGGAACTGGTAACAATGCTAACATTTAAGATGACAACTGGCTACTCATCTTCCCTATTAAGAATGAAGTGGTGGGTCCTGGTGTGTTATAAAATTAAATGCTAAAATAAAAGGAACCACATTACCGCAAGTGTACGGTTGTCCAAGTAATATCCGATAAATCGGGTTTCGTTCTTAGGGACGGAATATGTACAACTCTAGTATTAATCAGATAGTAGAAATATTGCTTGACATAAAAATAAAATAAAAGATTTTTGTTTTTAAATTAAAGATGCAATAAAATAAATTATTGAAATAAAATAAAACAAGTAAATAAAAGTTAAACTTAAGAAGAGAAAGAGTACTTAATCCTCGCAAGGGTTTCACCTAACCTATCTAATTATTGTTTATGTTTAAGGGTTAAACTGGTATTATTGTGCTAGTCCGGACTCTAATATCTCCTAACACCCGTCAGGGTGGATTTTGGAGCTATCATACGGTATCACAGACCCCGTCAGGGCGATTATAAGCTACTTTCAGATGATTAATATTTTTACCTCATTGGCTGCATGGTTAGTTAAGCCCGTCAAGGTTAATAACAAATACTACGCGTCTATTATCTATGTCTAAAATTAAACCACCCCCCCGCCCCCCGTCAAGGTGATCACTTTACCACTTAAGTGAATAGCCTAATTACTATGAGATAAGTTTGATTCATGACTTCAAAATTAGTGATTAAAACAAAATAATAGTCAACACAAAATACCGAATCTAATTTAAACACTTAAATCCCAAATTCAGAAAACATAAATTAAATAGAATTGGGTTCAACCAATGTAGCGATTCTCAAGTACTAAAGAAATTAGTTCATAACGGAATTAATATACTGAAATAAAATAAATAAAAGACATCATATTCAATTACAGAAAAGAAATAGATAACCGAAGGTTTGGTTGGCTGTTTTTGGAGGAACAGAATTCCTCCAGCTCTAGCTTCCCCTCTGTCTTCTTGCTCTGACTTGAAAATATGAAGTCTCTAATGTAATTCTCTAAAGTGTGTGTAAAAATGAGTCTAAAGGGTCTATTTATACTAGTAAAAACGGATTAGGGCTTAGGTTAAGAAGATTAGGTCAAATTATAAAAAGTCCAAGCCTATTTTCTTCTTTGATTCCCGTAACTGGTGTACAACCCTTAGTAAAACGGCTGAAACATTTGCATATCAACTCCAAATGGACTGATTTAACTTGGAGAACCTTCATAACTCAATAAGGTATGAAACCTTGTTTCACGGACCAAGGCTAAATCCGCTCCTAAGTAACATAAAAACAACAATCTTTAACAGCCTTTCAGATCTGCAACTTCTTTAGTCAAGTTCTTGGAAATTCTTTTCTTACCTTTAGCTCCTGCACTCGATCGAAGACTTTAATTATCACTTCTCCTACTTGTATTGGTTCTCCATATAATCATGAACCTACTAACTTTTCACTACAAACAAACAAATTAATGCACATAAGCCTTAAAAATGCAAATAGTCTAATTCCAAGGAGAGAAAGTGCAATATGAGAAATAAGCATAAAAGTCTATCAAATAAGTCAAATATTCAACTAAAATGATGTCTCCTAAGGGCTAATATTTAGAACAAATAGGGAGACATCAAGACCCCAAACTTAAACCTTTGTCGTCCCGACAAAGTAAAATAAAAACAAAGGCCTTTAGGTGAACGCAAAAGGTAGAATCTAGTAAATATACCCAAATCACAACTCAAAACAAATATCATATAGTATTATCTAGGAATTAATGTACGCATACACATATCATACAAAATCAAACACAAAATAATATCAATCCAAAATTAATTTCACAATGCTAGAAGATTCGCTTGTTACTTATCTCAAGATGGTGGCCATAGGGTGTTCATAGATCCTTACTTGCTTTGAACACTCCACTTAACATACTCCCTATTAGATGAATCATAATCTCACTATGTATCTAGGAATCACGAGGTCTTTACGGTTTTTAACGTAGGCTTAGGGACGGTATGATATGTATATTTGGTAAATTTGAAGTGAGTTTTTGGCTGTCTTCTCACATACCATCAACAAACTGTCCAAGAGCTTGAGTTTACACTCGAATATGTTCTCACTCAACCCATTTGATGCACTAATTTAGCCTCCCCAGATTAACCCAATAAGCACTAAATATGTTCACGTAAAAATTTCCTCTTTGCCGATCCAAATATATGTATTCTTTTCATATGAAATTTATTTTTTTGTGTAGCTATGACTCTTTTTTATGTTGAGATATCATGCTATTTTTTTCAAAAAAAATTCCTTTTCATATATTTTTTTCATTTACACTTACTCCGGCAAAGGGTTACAATATAATAACTGTGAATCATCACCAATATATAACAAAGCATAATTGATAAGCTCCAAAAATCCCAACCCAATGTAAATTCCCATAATTGTGGACCCCCCACCCCAAACTCAAGCTCAAGACAGGAAGTCTTAGGATCGTGATTCAAGTGCGGGTCATATGGAAATGCCTAATAATCTAAAGGGATGTTTGCTTATAATGTGGCGACAAAATAAAGGCTTAAAGGCTAAAAAATTGGCTAAGACGGATAATATTAAATTCAGGGATAAAAGGCCAAAAAGGTTTTAAAGGGCTAACAAATAACTGCCTCTATCATTCTCCTATTTACATAGCTTGCCTCTAGTTCATACCTAAGTGGGTTCTCACTCATTCAGATCTCACGTTCTACAAACCACTCATTTTCCTTAAGCACAAGTTTACTTGTTTTGCATTGTTCATTAACTATTCCTATCAACTACCTCATATTTGCATGTAATCTAAGTGCGTTTTACACTAACTCCTAAAGTCAACTATTTTCTATCATAAATTCATAAAAATCATGCTTGATGGAGACATTTAAAATACTCAACAGTCAAACGTAGCCCTTAGATTAATTTTATTGAAAGCATGTAAAACAAATAACAAAAAAATTTGGGATGGGGCAACGAACCTGGTGGGGCCTAGGGTGTGATAAAATAAGATGTAAATAAAGTGCAAAAACACCCTAGAACTACACGGTTCTGCAAGTATACAGATCGTATGCAAGTTTTAGATAAAGATTCGTTCCGCAGAGACTACAGAGGTTAGGAGAATCTTATGCAAATACCTAGTGCAAATAAATTAAAGATAGAACAACTAAACGCAAATAAAAGTAAAGACAAATATATTTTTGTTTGGTTTTCTAATTAAACTAAATTAAAACTAAGAATTAAAAGACAGAAAATAAATATGAAAGAGAAGTGATATGAGAATATAGCTTAAGTTATTAGCATGCAATCCCCACTAGTTTTGCCGTTCTAAACATGTAAGGGTGAATTATGTGGTATTTCCCTAATCGGTCCCAATATGCTATCGGTAGTTTCAAATAGGATTTACCTGTGTCAATAAGGCTTCCTAAGCAAACTTTTCCTGTAATTGGTAAATAGTCACAAAGACTAAACCATAGTGATTATCTAGCTAGGTTGGGTTGTCAGATCAAACCTAAAACTAAACGTTATGTGCTAAACTTATAATTAAACACCGTTGTCAATGGTATCCTAATTACTAGATGGTAATTCTAATGGCGGCAGTCCACAAGAACACAGAATATAAATCCAAACACATAAACAGAGAATAAAAACTATAATTCTATTTAACACATTAAATTCCCAAATTAGATAGATGTCAATAAAAACTAGGGTTCATACATATATGCTAAAACTTAAGCTAAAGAAAATTAGTTCATGAAAGAAAAGAAAGAAATTACAAAATTAAAGGTAGAAGAAGACATTGTTGATGAACAGCTCCTTCCAGACTTCTCTCTTGTGTTCTAAGCTTCCTCTTGGTTTAAGGTTTCACCAAGGATGATTTAAGAGTGTTAAGAGGCTGTATTTATAGTGTAGAGGTTGACCTAATTCGTTTGGTGGAGATAACTTCAAGTAATGGACTCCTAGCCCAACTCAAATTCGTAAGATAAACACTGCTGCGTTGTTTTGAGTGTATCTCCTTCGTTATTGGTCGGATTTTGCTCCATAAGATACCAAAAGAATCGCAACAGAATTATCTAGGCCCTTCAGAAGGAAATTACCAAATTCGGCCTATTTCTTAGGTAAAAACACCAATCTTTAGACGTGTGTGCAGAATCCCAGATTTAGGCAGCTTTTCCTTTTCCATCTTTTTAGCCTTTGTTTCCTTATCTCCAATTTCCATGCAAATCTCTTTCCATAAGTTGTAGTCTTTGACTTGGACTCTAATTAATCTCCATAATTATCTTTAAAGCTTCACACTAAATAAACAATTAAACCCAATATGCTCTAAAAATAATAGTTCTACAAATCAAGACCCAAAATAGGAAAGTGCACTAAATTAAGCTAAAATCAACCTATAAACTAATAAATAAGCCTAAAATGATGTCTCATGAGTATATTTTACTATCACAAATGAGGAGACATCAAGACCCCCAACTCAAAGTTGTATCGTCCCGATACAATAAAAGTAAAGAACAGTAGGGTAGTCAAAATAAACAAGAAGAAGTCGGAGGAGAATAAGAACAAAATATAATGAATGATCCTAGAGCATAAAATCTAAAAAATCTCATGTAGTAATGCTCAAGAAATAATGCACAAATATGCCTAATATACATGTAATCAACAATCCATAAATTCAAGTTAAGATTAATTTCGCAATGCCAGAAAGAGAGGATGATAACTTAGTTCAGGTTAATGGCTATAGGTTGTTCATAGGTCCCAAATATAGCATCCAATGGTCCACTTACCTACTACCTAATATCTCAATTGTTTCTCCATCTAGTAGTTAAAAATCCTAAGGTCTTGGTTATAACTTGGATTAAGGACGGGTGTGGTATATTTGGATAATGAAAAGTGAGCTTTTGGCTCTCTCCTCACTAGCCATCAACGAATCGCCCTAGAGCTTGAGTTTTCACTCGAAGATGTTCTCACTCAACCCAATTTATTGATGCTTTTTAATGTGCATCCCCAATAATCCCAATTAAAACCTTTGATGATATAAAATCCACTTTGCCGGTCCGAATATATATTTTCTTATCATATCAATTTTTCTCTTTTGTATAGCTATGATTCTCTTTTGATGTTGAGATATCATACTATTTTTTCATATATATATTCTTTTTTTTTTGTATGCCCTTGTTGGCAAAATTAGCTCGTAGCTTCTTTTTCATTCACTATTACCCCGGCAAAGGGTTACAATAATAACAATTCATCATCAATAAAATCACAAAGATAATTCCCAAATTCCCAAATTTCCCTAATTATGAAACCCACCACCCCAAACTCAAGCTCTAAAACGAGTGTCTCAGGTTTTGCGATTCGAGTGCCGGTTATATAGATAAGTCCTAAAAACTAGGGTATGGATTATAATGTGTTTCACTAAAGGCTTTAGAAAGGCTCAGAGGGGCTAAGACGGATAAATAATAACAATAATCAAATAAAAAGGGTGAGAAAGTTTAAAGGCTTCAAGTGTTTTATCATGAAAGAACTGCCTTAGTCATTTTTCTAACTACCGGATTTCGTTACGTTTTCATTATTAGTTCATAGACAAGTGGGTTTTCAACTAATTTTTAAACCTCACGTTCTACACACCAAATAACTATTCCTAAGTTCCAACGTGATTTCTTAGCATTGCTCATTAACTTTTCTATCCTTTATTTCCTGTTTTCATACATGCATCTAAACAAATTTGTTTGCATCTTTCAAAAGCATACTACCTACTATCATTGACCTAATAAATTCATGCTCAAATAGGTACATTCAAGATATTCTATGCCTTAATTCAACCTAAAAAATTTAAATTTTATGCAAAAAAACAAAAAGAAGATGAGGACAACGAATCCCCACCCCTAACTCAAAAGTGAGCCGTGTCCCCACGACTCGAAAAAGACTCAAGAATGGAATAAAATTTAAAATAAAACTAAATAAACTACCTAATGCATACAAGCTATTGAGAAAAATTAGAATGACCTACCTGGCTGGCCATAGAGATCCATCATATCGTCCTCATCTTCTGAAGCTGAGGGATCGGTGTAATCATCTACATCTTTATACAAGGTCGAATTCTCTACCCGTGTCTCCAACTGCATGATTTCTACCCAAAGGTCTTTGTTATCTTTACGTAATCTTTCAACTTCGTTCTGTAACTTGATAGCCCAAGGAGGAAGATCATAAACAATTTCAGAGGAAGAGGTAGAAGAACCTTGGTCTTGGATTTTTATCTTATCTAAAGGCCTCCTTGATGGTGTGGACATTCTAGCAGTTAATCTCTTCTTTGGTAGTGGTTGTTCAGGTGCCTGTTCTTTTGATTCTTCAGAAACCTCATCAAGATTGATGGGTTTTTCAATGGTGGCTCCAGGCAATTTCTTATTCTTCCCAAGGATTGAACACTTTCTCTTGTATTCCATAGGTTCAGATCTGTTAGTCATGCTTGTTTCACCCACAACTCAAGTTATACCAAGGATGGATTAAAAGTTTAAGTAAAATTGGTGTAGTTTGATGTTGTTGCTTGGAATTGATGAAAGAGAAAGGTTATTGGATTGATCTTGGAAGAAATCTTTAAAGCTTGTTGAATTTGATGGTGTTTTGATGGTGTAGTGTGATGAATTTGATGAAGGATTGTGTTTATGGAAGATGTAGGAGAGGATTTGATGAGTTGTTGTGTTAATTGTGAAGGTTTGCACAAGCTTTAAGGTGTATATATAGGGTTTGGGTCTGAAAATTTTGTGTATGGAAGGCTAGGGTTAATCTCATAAGGTAAGAATTTGATTAGGAAAAGAATTCCTTCACAAACCGCCACCTGCGGTGCACCGGACGAAACCTGCGGTATACCGCAGCTTCTGCTGCTCCAAATTTTTGCCCACTGGATAATACCCGAGCTTATCACCCCGTGGCACGTGTTTTGTGCCTGCGGATCAGGGGTGCGGTGTAGGGGGTATTCCGCGCCATGTCCGTCAATAAACCCGTGGTACCCGACCCCGTGGCACGCGTTTGAGGCGTGCGGACTAGGGTCCGGTGTACCGCGCCTGTCCATCAAATTTTTTTTAACTTTCTGGATAAAACCCGTGGTACCCGACCGTGGTACGGGTTTTCTAGGCACGGTGCATCCCTGCGGACCATGGGGTAGTCCGCGGGGTAGTCCGCGCCAGGCTTTGAGTTCCTCCAATTTTTTGTCTTTTCGACCCCAAACTCGTTTCCTGCACAATAACACACTACCTTTCTCTCCTATTAGCTTGTAAACACAAGTAAAAATATACACTAACCTAAAATTAGACACTACAAAGCAATAAAACTAATCTAAAAAGCAATTAAAACAAGGGGTGTCTCCCAAGAGCACTTTTGTTTAACGTCTTTGAGTTAGATGTGTACCTCAGGCTAAGCGCATTCGACAAGGTAGATTTTCTCCCCTTGCCCAAAGTCCTCACTGTCATAGTATCTCTTCAAACGCTGGCCATTCACCATGAATGTCCGTTGCTCGGTTGGATTTTCAATTTCAATCGCTCCATGCGGTGTGACTTTGGTAACAATGTAAGGTCCTCCCCAACGGGATTTAAGCTTTCCTGGGTAATTCGAAAATCGAGAGTTGTATAATAAAACCTTCTGTCCAATCTCGAAATGCTTTGGACGGAGCCGTTTATCATGCCATCGCTTTGTTTTCTCTTTATAGAGGCGTGAATTTTCATAAGCAAGATAACGAAGCTCCTCCAATTCGTTCAACTGCATCATCCTTTGCTTCCCGGCCAAGTCTGGGTCTAGATTCAGAGTTTTAATAGCCCAGTAGGCTCGAGCTTCAAGTTCAATCGGTAGATGACACGCTTTGCCGTAGACCATGCGATATGGAGATGCCCCAACTGGTGTTTTAAATGTTGTTCTGTATGCCCAGAGAGCATCATCTAGCTTTAAAGACCAGTCTTTCCTCGATTTGTTCACGGTCTTCTCAAGAATAGATTTGATTTCCCGGTTGGAAACTTCAGCTTGACCGTTAGTTTGTGGGTGATAACCGGTTGAAGTACGGTGTTTCACTCCAAACTTTCGAAGAAAATGTCTCAGGGGAGCATTAAGAAAATGGGTACCTTTATCACTGATTAGCACACGTGGCGTACCATGTCTTGAAAAGATGTTTGAATTTAAGAACTTAATCACAGTTTGAGCATCGTTCTTTGGCGTTGCCACTGCTTCTACCCATTTTGACACATAATCTACCGCAAGCAAAATATACAGATTTCCATAGGAAGTGATGAAAGGTCCCATGAAATCTATTCCCCATACATCAAAGATTTCAACTTCAAGAATATTATTAAGTGGCATCGCGTCTCTTTTTGATATATTGCCAGTGTGCTGGCATCTATCGCATGACTGGACGAAACGATGACAATCTTTGTGTATGGTAGGCCAATAGAATCCGGATTGAAGAATTTTAGCTACGGTTCTATCGCCCTTAAAGTGACCTCCATAGGGTGAACTATGACAACCTTCAATGATTTTCTCCATTTCACCTTCATGTACGCATCTTCTAACCACTTGGTCACTACAAATCTTCCAGAGGTACGGTTCATCCCAATAATACTGTTTGGCCTGGTGACTCAATCTTTGTCTTTGTTGTGGGTGGAAATCTTTGGGAAAGACACCACTCACAATGAGGTTGACTAGATCTGCATACCATGGCACAAAAGCACGTTTAATAGCAAAAAGTGGTTCATCAGGGAATACCTCTTTCACCAACAATGGTTCTTTGTTCGCATCAGATCCTTCGAGCCTTGATAAATGATCAGCAACTTGATTTTCACATCCCTTTCGGTCTCGAATATCTATGTCGAATTCTTGAAGCAACAGTACCCATCTAATGAGACGCGGCTTAGCGTCCTTTTTCTCCATGAGGTACCTAATAGCTGAATGGTCCGTGTATACAATAGTTTTCTTCCCAACCAGATAGGGACAAAATTTATCGAAAGCATAAACCACGGCCAACATCTCTTTCTCCATCACTGTATAATTCATCTGGGCAGCGTTGAAAGTCTTACTTGCATAATAAATTGTGTGGAAAATCTTGTCTTTCCTCTGTCCCAACACAACACCCATAGCGTGATCACTAGCATCGCACATAAGTTCAAACGGAGCTTTCCAATCAGGAGGTATAACAATCGGTGTAGAGATTAGTTTTTCCTTAATCGTCAAAAACGCTTGAAGACATTCTTCAGTAAAATTAAAAGGAGTATCCTTTTCAAGTAAAGAGCAAAGCGGTTTGGCGATCTTGGAGAAATCTTTAATAAATCTTCGATAAAATCCTGCGTGACCCAAGAAACTTCTCACTCCTTTAACAGAAACCGGAGGTGGTAGTGTTTTGATAACTTCAATTTTAGCACGATCAACCTCCATCCCTGCCTTCGAAACTTTATGTCCCAACACAATTCCCTCTTGAACCATGAAGTGGCATTTTTCCCAATTAAGCACAAGATCTTTTTCTCTACATCTCACAAGGACTTTCTCAAGATTACTCAAACAATCATCAAAACTATCTCCAAACACCAAAAAATCATCCATAAAAACCTCCAAGTATTTATCAATCATGTCCCAAAATATAGCCATCATGCACCTCTAGAACGTGGCAGGTGCATTGCATAAACCAAACGGCATTCTTCTATAAGCAAAAGTACCAAACGGACATGTAAAAGTTGTTTTGTGTTGATCGAGGGGATCCACACAAATCTGATTATAACCCGAATATCCGTCAAGGAAACAATAATATTCTCTCCCTGCAAGTTTGTCTAGCATCTGGTCAATGAATGGTAGTGGAAAGTGATCTTTCTTCGTTGCTTTGTTCAGTCTTCGGTAATCCATGCACACTCGCCACCCCACAACTGGTCTTGATGGTATGGCTTCGCCTTGATCATTAAGGATGGTAGTGAAACCTCCTTTCTTTGGAACACATTGCACTGGACTAACCCAATCACTGCTAGCAATTGGATAGATAATTCATGCGTCTAACAACTTGATAACTTCCTTCCTTACTACTTCTTTCATAGCTGGCATGAGTCTTCTCTGTCCTTCTATAGATCGCCCACCTTCGTTCTCAAGAATAATTTTGTGTTTGCAAACGGAAGGACTAATTCCCTTGATGTCAGCAATAGTCCATCCAATTTCTTCTTTGTTTGCGCGAAGTACTTGAAGTAGCTTCTCCTCTTGAGGACCTGAAAGGTTAGCAGCAATAATAACAGGCAAAGTTTTGTTCGTACCTAGATATGCATAGCGTAGGTGGTCTAGAAGTGGTTTTTCTTCGAGAACAGGTGGACATATGATAGATGGTTGTTTCATTGGTTCAATGTCACCTGGTTCTCGAAGTAGTTCTTGCACGTTTAATGCAGCAACTTCTTCAGGGGGAATCTCGAGTTCTGGTGTTTCAGGTGCTAAGGCTTCGTCAAGATCTTCATCTAAGTTTTCTTCATTGAAGACTTCTTGCGTAATTTTTTCGATGACATCTACTTTGAAGCAATCGTCTTTTGCTTTAGGATATTTCATAGCCTGAAACACATTAAATCGTATCTGTTCGCCTTGTACTCTCATGATCAACTCACCATTCTCAACATCAATTAGTGTACGCCTCGTGGCTAAGAATGGTCTACCCAAAATGATGAGGACATTCTTATCCGCGTCGTAGTCAAGGATAATAAAATCACAAGGAAAAATAAAAGAGCCAGCTTTAACTAAAACATCTTCAATTTTACCTATTGGTCGTGAGAGGGAGCGATCCGCCATTTGTAATACCACAGATACGGGTACTACTTCTCCGATATTAAGCTTCTCGAACAGGGATCTAGGCATGAGATTGATGCTCGCACCTAAATCACATAATGCTTTCCCGGTCCAACTATCTCCAATGCCGATAGGAATTGTAAAACTTCCGGGATCTTCTAGTTTCGGTGGCAACTCACTTTGACATATAGCACTGCACTCCCTAGGTAATCCAATTGGTTCCCCAATCTCTATACTTCGCTTGTTGGAGAGAATGTCTTTCATGAATTTCATGTAGGATGGCATCCTCTTGAGAGCTTCAACAAGTGGTATATTAACTTCCAATTTCTTGAACATGTCAATGAACTTCTTGAATTCTAGGTCATTGTCTTTCTTTCTGACGCGTGAAGGGTATGGTGGTGGAGGGCGTGTATTGAGTTCCACTGGGTTTCTTGTCTTTTCAGGTGTCTCGGCTTGGACACTCTTTGGTTTAACTACCTCCTTGACTGTATCTTTAATTATTTCTTCCCTCCTTTGTTCTGGAACAGGGGTTGGTTCTTGTTCTGGTTCTAGTCTTGGTGGAGGTAGTTGTTTTCCACTTCGCAATTCAACGGCATGGAAAGAATCATCTCTAGGAGCAATAGTATCACTTGGGAGTTGCCCTTTCGGCCTAGTTTGTAATGTACTCGCCATCTGTGATATAGTATGCTCTAGTTGCTTTATAATCTTCTCCTGGCTTCGAACTTTTTGTTGGCTATGACTCATTTTCTTCTCAACTGTTTGCATTAATCTAGCCATACTCGAACTTAAGCTCTGGAGTTGTTCCTGTTTTGCCAATTGCATTGATTGTTTAGGTGGATCTTTCTTTGGTTCTTGACAAGTTTTAACAATGGGTGCCTTTTTCTGAATAGGTTGTGGTGGATTATAAGATTGAGGTTGGGATTGCTGATAAGTTTCTTGCTTTCTGTCCCAACTCTTTTGTTGTGGAGGTTGTTGATAATTAGTGTAGCTTTCTTGAGGACAAGCATAACCATTAGAGTAATAGATATCTTGAGGATATTGAACGGAAGCTACTGCTGGATTATTCATACATCCTGCCCACACATGATTTCTTGATCCACAACCAAGACACGAAGGAATTGTGCTTACCGTATTCACCTGAGCAAGTGTTCGGGCTTGTTCTTTAAGTTCTTCGAGTTGTTTAGCCAAATATTCAAGTTTCAGAGATGCTGAATTGTCTTCTTTTACTGCTCTCTTTGGCCAACTTCTCTCGTTCTCAAGAATTCTCTCCATCCCCAACTCAGCTTCTTCAGGATCTAGTAACACAAAACCTACGTTTCCTAACGAATCTGCTTTTTCTCTTGATTTATCATTAAGGCCTCCATAAAACAAGGTTAAATAATATTCCGGCAAGGATCTATGATAGGGACATCTCGCCTTCTTCTCTGTAAATCGTAACCATGCTTCACCCAAACTCTCTTCCTCTTTCTGTATAAATTGTTCAAGCTTTAACATATCTTTTAAACGTCTACTAACCGGATAGAAACGGTCTAGGAATATTGCTTGAAGCTTGTCCCAATCTGAAATAACATGAGGGTATTGGGTATCATACCAATTGCTTGCACATCCGGTCAAGAAGAACTGGAACATCAGGTAATATACTTGCTCCCTAGTAACTCCTCTTACGATATAAGCATCACAGATCTGCATGAATTTCTGAACATATCGGATCGGATCTTGATGTGCATCTCCGCTGAATAATCCATGAGATGCAAATTGAGTTAGCATCCCAGGATCAGGTTTAAATTTCGCGGCTTGGATTTCAGGAGCTCGAATTCCTCGTGGCTCCACTCTAAACTCGATGGGTAGCTCAAGTCTCCTTGGGTTCTCCATCTGTAACTAAATTTGAAAAACAAAAACTAAAAACAAACGCGTAAAATAGAACTAACTATAAATAAAAGCACAAGATATATGCACAAGGACTAACGATGTAGTCCCCGGCAGCGGCGCCAAAAACTTGGTGGGGCCTAGGGTGTGATAAAATAAGATGTAAATAAAGTGCAAAAACACCCTAGAACTACACGGTTCTGCAAGTATACAGATCGTATGCAAGTTTTAGATAAAGATTCGTTCCGCAGAGACTACATAGGTTAGGAGAATCTTATGCAAATACCTAGTGCAAATAAATTAAAGATAGAACAACTAAACGCAAATAAAAGTAAAGACAAATAGATTTTTGTTTGGTTTTATAATTAAACTAAATTAAAACTAAGAATTAAAAGACAGAAAATAAATATGAAAGAGAAGTGATATGAGAATATAGCTTAAGTTATTAGCATGCAATCCCCACTAGTTTTGCCGTTCTAAACATGTAAGGGTGAATTATGTAGTATTTCCCTAATCGGTCCCAATATGCTATCGGTAGTTTCAAATAGGATTTACCTGTGTCAATAAGGCTTCCTAAGCAAACTTTTCCTGTAATTGGTAAATAGTCACAAAGACTAAACCATAGTGATTATCTAGCTAGGTTGGGTTGTCAGATCAAACCTAAAACTAAACGTTATGTGCTAAACTTATAATTAAACACCGTTGTCAATGGTATCCTAATTACTAGATGGTAATTCTAATGGCTGCAGTCCACAAGAACACAGAATATAAATCCAAACACATAAACAGAGAATAAAAACTATAATTCTATTTAACACATTAAATTCCCAAATTAGATAGATGTCAATCAAAACTAGGGTTCATACATATATGCTAAAACTTAAGCTAAAGAAAATTAGTTCATGAAAGCAAAGAAAGAAATTACAAAATTAAAGGTAGAAGAAGACATTGTTGATGAACAGCTCCTTCCAGACTTCTCTCTTGTATTCAAAGCTTCCTCTTGGTTTAAGGTTTCACCAAGGATGATTTAAGAGTGTTAAGAGGATGTATTTATAGTGTAGAGGTTGACCTAATTCGTTTGGTGGAGATAACTTCAAGTAATGGACTCCTAGCCCAACTCAAATTCGTAAGATAAACACTGATGTGTTGTTTTGAGTGTATCTCCTTCGTTATTGGTCGGATTTTGCTCCATAAGACACCAAAAGAATCGCAACAGAATTATCTAGGCCCTTTAGAAGGAAATTACAAAATTCGGCCTATTTATTAGGTAAAAACACCAATCTTTAGACGTGTGTGTAGAATCCCAGATTTAGGCAGCTTTTCCTTTTCCATCTTTTTAGCCTTTGTTTCCTTATCTCCAATTTCCACGCAAATCTCTTTCCATAAGTTGTAGTCTTTGACTTGGACTCTAATTAATCTCCATAATTATCTTTAAAGCTTCACACTAAATAAACAATTAAACCCAATATGCTCTAAAAATAATAGTTCTACAAATCAAGACCCAAAATAGGAAAGTGCACTAAATTAAGCTAAAATCAACCTATAAACTAATAAATAAGCCTAAAATGATGTCTCATGAGTAGATTTTATTATCACAAATGAGGAGACATCAGAACCCCACCCCAAACTCAAAATTGAGTCGTGTCCCCAAGACTCGAAAAGACTCAATAAAGAAAATAAACTAATAAAAATGAAAAAAGGATAGGAAAACGTATCTGAACCGGCACAAGGCTGGTTTTTATTGTTGCGTTCTGGTAGGGCTCCTCTCGTTGCATAGGTGGAATGTTGAACATTGCTCACTCCACATAGTGTGCTTTGCTTGAGCTCCAACTCTTTTGTGACTTTTCCTACGATTGTCAACACCTCTTCATGTATGTCCTCCAAGGTACTCATTCTTTCAACTACATCTTTGTCAACACCAAAAGTAATAACTGGTCCTTCAACTTCTTCTTTATTTCCTCTTCATAGTATTCTTGAATTCCCAATCTCCGTCATCTCAATGACCCCAAACTCAAAAATTCAAATATTCAAAAACTAGAGAAGAGTTATGAATTTTGATGTTTTGAGGATTTAGACTGAAGGATTAAGGTGTTATATGAGATGGGTAATGATTATGTAGTGGATTTGGGAAGGTTTAATGAATAGGATTAAAGCTTTGATGAAGAGGCTTAAGGTTGATGGAGAAGTTTTCTTTGTGTTCTTGAAGGAGTTTGATGTTAGATGTGTGTTTGGAATGGAATAGGAGGAAGAATTGAATGTTTATAGGTGTTGTAGTGGTGTGATGCAGGTATAGAATGGGTTAGGGTTGTTTATAATGATAACTTCCATGAGAGGATAGGTGAAAGAGGAGGAAACTAGGGTTTTAATAGGATTTTGATAAAATTCCCACTGGTCGGGCCGGCATACCGGTCAGATGACTGGCTAGCCGGTCCCAGACCGTGTCCTCTCGGCAAAAACCCTGCTTCAGAAACCGTGGCACATTTTTTTTTCTCTCGACACAGCGGACCGGCATATACCGATCAGATGACCGGCTAGTCGGTCAAAAACCGTGTCAAGGTTTGCGCCCACGGTTTTTACTAGTTGCTCTCGTCTTCAAACCTTATTCCAAAAACCGTGTCACGTTTTTTGCCCCACCGGTATACCGGTCAGCTGGGCGGCTAGCTGGTGAGCAAGTATTTTGATTTTCATCGTCTCGGCAAGGAACCGCATTCTAAAAACCGTGTCACGGTTTTTCTCCTGCCGGTATACCAGAGATTTCGGCGGTATACCGGTCAGTTCTGCAGATTTTTTTTCTTTTCGTTCCTTAGCACCCCAAACTCAATTCAAGCACACTTTAACACACTACCTTTCTCATTTCCTTAAAATTAAACACTAAGACTCGACACTTACTTATACTTATACACTAGGGATTGAAAAACATAATGTAATAAACTAATATACAATTGAAATGGCTTTTGTTTAACGTCGTTAAGCTCGACGGATTACCTCTCGCGTCATTTTTTAACATAACCTCCCCAGCAGTGAGTGAGGCTGTCAACATTTGCTACCCGGAATTTGCATCCCTTAGCTCTTATTCCAACCAGTTTATCCGAGATAACCTTTGTGACCATGAATAGTTCTTGCCAAGAAATTTTGGATTCACGTTCTTTCGGAGGAGTGCCAGGCTTTTTCATTACGACTTCTTCGCCCACTCTGAACTCCTTCTTCTTTCTTTCTTTTTTAGGTTCTTTTGGAACCTTCATAGCACACACCTTATCTTTCTTCTTTGCATGATCAAGGTATGGACTTTTCTTAGGATATGGAGGATCTTTATTAGGTGGTTTCCTTCTTAGCTCTTTCTCCTCCATTCCTAAGGTTTCCACAACCTTAGTTGGCTCCTTTTCTACCTGTTCAATTACATCTATCCCGAAGCATTCCTCCTTGGAATCCGGAAACTTTGTTGGCCTAGACACATGGAACTTTACCTCCTCGTCTTGGATACGCATAATCATTTCTCAATTATCAACATCAATAAGAGTACGCCCCGTGGCTAAGAATGGTCTACCCAAAATAATGGGGACATTCCTGTCCGCGTCATAATCACGTATAACAAAATCAACAGGAAAAATTAAAGTACTTGCCTTGACGAGGACATCTTCTATTCTTCCCTCCGGATGCACGAGGGATCTATAAGCCATTTGCAAGACCATAGAGGTTGGTCTTGCATTTCCTATCTTCTTTTTTTATAAAAATTGATTTGGAAATAAGATTAATACTCGCTCCCAAATCGCATAAAGCTTTCCTTTGCCACTCAATAATAATAGAAATCGGGATCGTGAAACACAGGATCAAGTAGTTTAGGTGGCAACTTACTTTGGCATATGGAATTACATTCTTCTGGCAGACTTATCATTTCATTCTCAAGATACTGGCGTTTGTTGGTGAGAGCTCTTTTTACGAATTTCAAATATTTTGGTACCCCCTTGATAGCCTCTATGAATGGTATATTAATGTTGAACTTACTCACCATATTCATGAATCTTTGATAATCTGCTATATCTCCTTTCTTTTGAATTCTGGAAGGGAATGGTGGAGGAGGACGGTTAACTTCCACCACAACATCTTTCTTCTTTGGATTCTCCGGAATTTTCTCAACTTCCACCTCTTCTACTTCCGGTTCACTCTGTTTCTCAACCACATTTTCCACCGTTTTCTCCTTCACTATTGTTTCTTTTTCTTTCATAACCGGAAAAAGGTGGTGGTTGAAATTGCTTACCACTTTTGAGCGAGATAGCGTTACAATCTTCATATCGTTTTGGTTCTTCAGTGTTACTTAGGAGTTGTCCTTAGGGACGCTGGTTTATTTGTTTTGCCAATTGAGACAGTTGCTTTTCAAGAATTTTTGACGCAGTTGCTTGTTCATTTACCTTTATATTGGTCTCTTGCTGCTCTTGGGTACTCTTCTGTGCTATATTAAAAAGTGCATGCAAGTGTTCTTGGGTCATCCTCATTTGTTCTCCTATCCTAGATGACGTTTGAACAGACGTTGTTATAAACTGGTTCATTTTCAGAGTTAATTCATTTGATGCAGTTGCACCCTCTTGTGGATGGGCTGGGAGTGCCTTCTGAGCAAGAGTCTATGTATAAGAATCATGTTAGACTTGACCTCCCTGATATTGATTCTGTTGTTTAATTTGATAATTGTTTCCTTGGGGTCTCGATTGATAAGTTCCTGGATTAGCAGCCCCTTGCGGATTCGAATATTGGAAGCCTGGATGATTATTATACTGTTTACCATACCCTTGACCATTTGAATAATTATTACTTCGATTGTTAACGAAACACACGTATTCTGGGTTATTAACACATTCTTCCCAAATATGATCAACTGCTCCGCAACTAGGACATATCTCTGGTTCTCGTACCACATTCACGATAGCTTGCTTATTAGACACAGATAACTGCTTTACCTTATTCGCAAGTGCGGCAGTCTTAGCGTTCAAGTTTGATTTTGCGTCTACATTCAAAGTACCTTTTTCTGAAACTTGAACTGGTGATCTTGAAGGTTGCCAACTCATTTCGTTCTTCACAATTCTATGCATAATATCCAAAGCTTGATTAGTTTTGACCATCATGAGACCACCTTGACACATAGTATCTACCTTCTCTTTAGAGGCTTCATTTAGTCTATTATAAAATATTCCAAGTTGTGATTCGAGTGAGTACCCATGTAATGGATATTTTTGTAGCAAAGACTGAAAACGAGTCCAAGCAACTCCTACAGTTTCTCCCTGTTCTTGACGGAAACTAGCAACATCAAGTTGCCCACTAAGTCTAACAATCTGAGATAATACCTATCAAAAAATGCAGTCTGAAGTTGATCCCAAGTTAAGATTTCATCGTGTTGTTGCTGGTCATACCATTCGCTAGCTCCTTCGGTGAGGAAGAATGGGAACATATGAAAGTACATTTGTTCTTGGGTTACTCCAAGAGTGACATATGCATCATAGATTTTCATAAATTTGTACATGGCTCGAATAGAATCTTCACGAGTTGCACCACTATACTGTCTATTGATAAACTGATAAATCATACCCGCATCTGGTCTGAATCTGATTCCTTGAATTATGGGTGTACGGAGTCCTAATGGTGGTAGACGGAAGGGTTCGTATTCGTTAGGTTGAATGAATCGTAGCACCTCTTCTTGAATTCTAGCACCATTGTTATTAAGTTGTTTTTGACCCACCGGAGGAATTCGGAATTGAGCGTTTTGGGTTCTTGTCGGTGGATTTTGCACAACTGGTGGCACTTTTGGGTTACCATGTTCATCCAACTGAATTTCGGGATCCTCAACATCATGAATGTTCAAGTCCTCCATTTGTTTCTCTCTCTTTGCTTTTCCTTTGCTTCCTTGTCTCTCTTGTTTTTAGCGCAGACTAGTCTCTCGGAATTCGAGAGCATACACCAAACCTGTAAAAACTGAGAAGAAACTAGACAAAGAAAAGTGTAAAACCGAAAAAAAAAATAAAAAAAAAAATAAACTACTAAAGATTAACATCGGGGTCACACGCTACCGTCCCCAGCAGCGGCGCCAAAAACTTGGAGGGTGCTCGTGTGTTATGAAATTAAATGCTAAAAAAAGGAACAACAATACCGCAAGTGTACGGTTGTCCAAGTAATATCCGATAAATCGGGTTTCGTTATCTGGGACAGAATAGGTACAACTCTAGTATTAATCAGATAGTAGAAATAATTGCTTGACAGAAACATAAAATAAAAGATTTTTGTTTTTTTAAAATTAAAGATGCAATAAAATAAATTATTAAAATAAAATAAAGCAAGTAAATCAAAGTTAAACTTATGAAGGGAAAGAGTACTTGATCCTCGCAAGGGTTTCACCTAACCTATCTAATTAATGTTTTTGTTTAAGGGTTAAACTAGTATTATTGTGCTAGTCGGGACTCTAGTATCTCCTAACCCCCATCAGGGTGGACTTAGGAGCTATCCTACGGTATTACAAACCCCTTCAGAAGGATTATAAGCTACTTTCAAATGATTAATATTTTTACCTCATTGGTTGCATGATTAGTTAAACCCGTCAGGGTCAATAACGAATCCTACGCGTCTATTATCTATGTCTGTAATTAAACCCCCTGTTAAGGTGATCACTTTGCCACTTAAGTGAATAGCCTAATTACTATGAGATAAGTTTGATTCATGACTTCAAAATTAGTGATTAAAAAGAAATAATAGTCAACACAAAATACCGAATCTAATTTATACACTTAAATCCCAAATTTAGAAAACATAAATTAAATAGAATTGGGTTCAACCCATGTAGCGATTCTCAAGTACTAAAGAAATTAGTTCATAACGGAATTAAATACTGAAATAAATAAATAAAAGACATCATATTCAATTACAAAAAAAAGAAATAGATAACCTAAAGGTTTGGTTGGCCGTTGTTGGAAGAACAAAATTCCTCCAGCTCTAGCTTCTCCTCTGCCTTCTTGCTCTGGCTTGAAAATATGAAGCCTCTTATGTAATTCTTTAAAGTGTGTGTAAAAAGGAGGCTAGAGGGTCTATTTATACTAGTAAAAACGGATAAGGGCTTAGGTTAAGAGGATTAGGTCAAATTATAAAAAGCCCAAGCACATCGTCTTCTTTAATTCATGTAACTGGTGTACAACCCTTAGTAAAACGGTTGTAACTTTTTCATATCAATTCCAAATGCGCTTATTCAACTTGGATAATCTTCCTAACTCAATAAGGTATCAAACCTTGTTTCACGGCCCAAGGCTAAATCCGCTTCTATGTAGCCCGAAAACAACAATCTTTAACAGCTTTTTAGATCTGCAACTTCTTTAGTCAAGTTCTTGGAAATTTTTTTATTGCCTTTAGCTCCTCCACTCGATCGAAGACTTTAATTCTCACTTCTCCTCCTTGTATTGGTTCTCCATAGAATCACGAACCTACTAACTTTGCACTAAAAACAAACAAATTGACGCACAAAAGCTAAAAAAATGCAAATAGTCTAATTCCAATGGGAGAAAGTGCATTATGACGAAATAAGCATAAAAGTCTATCAAATAAGTCAAATATTCAACTAAAATGATGCCTTCTAATGGCTAATATTTAGAACAAATAGGGTGACATCATGAACCGATTAGGTCATTTTGTTAGTTTTGAATACCAAATTTTTAACAATGATTGGATTGATTAAGACCATGATGTGTGGTGTCAGTTAGGGCGTGATAAATAACGATAAATAAGGACGCAACTAACACCCCAACCAAAGCACGTTACTCACTGCAAGTATCTGATGTTTCCCTTTTTGTGATATAATAAATTAGGTTGGAGACACCATTTAGGTGTATTTAGTTATTCAGTTATATATTTTTATTCATATTTTGATATTTTCTTATTTCTTTTCTTGATTTGATGATTTATTATTTTTAGAGCATATTAGGTTTAATTTGTTTGTTTAGTGTGAAGTTTTAAAAATATATGGAAATTAATTAGATTCCAAATCAATTCTAATAGATAAGAAAAGAAAATATGGATGGAAATTGGAGATAAAAGGAAGTTGAGATTAAATAGGAAAAAAAAGTTGGCAAATAAATCTGAAATTCTGCAGCCACGTTTACTAAAGTGAATATAACTTTAAATCAGATGGGAATTTGGAGAAACAATAAAAGAAGAATTGTAGATCTTTTCGATGCGGTCATTTCGATATAAAGTAGGCGAGAATCGAAGCAATAATTAGTAAGATACGACCAAAATAAGACAACAACAGTTTTTCCCTTCTCCTATATTTTAGGAAAAGAATTTGAGTTGGAGTTTGACTCAAATTACTTGCCTCCTACTCCAAGATTTTGACCTAGGGTTTGGAAAACCCTATAAATACACCCTCTTGTGATTAGAAACACATCCTTGGTAGGACTTTAGACCAAGAAAAGCCTACATCAAGAGAAGAGAAGATCAGAAGGAGTTGGACAACAAATCATACCTTCCCAATCCTTCAAATTTGTAATCGTTTTCTTTTCTTTTTCTAGTATGAACTAATTCTATTTAGCTTGAGATTAGCATATGGGTATGAACCCTAGACTTGTTTTACATCTATTTTAATTTTGGATGTTCGCATTTAAATTGATATTAGTGTTTTATTCTCTGATTTATGTGTTTTGATTTATTGTCTGTAGTTCTTGCTATTGCACAAGTATAGGATTACCTTAATAGTAGTTAAATGGTCACCCGGAAGGGGTGTCTAGTTATTTAAACACCACATAACGTCTAGTGTGCGGTAGTGACCCGGAAGGGCTTGCCTAACTAGATAGTCATTAGGGTTTGAGGTTTAATCACCGATAATTATGCATGGCCCCCTTACCCAAGTCCCCTGGTAATTGTTAGGTCGCCACCTAAGTCTACCTGGAAGGGGGTTAGGAAGAATATAGAATCCTGGCTATTGCATATCACACAATTCTCCCTTACATGATTAGAATAAACAAGGCTAGTTGGATTACTTGCAATATATAGAGCTAAACTCTCATACTATCTTCTTTTATTTATTTAATTTCTAGTCCTTATTTTATTTAGTTAATTATTTTGTTTCTTAAAAACAAAACAAATATTTCCAAGTCTTGATAGTTGCACTTCATCTAGTTTTTATTTAGTCTCTCTAACTTTCGTAGTCTCTGAGGAACGAATTCTATTCATCATTAAAACTTGTATACGAGCCGTGATACTTGCACTGAGTAACGTGTTTAGGAAAGGGTGTATTTGCATCTATATTTATCCTTATTTTATCACACCTTAGCCGGTACCAAGTTTTTTGCGCTGCTGCCGGGGAGTACATCGTTAGTCCTTGTGCATTTATTTAGTGCTTTTATTTCAGTTAGTTCTATTTTACGTTTTTGTTTTTAGTTTTCTTATTTCAAGTTATTTAGATGGAAATTCCTAGGAACCTTGATCTTCCCATCTCATTCAGAGTGAAACCTAGAGGAATCTGCACTCCAGAAATCCAAGCCACTAAATTTCGACCTGATCCAGGCATGATAGCTTAGTTTCTAAGTCATGGTAAATTTAGCGGTGCTGCACAACAGGATTTGGTTTGATATATTCAAAAACATATGCAGATTTGTGATGCCTACATCATCAAAGGCGTTACACAAGAACATATGTACTACATTATGTTCCAATTCTTTTCAACTGGAAATGCAAGCGATTGGTATAATTACCAACACCCTGATTCAATTCCGGATAGGGATAAACTCCAAGCCAAACTTCTAGATATATTCTATCCAATTAGTAGACGCTTAGAAGATATGGTGGAGTTAGAACAATTTATGCAAGAAGAAGCAGAAAGTGTTGGTGAAGCATGGTTACGTTTCAATGAGAAGAAAGCGAGGTGTCAATTCCATGTCTCCCCGCCCGAATATCAATTGACCATGTTCTATGGAGGACTCAACAACGAGTCTAAGTCAAGGGAAGATATATTAGGAGATGGAAGGTTTGTGTTATTAGATCCAGAGAATGCTGATACTATCATGGTAAGAGTTCTTGATACCGAAAGAAGTTGGACGTTAGAATCAAAAAAAAGAAGATACCTTAGAAGCTCTAAGGATCGAGAATTAAACCAACAACTTAAAGAATTACAAGAATAATCACAATTAGAAAGCAGCTCAGATAAATCTAGTACACACTATACCTTCATGTCCTGGTTGTGGAGCAATAAATCATTCGTGGGAGAATTGTATTCATAATCAAGCTTCGATTTCCTTCGTATCTCATCAAAGAAACCATTACTCTAATGGTTATTATCATCCTCAAGGAAGTCATGCTAATTATTATTCCCCAGAGAATTAAAATTGGGTCGAAAACCAAGGTAATTATTATCAAACTCGACCTCACAACTACTATTAACCACAACCAATCTATCAACAAGTTCCAACGAATGAAGATTATTATCATGAACCACCTTCATATTCAGTGCAACAAGCTACACATGAGCAACCTTCATCGCAACCTTCAAGTTTTGATCAAAGTCTAGATAAATTTATGAAAGTTCTCGAGGAAAGCATGGAGGTGAATCTGCAAAGGTTTCAACAACAAGCGAGGGTTATTAAAGATCTCGAGAATACTATATCACAGATGGCGAGTGCAATACAAAGCAGGCCAAATGGGAAACTTCCGAGTGATACTATAACTCCTCAAGATGATGCTTGTCATGCGGTTGAATTAAGAAGTGGAAAACAATTACCTCCGCCTAGAGTGTAAAAAACAGAAAAACCAAAAGAACCAACCCCTATTCCCGAAGAGGTGGTTGAAGAAACAGTTACAGATAAAATCGAAGAGGTAATTGAACCGAAGAGTGTCCCAAAGAAGACACCAGAAAAGAAGAAGAGTACAGTGGTCAACAATACACGTCCTCTTCAACCATTCCCATCACGTGTCAAAAACAAGAACAATGAAAAGAATTTAATAATTTTCTTGACATGGTGAGTAAAACTGAGGAATTGATTGGTTTACCTGAGGAGTGTAATGCTATATGTCAAAGTAAGTTACCATGTACGCCCAAGAACTCTTGGATGGGACCATTCATGGTTACAAAGAATAGAAGTTCGTGGGAGTGAAAGGCAAGGGATTCAAATTTCGCGGAGTTGACATTGATAAGCTCATTCATTGACGGGGAGGTGATGTTAAGACATAATCACCGAGGTAACACGTCGAAATTTGAAAGACGTCAAACAAAAGTGTTCTTGGGAGATATCCCACAATCTTTTATGTTTTTAGGTATTTATGTTTTTGTTTTTTAATTAGTTTATGTGTTTTTGAGTACATATTGCAGTAATAAAGAAGGTATAAGTGTTTTGGATGTATAGGTATGCAAGGGTTCGAGTTTAGGGTGAAAAACTGGAAATATTTTGGAGTTAAAAAGGGCTGGACATAAGTATTTTGCGGTAAACTGCAGGTATTTGCGGTGCCACGCACCTATTAGTGTGAAGATATTTACAAAACCTTCGATCTGGCATAACTTTGCGCACGGTATCGGAATTCACTTTATCTCGAGTCTAAATCGCGTATTTTTTCGAGATCTATCTAGTGGAGTAGAGAAAACTTGGTTTAGAGATAAAATGAAAAATAATTGAAAACCAGAATACTCATGCGGCATGAGAGCTCCGGTACACCGCAGTGAAGAAAAATCGTTTCAACGGTTCATAAATCCAGTCAATTGCCGAGACAAGAAGATGAAAATTGTGTCGTCATTCGACAACGGTCCTGGTCAGCAAGTCAGAGCGGTACACCACGGGAGATATCTGGTGCACCACAGGTCGAAAAACTGTCACCGCGGTTTGTAAATCAGGTACAATGTTGAATACCCACTGGATAAAACTGTATCATCAATTGCTCCCACAGTATGGCAAGCCCTTGAGTTTGGTATACCACACCACTGCTCCGGTGCACCGCAGCCCACCACCAAATTTTTTATTAAAAGGGTTTTGAAGAGAAGGTTAGTACTAGTTACGGATTTTTAATCCTTAAGCCTCTCTTTCTTCCTTAAAGCTCTCCCAACTCCATTAAAACTTCATCAAACCTCTACCTCACATCAAATCACTACAAAATTACCATTAATTTGTATCCAAATCCTTCCCGACCTTCCTATAAACAAGAATCAAACACCCAAATCATTCTAAAACACCTAGATTCAAGAATCAAAATTTAGAATTTTCCAAAAACCTTTTCCAATTTTTCTGAAACCCATATCATCCAAGTAAGAGTTCATCACACCCACATTGAGAATCATCGTCCTTACACCTATCCTAACATAGATAACACCTTAATTACCTATAATTAAAAGGTAGTTCAATAGTGTTTAAACCTTTGAGTTGGGGTTCAAAAGAGATGACGAAAAGAATGAAGATATTATTTAAGGAAGATGAAATATCAAAGCAAGGTATTGGGTAAGATCAATAAGATTTCAAGTGAGATTGGTACTAGTTCGGGAACAACTACAAGGTAAAACGGGTCAAGTAGTTAGAGAGGAGCATGAAATGGTGAAACCAAAGAGAAAAGTAGTTACATCTTTCAAGGAGGAAACACCATAACCTCTTCATATCAAGATCCCTAGACCCAAGATGAAGCAAAGCTTATGGGATGTTATTAGCTATCGTTAAAACAAAGACTCTTGGACAAACACCTTCACATGAGAAAATGTCTAAGAACGAAATTTGAGAAAATGCATAAGAGATTTATAGGGTTGTATGATTTATTGGGATAAATCATAAGAGGAGGTAAGGGAATGCAAAATTGGTGAGACTAGAAGTTTACATACAAGAAATTCACTGCACCCTATCTTGGGTATTGATTATGCGAGGCAATATCCTCGAAACTATGTTTTCTTTCTTCCCTGCCATTTCTTTATGTGCAATATTTGTGTTAGTTAAAATTTTATTACTTTATTGAGTCTTTATCGAGTCTCGGGGGCACGACTCACTTTTGAGTTGGGGGTGAGGATACATTGTCCTCATCTCCCTTGTTGTTTTCGCATAAAATTTAAAAAATTTAGGGTTAGAATTGGCATAGAATATGGTGAATGTACCTATTGAGAATGTTCTAATTAATTCAATGATAGTAAGTAGTATATTTTTGAATGGTGTCACAAATATGTTTAGTATGCATGTATGAAAACAGGAAGTAAAAGATAGGGAAGATTAATGAGCAATGCGTATGAAGTGTCAAGTTGGAACATAGGGAGATTTAATTGGTGTGTAGAACATGAGTTTTGAAATTAGTTTAAAACTCGCTTGTCTAAGAACTAATAGTGAAAAAGTAACAAAATTTGGTAGTTAGAAAAGTGAATAAGGCAGTTCCTTCATATTGAACCACTTGAAGCCTTCTTATCTTTCTCACCCTTTTATTTGATTATTATTATCCGTCTTAGCCCTTCTGATCCTTTCTAAAGCCTTTTATTTAACCACATTACAGGCCATACCCCTTAGTTTATAGGAATTATCTATATGACCCGTACTCGAATCGCAAAACCTGAGACAAGTTGTTTTAGAGCTTGAGTTGGGGGTGGTAGGGTTCATCATTGGGAAACATTGGGATTGAGAAATTATAATTGTGATATTATTGATGATGATGAGTTTATTATTGTAACTCTTTGTTAGGGTAAAAGTGAATGAAAAAAGTATTGCAAAGAAAAAATATATGAGAAAAAGTAGCATGATATTTCACATTAAAAAGAGAGTCATAGCTATCTATCAAAAGAAAAAAAAAATATGAAAAAGATTAAAAAGATTTGGACCAGCAAATTGGAATTTTGTTATGTAAACATCAGGAAAAGGTTTTACTTGGGTTATTTGGGTATGCAAATCAAAGCATCAAAATTGGGTTGAGTGAGAAAATCTTCGAGTGAAACTCAAGTTCTAGGGAGATTTGTTTTTGGAAGGTGAGGAGAGAGCCAAAAGCTCACTTTTCATTATCCAAATATACTATATCATCCCTAAGCCACATTATAACCGTAAAGACCTTAAGATTTCTAGCTACTTGGTGGAGGAACAATGGAACAATTAGGGCATACATAGGTGGACCATCAAATACTATATTAGGACCTATGATCAACTATAGCCGGTAACATGAACTGAGTTGAGGACCCCTCCTTCTGGCATTGCGAAGTTAATCTGGACTTGAATTTATGAAATGTTGATTATGTGTATATTAAGCATATGTGTGCATTATTTCGATAGCATTACTACATGGGACTTTTTGGATATTTTTCTATAGGATGTATTGTTGTTTTCTATTCCCCTTCTTCATCTTCTTCTTCCATATTTATTAGATGGCTACCCTTATGTTCTTATCTTTATTGTATCGGGACAATACAACTTTGAGTTGGGGGTCTTAATGTCTCCCTATTTGTGATATAATAATTTAGGTTGGAGACATCATTTTAGGTGTATTTAGTTATTTAATTATATATTTTTACTCATATTTTGATATTTTTTTTTATTTCTTGTCTTGATTTGATGATTTATTATTTTTAGAGCATATTGGGTTTAATTTATTTGTTTAGTGTGAAACTTTAAAGATATATGAAAATTAATTAGATACCAAATCAATTCTAAGAGATAAGGAAAGAAGATATGGATGGCAATTGGAGATAAAAGGAAGTAGAGATTAAATTGGAAAGAAAAATTTGTCATGTAAATCTGAAATTCTGCAGTTACGTCCACTAAAGTTAAACTTAAAATAGGATGGTAAATTGGAGGATAAATAAAAAAGGAAAAATGTATATCTTTTCGACGCAGTCATTTGGATATAAAATAGGCAAAAATCGGAGCAATGATGAGTGAGATACGACCAAAACAAGACAGCAGCAGTTTTTTCCTTCTCCTATATTTAGGAAAGGAAATTGAGTTGGAATTTGACTCAAATTACTCACCTTCTATTCCAAGATTTCAACCTAGGGTTTAGAAAACCCTATAAATACACCATCTTGTCATTAGAAACATATCCTTGGTCAACCTTTAGACCAAGAAGAAGCCTACATCAAGAGAAGAGAAGATCAGAAGGAGTTGGACAACAAATCAAACCTTCCAAATCCTTCAAATTTGTAATTGTTTTATTTTCTTTTTCTAGTACGAACTAATTATATTTTAAAATGAGATTAGCATATGTGTATGAACCCTAAACTTGTTTTACATCTATTTTAACTTACGATGTTCGCATTTAAATTGATATTAGTGTTTTATTCTCTAATTTATGTGTTTGGATTTATTGTCTGTAGTTCTTGCTAGTGCACGATTATAGGATTACCTTAATAGTAGTTAGACGGTCACCCGGAAGGGGTGTCTAATTAATGAAACACTACATAAAGGTCTAGTGTGCGGTAGTGTTCCAGAAGGGCTTGCCTAACTAGATAATCATTAGGGTTTGAGATTTAATCACCTATCATTATGCAGGGTCCCCTTACCCAAGTCCCCTGGTCATTGTTAGGTCGCCACCTAAGTCTACCCGGAAAGGGGTTAGGAGGAATATAGAATCCTGGCTATTGCATATCACACAATTCTCCCTTACATGATTAGAATAAACAAGGTTAGTTGAGATTACTTGCTAGATCTCGAGCTAAACTCTTATACTATCTTCTTCACTTTATTTTATTTCCAGACTTTATTTTATTTAGGTAATTATTACGTTTCTTAAAAACCAAACAAATATTTCTAAGTCTTTATTTTCAGTGTAATATTCATCTAGCTTTCTTATTTGCACTTGATATTGCATATGTTCTCTCTAACTATCATAGTCTCAATTTATCATTAAAACTTGAATACAACCTGTGATACTTGTAGTGAGTAACGTGTTTAGGCTAGGGTGTATTTGCATCTATGTTTATCCTTATTTTATCATACCTTAGTCGACACCAGTATCACAGATCGTACGCAACTTTTAATGATAAGTAGAATTCGTTCCTCAGAGACTACGAATGTTAGGAAGAACTTATGTAATATAAAGTGCAAATGAGTAAGCTAGAAGAATAATACACTGGAAATGCAAGACTCTGAAGTATTTGTTGGGTTTTTAAGACTCTAACAATTGACTAAATAAAATAAAGACAAGAATTAAATAAATAGAAAGAAGTAGTATGAGAGTTTAGCTCGAGATCTAGCATGTAATCCCCATTAGCCTTGTTATAACTTATTTATGTAAGGGAGAATTGTGTGATATGCAATAGCCAGGATTCTATATTCCTCCTAAACCCCTTCCGGTTGGAGTTAGGTGGTGGTAGAACCTGGGGTGTGATAAAATTAAACAATAAATAAGAGGGACTACTGACCGCAAGTGTATGGGTCGTATCAAGTAATAGATACATATTAGAGATTTTGTTCTCAGAGATTGGACTGGTATAACTCAAGTATTCAAAAGATAAGTAGTAGTAATTGCAATAACAGAAAATAAAATATAAAGGAATTGTGTTTGGTTTTGAATGTTAAACTACTAGACGCAAATAAATTAATAGTAAAGATTAACAGAAAGTAAATGAATTAAAACTGAAGAGGTGTGGATGCAAATATGATAGAGGTACTTGCGTCTCGCAAGGAATCCACCTAAATGCATATAATTAATGCTTCTATTTAAGGGTAAAGTCGACATTTATATAAATTAAGGCGTAATCCATAATTGTGATTCTCAAGCACTAATTGTTTAGCTCATATTCAAACTAAAAACAATAAATAAATTAATAGCATACATTTTTCCTAAAACAGAAATAAGAAGAAAAACCTAATTTAAGGAATAGATTGAGTTGTTGTTGAAGAAGAAAGACTTCTCCAGCTCTTCCTTTGCCTTCTGCCTTTTTGATCTGCTCTGACTTTAATAAATAATGAAGAATACTAAAAAATGAGGTCTAAAAGGCTATTTATACTATACTAATTCGGATTGGGCTTTATTTAATCATAATAAGTCAAATGATAAAAAGCCTGAGTTTAAATAGTGAATCCCGTAACTTCTGTACACCCTCTAGTAAAATAGTTGTATCTTTTGTGTCTCACGTCCAAATCACCTGAATCCAGTCCTCAATTTGAGATAAATCAGAGGTTCAACTTTCTCCTTTGAATCTATAGACCTAAATAAATACCGGGTTGGCTCTAAATCAACAAGAAGTAATAGATATCTAGATTTTCATATCTTTTTGTCAACTCTTTGGGTAGTGCTTTCTCTCTTTTGACCTATCCACTTGATCTAAGACTTAAAACTTCACTTCTCCTCCTCATCTAGGTGCTCCATAGAATCCAAGTACCTAAGAACTTTATACTAAAAACAAATAAATTAACGCACAAAAGCTCTAAAAATGCAAATAACATAGTTGCGAAGGGAGAAAGTGCAATATATTCAAATAAGCATAAGATTCTATCAAATAATTCTAAGTTCCACCTAAAATGATGTCTCCTAAGGTCATATATTTATCACAAAACGGGAGACATCAAGACCCCAAACTCAAACCTTTGTAGTCCCGACAAAGTAAAACAAAACAGAGGTCTTAGGTGAGAGAATAAAAAATGCAGAGTCTAGTGAATGATACCCAAAACACAACTTAAAATAAATCTCATATAGTATAACCTAAGAATTAATGTACACATACACCTCTCAAGCAAAGTCAAACACAAATAATATCAATCAAAAATAATTTACACAATGCTAGAAGGTTACACTTACTACTTAGCTCAAGATGGTGCCTATAAGGTGTTCATTGATCCTTACAAGCTTTGAACGCTCCACTTAGCTTACTCCCTATTTGTTTAATTATAAATTCACTATGTATTTAGGAATCATGAGGACGTACGGTTTTAGCTTAGGCTTAGGGACGGTATGGTATGTATATTTGGTAAATTTGAAGTGAGCTTTTGGATCTCTCCTCACATACCATCAACAAACTGTCCAAGAGCTTGAGTCTACAATCAAATACGTTCTCACTCAACCCAATTGATGCACTAATTTAGCATCCCCAAGTTAACCCAATAAGCCCTAAAGATAATTTCTAAACTTCCAGTTTGCCGGTTACTTTATTTTTTCGTATACATATTTTTTATTTTTCAATTTTTTGTATAAGATATCCCCGACCATCATTTTGATGCAAATGGTCATGTCTCTTATAAAAAAAAAATTTCTCTTTTTCTCTTTTTTTTAAAGACCCCGGCAAAAGGTTACAAATAATATATCATCACACTTTCGCATCAATACAAACGCATAATAATCCCTCACAATGTGATTTCCCAATGATGAAACCCACCACCCCAAACGCAAGCTCAAGACAGGAAGTCTCAGGGCCGTGATTCAAGTGCGGGTCATATGGAAAGTCCTATAAACTAAGGGGATGTGGCTTATATTGTGGCGACAAAAGAAAGTCTTGAAGTCTAAAAATGGGGCTAAGAAGGATAATATTAATAAGGGGTAGAAAGCTAAAAGGTTTTAAATGGCTATCAAAGAACTGCCTCTATCATTTTCCTAGTTACATAGGTTGCCTTTATTTCATAACGAAGTGGGTTCTCTACTCATTTAGATCTCATGTTCTACATACCACTCATTTTCCCTATGATAATACGAGTATTCTCTGGATCTAATAACACAAAACTTCAATCTCCCAAGTTATTTACCTTTGCCTTGGACTCGCTATTGAGTCCTCCATAGAGAATGGTCAATTGATATTCGGGCGAGGAGACGTGGAATGGACACTTCGCTTTCTTTTCGTTAAAACGTAACCATGCTTCACCAACATTTTCCCCTTCTTCTTGCATAAATTGTTCCAACTCCAACATATCTTTTAAGTGTCTACTAACCGGATAGAATCAATCTAGGAACTTTGCTTGGAGTTTATCCCAATCTAGAATTGAATCAGGGTGTTGGTAATCATACCAATCGTTTGCAATTCCATTTAAAAAGATCTGGAACATAATGTAGTACATTTGTTCCTGCGTAACACCTTTGATGATGTAGGCATCACAGATATGCATGAATTTATGAATATAACAAGCTGGATCCTGATGTGCAGCACCACTAAGTCGACCATAACTCAAAAATTGTTCAATCATGCCAGGACCAGGCTTGAATTTAGCGGCTTGGATTTCTGGAGTGCGGATTCCTCAAGGTTGCACACTGAATGAGATGGGAAGATCAAGATTTCTCGGACTTTCCATCTAAATAACCTGAAATAACAAAACTAAAAACAAAAACGTAAAATAAAACTAACTAAAACAAAAGCACTAAATAAATACACAAAAACTAATAATCTAGTCCCCGGCAGCGACGCCAAAAACTTGGTGCCGGTTAGGGCGTGATAAAATAACGATAAATAAAGATGCAACTAACACTCCAACCGAAGCACTTTACTCACTGCAAGTATCATAGATCGTACGCAATTTTTGATGATAAATAGAATTCGTTCCTCAGAGCCTACGAATGTTAGGAAGAACTTATGCAATATAAAGTGCAAATAAGAAAGCTAAAAGAATAATACGCTGGAAATAAAAGACTCTGAATATTTCTTGGGTTTTTAAGACTCTAACAATTAACTAAATAAAATAAAGACATTAACTAAATAAAGAGAAAGAAGTAGTATGAGAGTTTAGCTCGAGAGCTAGCAAGTAATCCCCACTAGCCTTGTTATAACCTATTTATGTAAGGAGAACTGTGTGATATGCAATAATCAGGATTCTATATTCCTTCTAACCCCCTTCGGGTGGACTTAGGTGGCGACCTAACAATTACCAGGGGACTTGGGTAAGGGGCTCCTGCGCAATGTTCGGTGATTAGTCTCAAACCTTAATGACTATCTATTTAGGCAAGCCCTTCAGGATCACTACTGCACACTAGACATTTATGTGGTGTTTCAATAATGAGATACCCCTTCTGGGTGACCATTTAACTACTATTTTAGTTAATCCTATACGTCGTACACCGCAAGAACTACATATAATAAATCAAAGCACATAAAAACAGAGATATCAACACTGATTTCAATTAAATGTAAAAGACATCACAAATGAGAATAGATATAAAACAAGTCTAGGGTTCATACCCATATTCTAATCTCAAGCTAAGTAGAATTAGTTCATACTAGAGAAAGAGAGAAAATAAATTACAATTTTGAAGGATTGGAAAGGCATGAATAGTTGTCCAACTCTTTCTGATCTTCTCTTCTCTTGAGGTAAGTTTCCTCTTGGTCTTTTGATATTAAGGACTGACCAAGGATGATTTATCTAAGGCAGGGATGGATATATATATATATATATATATATATATATATATATATATATATATATATATATATATATATAGGCCCTTGGTCGAAATTAGGAGTAATCCCCAAGTTAAGGAGTCCTGATCCTACCAAAAATCGTATTCCTAATTTGTAGGAAGGGATAAACCTTAGCAAATATTGATTTAGTCATACCTCCTTCGTTACTTATTGGATTTTGACTTTCTTTATACGGAAACGACTGCGTTTGAAAGATCTATCTTCTCATATAAAATATCCTCCTAATTCCTGACCGTTTTTCTGCAGTAAATTATATAGTGGACGTATGTGCAATTTTGACAGATTCTTTACTTTCCAAATATATCTAAACTTATCCTTTTTGACTTTGACTAAGGGGTTTCCTTTACTTTTCCTTTTCAAATCAGTTTCCATTGGTGTAATAGCTTCCATATACCTAAGTGCTACACAAATAACACCAGATTACGCGCGCAAAAGCTCACAAAATAGCAAAAGACCTAAAAATAGACAAGAAAGTGCAAAGTATAAATAAATGGGGAAATATCTTGAAATTGATAGCTAGAAAACCCAAAAATGATGTTTCAACTATAAAATATAATATATCACAATAAAGAGACAGTAATGTAATTGACAATTTATTTAATACAAATGTGGTCCTACTCATTATTAATTCTTATTTACCGTAAGGAAGAATTTATTATAGCCATTCACAAAGTCAGGTAGGTACTCCACAAATCCTGGATATTTTTTTCGTGTTCATAGAACGAAAAACCTGTAGCCTCCCCTTGGGCTAAACCGAGTGATTTGTTCCTCAACCTTCTCGAAAAATGATTTGAAAAATAAAGTTCCTAAAAATTAAGGTTTCATTTGGAAGTGCCTCACAATTGTCATATCGTCTAAAATTGTATTCCCTCTGTCCATTAACGTTTGTCATACTTTTTTTTTACACAAATTACACTACTCCCGCATTTGCCTCTCGCGACTAACATTCTAGCGACTACAAGCTGTAGTCGCTAAAACCAGAGCCTCTAGCGACTATTTTTATTTAACGACTACAAGTAATGTTCCTCGACTACAGAGTAGTCGTTAGTAAGTTTCGTTTTTAACGACTACAATAAATAGTCGTTAATAAGTTTAGGGTAGTCGCGAATGATTGTTGTAATTTTTTATTAATTTTCCACCGCCATTAAGTAGTCGCTAGATATTAGACTATTTAACGACTACTTTTTGTAGTCGTTAGTAGGTCTTTCTAACGACTACGTTTATGTCTTTAGCGACTACTCGTGTAGTCGCGAATAGTGGTAGCGTGTTTTCCAACAGTAACTTGCGAATTGCTTTACCCAATACACCATTATTATATAATTTCTCTTTCTTTCTCTCAAAACTCTCCCAATTTTTTTCCACAATTCATCATTAAAAATTATTTCAACACTTGGAAAAGCTTTCCCGGGTCAATCATCGCGTGGGACCGCCTCAATTATCAATTTTTATTTCCAAACTGCCCAAAAGTAGGTATTTTTTGTTCCATAAAACTCTTTCAAATTTCTTTTACTTTCATTCAATTGTGTAGTAAATGTTAAATAGTATCACTTATTAGGTATTTCAAGACGTGGACAAGCTTTCCCGGGTCAAACATCAACGTGGGGCCGCCTCAATCATCAATTTTTCCTTCCAAATTTGCCCAAAAGTAGGTATTTTTTGTTCCATAAAACTCTTTCAAATTTCTTTTACTTTCATGCAATTGTGTAGTAAATGTTAAATAGTATCACTTATTAGGTATTTCAACACGAGGACAAGCTTTCCCGGGTCAAACATCAACGTGGGACCGACTCAATCATCAATTTTTCTTTCTAAATTTGCCCAAAAGTATGTGTCTTTTTCATCATTTCCTTATTTGATTACAATTCTATAGTTAATGCTAAATATATAATATCATTATGTATATATCTATAATCATTTAATAATTTTATGTGAATTATAAATATTATATTAAGTATGTATTAAGTATATAAATATATAAATATATCTATATAATATTGGGGAAGGGCCAACGGCCCGAAATGTCTCTAGATTTTCTCCACATTTTCTAGCCTTCAGATCAAATTTCTATCATTTTCGGCCTTTAGATCGATTATAATAAATGGTTCAGATTGTCTAAATTCAATCCACGGTTTAAAATATCTTGATGTCTCCTCTATATTTTTCAGCCCTTGGATTACTTATTCTTAAAATCCAAAATTAAAAACAAAAAACAAAAAGAAATCACTTCACCGTGGATTAATCGAAAACAAAAAACAAAAAGAAATTACTTCATAACCCTACCCCTCCACATCTCCAGCTCCGATCCGCCGCCACGACCACTCTGTCCCTCTCCTTTTTCTATTAGAGTGAGAAAACTTGGTGTTATACTTCATTTATTGAATTGTTTCGCAGTAAATATCCACTTGGCGTATGTATCATTCTTTTATTCAAATCCTACACTGGCCGCTTGACCATTTGAAGCCTTTGACCGTATGAGAAGTGATGGCAGCTTGGCCATCAACAATCGCAAACCCATTTGAACAAAAAAAGAAAAACAATCGAAAACCCAAATTAAGATTATTATCAAAGGTAATAATAGCAGCTTTAATCTTTTTCTAATTATCAAAGGTAATAATAGCAGCTTTAATTTCTTCATGAAATGCTTAATATTACTGTTCTGTAAGGATTAGTATTCATATTTTTTAATATTTATCTTTTTGTTATGAGTTATTTAGCGAAGCAGAAGAAGTGGAAAATGCATGGTTAATTGCATTATCGGTCCCTGTTATGAAAGAATTGCAATTGTTCTCCAATTTCCCAAGCTTGACACCTTATGCTCCTACAGTAGTTGGATCAATGGCACGTTTTCTAGCCTGTATCAGTTGGTACCCTATCGAACTTGCTAAACCAGGATGCAGGTACTTCTTTTTTTACCCATCTTCTCTTATCCATTGCCATTTAACTTTTGCATAATATGGGGACCTGTAGTGCAATTAACTCAAAAAATTTATGTAGGGACCAATTCGCATAATATAGGAACTTATACTGGAATATTTACAATCTAGGGACTTACAGTGCAATTTTTACAATATAGGGACTTAAAGTGCAATTTTTACAAAATACAGGGTCCTATAGTGCAATTAACCCAAAATTAATGTAGCTACTTATCATGCAATTTGCATAATACAAGGACCTATAGTGTAATTAACACAAAAATTTAATAGTAAAACTCGATCCATCTTTCAATAGTAAACTAAAAAACTGCTCAGCTGTGCACGGGAAAATATCCTAAGAAAAGGAATTTTTACGATTATTTTTTGTTTTATTTACTACATTTTTTATATAGAAATTAAATCTTACATTGTATATAGAAGAAACTACTTCCTCCTTGATAAACTATTGGAATTTTTTACTTTCTTTTGGAATATTGACGGTTTTAACCTTTCTTATACTGTAAAGCAGACTGTTCTTTCTCCTGTAAAAAATATTACATTATTCAAGTGTTTACATTTAAATCACAGTAAAATGGTAATAAATGAGAATTTTATTACTTTTTGTTCTGCTTCTAACATGGTATGATAGTTTTTTACTGCACGTTCTAAAGCTCTTAACGCGTGATTTCTATTCCAGAATGAAGCAAATTTATATCTTACTCTACCTGAAAAAGTAAAAGTAATAAGCTATCGAAAATTAGTAGTGGGGCCCACTTTTATAACTAACTAACCATCGGGAGTACCCAAAGGAGGTACACCATGTCCACCTGTTCCCATTCGAAGAATAATTGTAACAGCAAGATTAATTACTGCATGTTGACTTCTTTTTATCTCATCAATATAGTTGAAATTTGATACATATCAGCTGTTTTGAGCTCATACATAATATATTTAGCATTTGATTTCAAAATATTCAATTATTACAGGAATCAAGACTGAAAGATCTGAAGCAAAGGCTAGCTGTACCATTTGATGGTGGTTTTATTGACCATCAAGTACGTATTATCAGGGGCCATTTTAATAAATTATAGACTATTGTGGATTGATATATTATTTAATTTAATTTCAGGATGCACTTAGACAATTACGGAGAATTGGAGATTAGCTTATCCAGATAGACAACTCCCTTCTCTTAAATCCGAACTACGGAAAGAAATAGGTTGGCAATGATCCGACCCTTCAACAAATTTCAGGTAAATAATAAATATAAATCAAACTTGAAGGACTCATTATGCAATTTATTTGTTCTTATTTACATTTACAGGGGTGGAGGTTTTATACCATTGGAAATTACAACTACATTACTTCTGTTGAACGGATTGGTGCAATGTTTGCCACGACTCTTTGGCTTGGTAACACCGCTTACATACACTCATATGTTAAAAGCAATCAGTAAGTTAAAGTTTAGTATTTTTCTCAAATTACAAAACAGTCCCTTAACAAAGTTACAATTTATAGGGTCAGTAGCTGTATTTGTACTCGAGTAGCAGGTGGAGTTGAAGCAATGAGCTGTAGAATGCTTCCAAATATTTTGAGGCACAAGGTATTACCATAATTATTTTTTAACAGTGTAACAAATTCTAAAAAGCTTCTTCATGTATGTAATATTATTATTTCAGGATTATCATCTTCTTCCACCAAACAAGGGTGAAAAAGATATTCTTCTTTTCTTTAAACTCTATGATCCTGAGAAAGAACAACTAAGGTAATTAATTCTTCATATAGTTTTCTCTCAGTAAAAATATATATTTGTAATTGTTTGTGTTATCCTCTCTTCGATTTCGATTGATTCAAATATGTAATGTGATATGTGGATTTATAATCTGTGTGTGTGTGAGGACGATTGTGTGTGCGTTTGTGTTAATGCCATATCAGTAGCTTCTGTGTGTGCGTGAGGACGATTGTGTGGCGTGTGTGTTAATGCCATATCAGTAGCTTCTAAGGACTTAATCCCATAGTTATTTTCACTATTTGCCTGCAAAATATAGTATAATATAAGGACCTTTAGTGCAATTATTTCAGATATTTTGTATAATATAGGGACTTCTGGTGCAATCAACTTAAAAACAGAATCACCATATGAATATGTTGTTTTCATATGTATACGAATATAATCATATATACAACTAAGAAATTACCATGAATGGGAAGCTTGATTCTCCATTTCCGCGATTTCTTCTGTCCATAAGTCAGAATTGAAACTGAATTAACTGTTTAAAGAAGCAAACGTAATTCAATACTTAGATTATTTTCTCCAAAAATAAACAGATATTTGTAAATTATGATATTAAAAGTAGGTGAAGCTAATAAGTGTGTAATATAATTTGCTTGGATACTCATTTGTAGAGTAAAGAAAAGAGAATATTGAATCTTATTGGGGTTTAATGGAAGATCCAACCAGAAGAGAGAGGCATGACTTCAACTTGGCTTCAAGAAAGGCAGAAGAACCAGGTTTTTTTTTACATCACTTCACTATTATCATTTTATTTTAATTTTTCATTTGTTACCCATTTTTAATGTTTCATTTGATACCCATTTTTAATGTTTCATTTGATTGGGGAAAAGCAAAAAAATAAATAAAAAAATTCCAGAAAACTATAAAATCTTGAATCTGATGCATGCTTGCTTTCTGGGTTTTGAATACTATTTCAGTTGGGATATTCTGTAATTTCTTTATATTATTGTTTATATTTTGAATTTGTTTGAATTTGTCAGGATTAAGGAGGTTTGAAGCTACTCACTGGCTTGATATCATGGTTGGACCATTGGGTATCGCAATTCAACCCACTGAAGAAGAGTTCATTTCTTGCTTGAGAAATGGTTTGTTACTCTGCAATTTAATCAACAAGATTCAACCTGGCTCTGTTCCTAAGGTAACTATTTAATTTAATATTTAATTTTATTTTATATAATAATTGAATTTTAATTACACTTTTTCATTTCTAAATGTTAATAGGGAGTGGAGAGTCACTTACCTTCACAACCACTAACTTGGGATTCTCAGCCATTACAAGCTTTTCAGTATTTCGAAAATATCCGAAATTTTTTAGTAGCTGTAGAAGAATTGAAGCTCCCTGCTTTCGAAGCTTCTGTGTTTGAAAGGGTAATGCAAAACATTAATTACTTATTCTCTCTACTGTAAGCAATTTTCTAAATGGGTGTATTCGTTTTTTTAGGGTAATTCCGATGTTGTATTGTTTTGGGTTTTAATTCAGATATTCCTCACCTAAATTCATGCAAGGTAATTTTATCATCTTCCTTAGATTAAATTTTGTTTCGTATATAAAATTATAATTTTTTGTAGGTGTGGGAGTTTGATGAGGATCATCAGAGATGGCTTTTAGTAGCAGAATTAGCTTTAGCAGAGGATAAGGGCGATCAGGTCTATTCAGTTGTGTGGGCCCCAAATATTGGAAGGTTAAAATCGTAATTTATAGAGCTAAATCCCCCCTTTTTCTCAAGGTTAGATAAATATGTTGTTTTTCAGGCCGTATGAGTTAATAGCGGTTGCGACTCATAAGGGGATATCGATATGGAATGTGGGGTCCACACCTGAGGTTGATGGAAGGCTTTTAATTGAGAGGGTTGCGTTACTTTCAGGGCATGATAGTGAGGTAATTCTGCTATTCCATAGACCAGTGGAAGATATGGCTTTTGCTGTGGCAAGATTTTATCAACGAGGGGAACATTCCAGAATTATTATATAGTAATATATATAATATTTAATGAGTAATTAATCAATTATGTTTTCAACATGACAAAGACATAATTAACTAATATTATATAATATCTATGTTGTCTTTTCAGTATCATGGTGGAACAAACTTTGGCCGAACAAGTGCTTCCTTCATTGCAACAAGCTATGATTTTGATGCTCCTATTGATGAATATGGAATTTTAAACGAGCCAAAGTATAGCCATTTAAAAGACTTGCACAAGGCTATCAAACTTTGTGAAGAGGCCATGGTTGCCGTTGATCCCACAATTTCTTCTCTTGGCTCAAATTTGGAGGTATACTAATTATTTTTAATTATAATGATTTATTATAATAAATTGCCTAATTGATCCCTGTGATTTGTTTAATTGCAGGCACCCCCGAGTTTACCATTTTACAAATGATTCTGCAGATTCAGGCCGTGGTGAAAAATTCCAGCTCCGATAATCTATGAACCAGTAAAATTATTATAAATTGCATAATTGATCCCTGTGATTTGATAAGTAACTGAACGTCTGTTATCAGGTTAAATGTAAAGAAAATGCAGCATGCTCTGGGAAAGCTGCGACAGTGGTTATCACCGATCAGCTTCCAAGTAGTTCTTCATCAAATGATGTTCATTTTGACTTAAGTGGGTCTGCTTTCAGAGCAATGGAAAACTCAGGCTGGCTGAGTAGCTTCGTGATGCTGGAATTATGCAAATACAATACCAAAGGTGTGTATATAGTTAGCAAACTAATGAGCACACGTGTTGTTAGATTTATACTTCAAAATCTTGAATTCATTCAGAATATATGTGTATCTGCAGGGTGTCATGCAAATATCCTAGAGTATCAGTAACATCCATGTGGATTCAGGTTCTAATCTATTCTATTTTTCTGTGGTTATCGAATATGAAGATGGAGATGGTGAAATTAGTGGAGTTGATCTTAAACAAGCTTCAGAGTCAGCCTGGGTTCCCATGGAACAATCTTGGGGTGCAGATTGGAAGCTCAATTATGAGCTACAAAATAATAAAAATAAGGTTGTACTTTCATCAGAGCAAGATACGTTTTTCAAAGCTAATATGTATGAAAATTTCGGAGATATTGGAATGAAGATATAGCTTTAATTGAATTATGGTTTATGTAACTGTTTGTGAAAACAGCATCCTACTTTTTGTGCTTGGTTGAATTTTTATCAGTTTATTTTTATCTCAAGAATTATTTGTTTATTCCGTGTAAATTATTTTTTCTAAATCAATATTGTAAGAGTGCCTTCAGGCACGGGTTCATACCTAGTATATATATATATATATATATATATATATATATTTGTTTTGAGCACCCTATGAGGATTTTAATTTACGGTCATTAGCCTCTCCGATGTATGAAATATATATATATATATATATATATATATATATATATATATATATTAGGTAAAACCCGTGTCTGAAGACACTAAAGGAAAAACTAATTCTGTTGACAGGAATCGAACCCAGGTTCCCTGGGTGAAGGGGTCAGAATCAATCTTGACCACCACTTATGTTTGCCAGATTAAATCCTGACCACCACTTATGTTTGGTCAGATTTAATCTTGGCCACCACTTATGTGGATAAATCTGGACCGTAGAAAAAACTCTAAAATATAATATATATATCATACACATATAAATATATATATATATATATATTTATATTTGTATGATATATTATTGTATGTTGCTATATTTTGTATGCTTTTAATGTTATATTTATGCATTTATTTGGTGATGTGATATTTTGTGTGCTTTTAATTTTATATTTATTTATTTAATCGGTGATGTAATAATTTTTTTCATTTTATATTTATTTATTTAATCGGTGATGTAATTTTTTTTTTATTCATTTATGTAATCGGTGATGTAATAATTTTTTCTCGTTTTATTTTTATGTATTTATTTGGTGATTTAATAATTTTTTTTTCATTTTATTTATGTTGTATTCTTTCATATTGTAATAGTTGACTATGGCTTCGGGTATTTATAAGAGTTGGATTGGTACCGCTCATAAAGTTTCGCGTGAATTCATTAAGGGGATAGAACCATTCCTTGCTTTTGCTAAAAAAAAATAAACCTCTTGGTGATGAAACAATTTTTTGTCCGTGTAATCAGTGTTCGAATTATCGTCGGTATACGGTGGGCAAAGTTAGGTCACATCTGTTACTGCATGGGTTTTTGGAGACGTATGATATTTGGACAAAGCATGGTGAGCCCGAGGATATTCCAGAGATTCGATATTGAAGAAAATGAAATGTTGGATGTATACGATGATTTGGTCAAGATTACGGGGTATCCGCCATCTACAGTGGAATACCGTTTTACGGTGAATTGGTCAAGGTTGTAGAGGTCACATATGACGATGACTGTTCTGTTGTGCTGTTCGAGTGTAATTGGTATGACACGAGTAAACCGAGGGAAGAGCATGGGGTAACTCTTGTCAACACGTCTAATTTTTTTTGGGAATCAGAGCCGTACATCTTAGCTACTCAAGCAAAAAAAGTTTTTTACATAGACGAGATTAATTTAAGGAAATCACAAAAAGGTTGAAAAGTAGTATGGGAACTCAATGATAGACATGGATGGAGTCCTGAGTTATGGGGTGCAGAGTTGATGCCCACTGGTGGAGACTGGTGGTCCTTTGTGTGTTCTAAATAAATGCAATAAATAATCGAACCACAACCGCAAGTGTACGGTTGTCCCAAGTAATATAGTTGATAAAACAGATTCGTTCTCAGGGACGGATTGGTTGACTCTAATGCTTATCAAGTAGTGTTTAATTGCACGTAAACGCAGATAATTGATTTTAAGTTTGTTTTGTTGGTTATCTAATAACTAAGACAAATAATGAAAAGACTAAATTAATGCAAGTAAATAACTAGACGCAAGAAATTAAAGTGTTTACGCAAGATGAGAAAGCAGTACTTGAGATACGCAAGGATTTCATCTAACTCTTATTTATTCCATGTTTCGTTTAAGGGACAAATTGGTAAAAAGTAATGGTCGGGATTCTAAGGTCATCTTTACCCCCGTCAGGGTGGACTAAGGAGCTACTCTTAAATGCTACAAACCCCGTCAGGGTGATTATAGTCCATTCTTAAGTGATTAAGTTTATTTTACCCAATTGGCCATATGATTAATTACGCTCGTCAGAGTCAAATAATTTCTATCCTACATTCAATAAATGGTTCTGTATCTAAACCCTCCGTCAGGATGATCCAATTGCCACTAATTGGAATAGCCTAAATACTAACACCTGTTCCTAGTTCATGACGCTAAAAACAGTAAAATAATCTCAATTTATTGAAAAGAGTAAAAGCCCTAATTTAGTTTAATTCAATAAAAACCCAAATTCAACATTCGTTATTTCATAAAATTAAGATTCGCCCATTGTTTGTTCTCAAGCACTATGAATTATTTAGCTCATATTAAAACGAAATACTAAATTAAAACAGAAAGAATTCATGTTCTTCAATTACAGAAATAAAAGATAGAACCTAATTAAGAATCGGGTTTGGCTGTGATTTGGAGAAGATGACTTTCTCCAGCTCTAAGCTTTCTCCTTTTCCTTGCTTCTGACTTTCTCTCTGGACGCTCTCTTCTAAGGATGATTTAATTTGAAGAATAAAATGAGAGGTCCTGAATAATGAGGTCTAAAGACCTATTTATAATCATAAAATCGGATTAGGGCTTTTACTTAAGGATTAAGTAAAAATTAGAAAAGCCCAAGTCCACTAATTAAGCCCAAATCCCGTAACTGCTGATACACTTTCACTAAAACGGCTTTTTCCGCTTCGTTATGACCCCGATTGACCTCATTCCAGTTGCTAAAGTTCCGTAACTCGATAAGGAACATAATCTCTTCAAGGGTCAGCGGCTAAATCATCTCTTAAGCACCTCGACATCAGCAATCTATGGCCTGGAAAATAGATTTTCAGCTCTAAAAATAATATCTTCGGGATTTATCTTTAAGTCTTGACTCCATATCATGATCTTTGACTTTCTCCTCGGATTCCTCTTCTAGCTAACATCTAAAACCTGTAAACTTTACACTAAAAATACCAATATTACGCGCAAAAGTTTAATAAATCAAAATTACTAGAAATAAAATGGAAATTCCGGATTATTGCATATTAGCACCAAAAGTCTATCTAAATAATCAAATAAACACCAAAAATGATGTCTCCCAATGGCATAAAATTAGAACATTTAGGGAGACATCAAGACCCCCAACTCAAACCTTTGTCGTCCCGACAAAGCAAAACTAAATAAAACAAGGGGAATGAAGTAGATGCAAGAGAAAATAGAAGCTAGCAAATAAACCCTAAAGCAATTCTAAAGATAAATCTCATATAGCAAACATTAAGAACTAACATATACATACACTAATCATGCAACATCAAACATAAATAATCTCAATCATAAAATTAAAGTCGCAATGCTTGAAGGTTACACTTGTACTCATCTCTGTATGATGGCTATAGGGTGGTCATTAATCCTAACTCGCTTTGAACGCTCCACCTAGCGTATTCCCTATCAACAGAATCATAAATTCACTATGCACTTAGGAATCACGAGGTCTTTATGGTTTTAATAATGGCTTAAGGACGGTGTGGATGTATATTTGGTAAATTTGAAGTGAGCTTTTGGCTCTCTCCTCACTTACCATCAACAATGTCCTCGAGCTTGAGTTTACGCTAAAAAATGTTCTCACTCACCCATTTGACGCGCTAATGTTGTGTCCCCAATGTCAACCCAAATGAGACTAAGATGAATTCCAAAAATATTCCACTTTGCCGGTTTATTTTATTCTTTCTTTCTTTTTATTTTCTTTTTCATTTCTTCTCTTTTTTTTGTACAAGATACCCATGACCATCATTTTGATGTGAAAAGTCATGTCTCTTATAATTTTCTTTTTCTTTCTCTTTTTTTTTTTTTCTTTTATAAAATTCAAATCCCGGCAAAGGGTTACAAATAATAATATCATCTACCTTTTTGTGCCTCAATACAAACACATATAATCCCTTCCCAATGTAATTTCCCAAATGTGGACCCTCCACCCCAAACTCAAGCTCGAGACAAGTCTCAGGGTTGTGATTCAAGTGCGGGTCATTTGGTCATGCTTAATAATCTAAGGGATAATGGGCTTATATCGTGGCTACAAAAGAAAAGGCTTAAGGCTCAAAATTGGGCTAAGACGGATGAAATTATAATAAGGGATAGCAAGCTAAAAGGCTTCAAATGGATAACAAAGAACTGCCCCTATCATTTTCCTAAGTACATAGCTTGTCTTTAGTTCATATCTAGGTGGGTTCTCTACTAATTAGGATTTCACGTTCTACACACCAAACATATTCCTTAAGTACAAGCTTACTTCATTTGCATTGTTCATTAATTTTTCCTATCAATTACCTATGTTAGCATGCAATTGTAAGTGCGTTTTATGTTATTCCCTAAAGTCCACTATCTACTATCATAGATTCATCAAAAGTATGCTTAAAAGGGACATTTAAAATCTTCTACAGTCAAACGCAACTCCTAATTATTTTATTGAAAGCAATTAAAACAAATAAACACATAAAAACTGGGATGAGGCAACGAACCCCACCCCAAACTCAAAAATGAGTCGTGTCCCCACGACTCGAAAAGACTCAATAAAGCAATTAAACTAATATACACTAAATGAGAAAAGGATTGGAAAACATATCTGGATCGACACTAGGCCGATTACGTGTAGTCTCATGTTAAGGTTTTGAATACTACTTCATCAAGCTTTAAAGATCATTTAATTGTTGCATCCATCTTGACTAAAGTGTTCTTCATTACCTCGAACTCTTTTGCCATATTTCCCAAATCTTCATCATTTCCTATCTCTCTAAATCATCATCTCTTCTACGAAAATCTTTCCTTAACACCCAACTTTCCATCTTCATCATGTTCATCGTACCTTTTCCAACCTTCATGGTCATCTTTGATGACCCCAAACTCAATTTTTCACCTACTTAAGGATTACTTGCAAAATATATAATATTAATAGGCTCAAACAATTCACAATTCCTCCGCTAAATAACTAAAATAAATCTTAATTCCCAACTGGTAATAGAAAGAAAAGAAGAGTTCTAGCTATTTTACCGGATTGGCCATGGAATTTATGATGACTTGATACCTTGCACTTGCACTTGCAATCTCCAACCTTCAAATACCAAAGTTATTGATGAAATTTGTGTTGCTTGATATTGTTGAAAGTGGCACAGTAGTGGAACTGGTGATTTATTTGAGATGGGTATTTAATATCTATGGTGTTGGAAAGGTTTAAAGGATATAATTTAAGCTTTGGTGAAAAGAAATTTGGATTAAAACTTGAATTTCTTGGTGTTTTTGGAAAGACTTGTGATTGATGATGTGTTTGGATGATGTTTAGAGCGATGGATTGGTGATATTTTGGTGTTTTGATGATGAAATTTGAGTGTTTTTGGAGCTTTGGTTCGTCATCAATGGTGCTAAGTGGAGACGCAACCACGAGACGCAACTAATGCCGGGCCTCAAAACGCTGGGTCAGAAACTTTTAGCTGTTCATACGAAATTTTCGACTTCACCATTGGATAGAGCTCGAAAAGTTATGCGGTTTAGGCTCAAGAAAAAGTTAATTCCGACCTCCGAGCGTCAAGTTATGATCTTCCGAAGTTTTGATACCTGGGGTACAGCACCGAAAACGGGTACCCGCATTCTACAAACCGGGTACCCGGTTTCTACTGTATTGGAACCCAAAATTTTCATTCTTTTTCGTTCTAGGTATCCCAAACTCGTGACCTTTACTCCTGTAATCATCAAAAACAACTACCCTTCCTCATTTCTTAATAATAAACACTAAATTAACGAAAATCAAACGAATTTAAACTACGAATTCAAAAGACATGAAAGCAATTTAAAACATGGGTTGTCTCCCAAGAAGCACTTTTGTTTATTACGTCTTTAAGTTCGACGCGTTACCTTCCATGAAGATGGTATTGAGGCCCTTGCGGTTCTCCTCAGCTTGAATTCGCCTCGTCCTTGGCATGTAAGCTTTGAAACCTTCCCCCTTAAAATTTTATTCAATCGATTTCTGAAAGGGGGAGGGTAGTATCTCCGTTTCGCCTTCTTGCTTTCATGGCGAAACTCGTTCTTCACCACACGATAGTAGATAACCGTTCTCAACAGTATAAGCTCATTTGTATTTTCTTTAATCTCGCGTTCCTCTTTAAAGTGTGGTGGGTAGGTGCTTCTCCTTGCCGCTTTACTCTTGCGGTGTAGCACCTTCCTTGCGTAGCACCTATTGATCATTTTTAATAATAGAGGTGATTCCGATATTTTATCTCTAATTATGACTAGGGGTGGAGATAGTGATTGGTGAACTTTTTGTGGTGGGAATTCGATTTCTCTTTTATTATGAAGCTTTAACTCTTCAATTGATTTCTCAACCACTTCACATTCGTCTTCGCTTTCAATCCAATCTTCCACTATTACTTCATCATATTCTCGATGTGGAATCTGAATCTCGATCACCTCTTCTTCTTGTTCGCGTTCAGTATCTGGATCATGTGCACGCACCATAGGAATAGCAATCTCAACTTCAATTTCTAGGATTTTTGTTGCTACTCCTTCTTCCACCATGCTAATAGGATTGTTAACCACATGGTGGTCTTCATTTATAACCGGCATGATGGTCATATCACTATCAATAGTATCTTCCTTCAACACCTCCTCCTCAACTACTTCATAAGACATACTACCAGTTTCAACTAAGTTAGGAGGGTTGTTTCGGGCAGCCATTTCATCTAGGCTCTGTTGTATGAGTGCATGGGTGGCTTTGAATTCCTCATCTCTTGCCTTACGCTCTGGTTCTCCTGCTTGAAATTCCTCGCGTAGGCGATTGACTCTCTCTAGTAGTGTCTCTTGCTGATAGTGTTGAGGTGAGGGTTGTTGAATGTTTTCAACCCAATGGTTGTTCCATCCTTGCTCCTGGGGATAGTGATATGATGATTGTTGTTGATTATTCCCGATCCATTGATTGTTCCATCCTTGTTCTTGCGGGTATTGATAAGGTTGTTGGTAGAAGTTACTACCCCATTGTTGTTGTCCCGAAGAGTCTTCCCAATAATCATATGGATCAGGATCTGGGTAATGTCCTCTATACATCTTTCAATCAAATCTCTTGAACATTACGTAAATAAAGGACCTGTAAAAACAAAACAAAAACAAAAACAAGCGTAAAACTGAAAAATAAAAATAAATGCAACTATCACTAAAGGATAAACACCGTGGTCACACGCTACCGTCCCCGGCAGCGGCGCCAAAAACTTGGTGGTCCTTTGTGTGTTCTAAATAAATGCAATAAATAATCGAACCACAACCGCAAGTGTTGGTCCTTTGTGTGTTCTAAATAAATGCAATAAATAATCGAACCACAACCGCAAGTGTACGGTTGTCCCAAGTAATATAGTTGATAAAACAGATTCGTTCTCAGGGACGGATTGGTTGACTCTAATGCTTATCAAGTAGTGTTTAATTGCACGTAAACGCAGATAATTGATTTTAAGTTTGTTTTGTTGGTTATCTAATAACTAAGACAAATAATGAAAAGACTAAATTAATGCAAGTAAATAACTAGACGCAAGAAATTAAAGTGTTTACGCAAGATGAGAAAGCAGTACTTGAGATACGCAAGGATTTTATCTAACTCTTATTTATTCCATGTTTCGTTTAAGGGACAAATTGGTAAAAAGTAATGGTCGGGATTCTAAGGTCATCTTTACCCCGTCAGGGTGGACTAAGGAGCTACTCTTAAATGCTACAAACCCCGTCAGGGTGATTATAGTCCATTCTTAAGTGATTAAGTTTATTTTACCCAATTGGCCATATGATTAATTACGCTCGTCAGAGTCAAATAATTTCTATCCTACATTCAATAAATGGTTCTGTATCTAAACCCTCCGTCAGGATGATCCAATTGCCACTAATTGGAATAGCCTAAATACTAACACCTGTTCCTAGTTCATGACGCTAAAAACAGTAAAATAATCTCAATTTATTGAAAAGAGTAAAAGCCCTAATTTAGTTTAATTCAATAAAAACCCAAATTCAACATTCGTTATTTCATAAAATTAAGATTCACCCATTGTTTGTTCTCAAGCACTATGAATTATTTAGCTCATATTAAAACGAAATACTAAATTAAAACAGAAAGAATTCATGTTCTTCAATTACAGAAATAAAAGATAGAACCTAATTAAGAATCGGGTTTGGCTGTGATTTGGAGAAGATGACTTTCTCCAGCTCTAAGCTTTCTCCTTTTCCTTGCTTCTGACTTTCTCTCTGGACGCTCTCTTCTAAGGATGATTTAATTTGAAGAATAAAATGAGAGGTCCTGAATAATGAGGTCTAAAGACCTATTTATAATCATAAAATCGGATTAGGGCTTTTACTTAAGGATTAAGTAAAAATTAGAAAAGCCCAAGTCCACTAATTAAGCCCAAATCCCGTAACTGCTGATACACCTTCACTAAAACGGCTTTTCCCGCTTCGTTATGACCCCGATTGACCTCATTCCAGTTGCTAAAGTTCCGTAACTCGATAAGGAACATAATCTCTTCAAAGGTCAGCGGCTAAATCATCTCTTAAGCACCTCGAAATCAGCAATCTATGGCCTGGAAAATAGATTTTCAGCTCTAAAAATAATATCTTCGGGATTTATCTTTAAGTCTTGACTCCATATCATGATCTTTGACTTTCTCCTCGGATTCCTCTTCTAGCTAACATCTAAAACCTGTAAACTTTACACTAAAAATACCAATATTACGCGCAAAAGTTTAATAAATCAAAATTACTAGAAATAAAATGGAAATTCCGGATTATTGCATATTAGCACCAAAAGTCTATCTAAATAATCAAATAAACACCAAAAATGATGTCTCCCAATGTCATAAAATTAGAACATTTAGGGAGACATCAGAGACACGAGTGTCAATATCCCTTTAGTGAGCACCGAGACGATTTCCGATCCGGTGAACTTGGCATCCACCGAGGAGATCGAGATTGACCCTGCTCATTTTTTTGTTGCTTTGAATTTTGACATGGTTGTTGATGAAAACGAGGAAATTGAAGATGACACCTTGGATGAATACGGTGATGAGGAAGAACCCATTGAGGTTGATAGTGATGACGAACCTATAGTTGTTAGTGGATATGATTCTGAGTAGGAGTTTTTTTTTTCTTTGGGTTTATTTGTATTAAAACATTTTATTTACTTAAACTTTTTATGTTTGACTCTAAACACTTAACTTTGACCCTAAACACTTAACTTTGACTCTAAACACTTAACTTTGACCACAAACACTCAACTTTGACTCTAAACACTTAACTTTGACCACGAACACTCAACTTTGACTCTAAACACTTAACTTTGACCACAAACACTTAACTTTGACTCTAAACACTTAACTTTGACCACAAACACTCAACTTTGACTCTAAACACTTAACTTTGACCACAAACACTTAACTTTGACCACAAACACTCAACTTTGACTCTAAACACTTAACTTTGACCACAAACACTTAACTTTGACTCTAAACACTTAGCTTTGACTCTAAACACTCAACTTTGACTCTAAACACTTAACTTTGACCACAAACACTTAACTTTGACTCTAAACACTTAGCTTTGACTCTAAACACTCAACTATGACCACAAACACTTAGCTTTGACTCTAAACACTTAACTTTGACCACAAACACTTAACTTTGACTCTAAACACTCAACTATGACCACAAACACTCAACTTTGACTCTAAACACTTAACTTTGACCACAAACACTTAACTTTGACTCTAAACACTTAACTTTGACTCTAAACACTCAAATTGACCACAAACACTCAACTTTGACTCTAAACACTTAACTTTGACTCTAAACACTTAACTTTGACTCTAAACACTCAACTTTGACTCTAAACACTCAACTATGACCACAAACACTCAACTTTGACCCTAAACACTTAACTTTGACTCTAAACACTTAACTTTGACCCTAAACACTTAACTTTGACTCTAAACACTTAACTTTGACCACAAACACTTAACTTTGACTCTAAACACTCAACTATGACCACAAACACTCAACTTTGACTCTAAACACTCAACTTTGACCACAAACACTTAACTTTGACCACAAACACTTAACTTTGACCACAAACACTTAACTTTGACCACAGACACTTAATTTAAATATTGAATTTAATTTAAATGATTATTTGGTATTGAATTAAAATATTGGATAATTGTATAGTGTTTAGTGTTTTTTTTGTTAGAAAAAAAAAAATTCTAGCGACTACATTTGACTTATAGCGACTAGTTCATGTACATGAACTAGTCGCTAATGAGTCTAGAGAACTAGCGACTACTTTTTAGTCGCTAAACATCGAAATAAAGTCCCCAAAACCGATGGCGGTCCATTTTCCCGCCCACGAAAGGACACGCGTTTCACTCAGCTGTCTAGCGACTACAATGTAGTCGCGAAAGACAAGTTGACTTGGTCAAACATCAATCTAGCGACTATTTTGCTTGGTTCTAGCGACTACAAGATGTAGTCGCTAGAAAAAAAGCCCTATATCTAACCGAGAGCTCACTCTTCTCTTTCATTTCTTATACACTAAACACCAAAAAACGAGAGCAAAAATTGCAGCCATCCAAGCTCCGATTCAAGCATCAAAGGTAATCAAATCCAACCCCTAATCTTATTCCATTCCATTTACTATCTATTAGAAAGCTTTTTTTAATCAATTTTTATATTTTCTAATAATTTTTTTCTTTGTTTGTGTTTCAATCCGAATCAATATGGCTTGGATTCTTCCCCAAATCAGCTCCAATCTCTTCCAATAAGGTAAGTTTTCCAATCCTTTTTTATCTTTTAATTTCTATGCTTTTTTTTTATTTTTTTCTTTGATGATTTCATGGATTTCTTTAATTCCGAGAATTGTATGTGTTGTTAGTGTGTTGTATGCATCATTTTAAGCCTAAAATTTATGTTAAATGGCCTAAAAAATATTTTTTTGGAAATCTAATTAATTTTTCCCATTTTTTTTTGTGTTTGATTCTTAAATCCGAATATAGTATGTGTTCTTAGTGATTCATTTTTGTTATTTTAAGCATGTAATATCATGGGTTATGATTAAAAATTAAGTATGATGATTTTTCGGGATTTTTGTTAATTTTTGTTATGATTTTTAGTAAATTTTAGATTTTAAAAGTGCAAAAATTGTGTTAAAAAATGTGATGTAATGAAATTGTGTTTAAAATTGTGTTAAAAATAACTGAGGGACCTTTATGCAATTTTTCAAGTATTATGTTAGGGACTTCTATGCAATTTAAAACTACATAGGGACTTTTATGCAATTTAAAAAAATATTTACGAATTTTTATGCAATTTTAGAAAAATTAAATATGGACTTTTATGCAATTTTAAAAAATATAGGAATTTTTATGCAATTTTAGAAAAATTAAATATGGACTTTTATGCAATTTTAAAAAATATAGGAATATTTATGCAATTTTAGAAAAATTAAATATGGACTTTTATGCAATTTTAAAAAATATAGGAATATTTATGCAATTTAAAAAAATATAGGGAATTCAGTTTACTATATAATAATAGAATTTTAAATATCAAAAAAAATATAAATTAATTTATTATATGACTAATATAATTATTTTTTGTATAATACAGATTGTACGTGTGCTATATATATTGGATGCTTAAGTATGATTTATTTACGTTTTTAATTTATTTGAATTATTTTATTTATGATTGTAATAATTTATTTAATTTTATTTTCATGTTTTTTATTTTTGGTGATGTAATAATTTAGTTTTTTTATGTTATTTTTTATTCTGTATTTTAATTTACCTATAAAATGCTAGATGACCGATGTCATGTCTCGACAGCACGGAGGGGATGGTGGGGGTAGGGACCCAAACCAAAATCCGAACCGAAACTTAGCCGACTGTGCAAACCAACCTGGTAAATAAACAAATTCAACTTTAATTTAATTTAATTTTAACAAATAAAATCACTACTAATTAATTTAATTTTAAAACAGATCCCCCTAGACGGAAAACAAGAGGTGGAGGTGCCCTAAAAACTGCGATGAAGGCACTAAAAGCTATTGGGTGGCCTTTGCCGGTCAACTTTTGTGTGTTAGACGACACGTGGAGTCCAACAGGCAAGTACGGACACCTCGTTGCGCAAGTGATTGGGATTGCCGTTCGAGAGAGGATTCCGCCCTATCACCCGAGATGGAAAAAAGTGCCGGACGCGCACAAAAACGCCGTGATTAAGAGATTAGCGGTATAAATTTAATTTTTAATATTTTTTTAACTTAATTTATTATTCTAATTTAAATTTAAATAATGTATTTTTTTTCAGAAATATTTTGACATAAAGACTTGGAGAAAGAGGAAAGACTGGGATGAGATTTACGGAAATTTGGACGATACAATGAGGATGAGGTTTAAGGATTACAAATATTATGTGAAGAAGCATTATTGGAGAAAAGGTTTGAAGCCGGATTGGATATCGGATGAGGTGTGGGCTAAGTGCTGTGAGTATTGGGGCTCAAGAAAAGCTAAGGTGAAATCTTGATGATTTTTAATTTTAGTATATATTTAAAATTATAATTGTTTGTATTAATAATTGAATTTTATATTTTTTCAGAATCAAGCGAAAGAAAATCAAAAGAATCGAGAAAAGAAGAAAAACAAGAGTGGAGCGGGGTCGAGGAGGTATTCCCGAACTCGGGATATGCTATACGAGGTGGTTTTTTATTTAAGTGACTTTTTTAATTATTAATTTATTATTTATTTTGAATATTTTTAATTTTTCTGAAACAGGGTGAAGAATTAATCCCGGGAGGGAATCTGGTGATAAGGGACGAGGCTACCCAACAAGACATCCCTATTCCGCGTATGGGTGGTTTTTACGAGGTTGTGGGGAAAACCAAGAAGACCAGAGAGTGGAGGTCAGTGGGCTACGAAAAAGCCGATGTGAGTTTTTTTTATAACTTTATTATTAATTATTTTTTTCATCTAAAGTCAAATGTAATTGATATATTGTTTATTATGTAACAGAAATTGCTTAAGGACGCGATGAAGGAAAAGGTGACTCAAAGTCAAGCTGAGTCAACCGATTGGGGAGGAATGAGTCAAAAGGAGCAATACGATTACATTAAGAGCACCGCGAAGGAGGTTGGGTCACCGAAGAGGAGCTTTATTCCGGGCATTTGCCGTCCGAGGAAATCGAAGAAGAAGGCTAATACTACTCCAGCCCGGAACGAGCAGCACGAGGAGATGATGGCGGCGATTAACGAGCTCCGAGTGTCCAGCGGTCTTCCCCCATTCCCCCGCCCTGAAGGATCTACTAGCACCGCGCCTCCACCTTTTTCGATGGCTGTTGTGAATGATGTCATCGCGTACGTTAATCAGTTGAGGGCAGATAAAGGCGAGACCCCCGTCCAGCCTATGAATGCGGGCCCCATCCTCCTAGCGATGATGAAGATGAAGAAGATGATGATAGTAGTAGTAGTAGTGGTGAAGATGTTGAAATGGATGTTGATATGGATGAAGATGATGTCGAGCTCGGGAATGATGAAGACATTTATAGACGGCAAGGATTTTAGTTATTGTGGATGTTTGATATTTATCATATTTTAAGACTTTTGGTTTAATTTTGTTTGGTTTGTATTAAGACTTTTATTTTATTTTGGTGTATGACTTAACTTTGACCTGGTTTGACCGGGTTTGACTTTGGTTTATTTACATATTTTAATTAATTATTTTGAATTGTTAATTTTATTTTTATTTATTAATTTTTTAATTTAAAAAAAAGTAAAAAAATATGATTTTCGAATTATTTTTAATTACAGAATTGGAATTAAAAATAATTCGAAAATTATGTTTTTTTTTTTTTTTTTAAATTAAAAAATTACTAGTAGCGACTACATAGTAGTCGACATTGACTACTATGTGTAGTCGCTATACCTTGTAGCATTAACGACTACAATGTAGTCGTTATTAAGCTTAACATTTTTCGACTACAAAGTAGTCGCTAGATATGTTATCTTTTCTCTACTACAAAGTAGTCGCTAGAAGAAGCGATATCTAGCGACTACATTGTAGTCGTTAATAATAGCACGGTCTATAACGACTATTTATACCCCCGTAGTCGTAAGGATTACATTCTAACGACAACTTTTTCGCGACTAATTTCTAACGACTACTTGTAGTCGTTAAATCCTTCATCTGACTTCTAGCGACTACTTTATTTATTTTTAGCGACTACTCCTGTAGTCGCGAGACCCTTGACGCGGTGTAGTGTTAAGATAAGTAATTAATTTCCTCTATTTTTACTAAACTACCCTTAACCAACTAAGTAAATGCATTTAATGCTGATAACTTTATATTTATTAAATAAAGATAAAATTGGTAGAAAGTGTAAAAAAGTTCATTGATATGTTAAATGGACAACCTTTTGTGGACATCTAATTTCAGAAATTGTGACAAATATTGATGGACGGAGGGAGTACTTTGTTGGAGATATACTCTCTCCAATAATGCATTTGATAAAGTCAAAAAATGGTTTTTACCTTTCCCACATCGGTGGGATATAGGAACCAATGACCATTTTTATACTTAGTGATTTTAACTAAGTTCAAATAGCCAATAATCATGTACATGGCAAAGCAATGATCTAGCCCACACGCGCGCACCACCACCACCACCCACCCGCCCGACCCGGCCCGGCTCCGGCACCGGCACCGGCGACGGCGACGGCGTAAGGCGTGGGTCGTGGGTCGTGGGGAGTTTGGGGAGTTTGGGGAGTCAAAAAATGAAAAATGAAATGGATTTTGTACCAGCTCTTATAGTAGTAGTTGACCACTCCAACTCAAACGTAGAAGACAAACCTCCACCAATCTCGCACGCGTTAAAGGGATAGGATATCCAGCTGCTGTTACTTAGTCAAATAAAACGTGGGAATTGAGAATAGGAAAGTCAAAACGTATCAGTTACAAGATTGTGGGGGTTACAAGGCAATCAAAAACGTCAAATCAATTCCGGGAGGGAATCATGGGATTTAATGGACGTTTCTGACTTGGGTATTCCACTCCTCACCCCTATATATAGTGCTCTCATTCCACTCTCTACAGCTACGAACACTCTAAAGAAAAAAACACTCTGCCTCACCACCTCTCTCTATATTTTCCTAGTAGTTCTGTTAGAGATACCGGTCACGCCGGAATATCTTTTTAACAACGGTGACGATTGTGTGTTTTTCCTTTTCCGTGTAAGTGTATCGTTTTTGTTATTTCCGTGTAACATTTTGATTACGATTTTTATAATCGTATTTCCGTGTAATTGTTATTCGATTGTTGTAATCGTATTTCGATTTTTGTAATAGTTAGTTTCTTTCAAAAATCTTTTTCTTTTCATTTGTTTTTCTGGAAACCATTTTCTCCTGTACAACTGGTGGTTATTTAATATAACAATTTAAAAAGATATTCCTTTTCTTTTCCACCGGTTATTTTAGAAAATGGCTCTTCCTATTTCGGCTGTTGGTTCCTCTTTGAACACTAAGCCACTTCTCGACGCGAATAAGTTAGAGCCCCTTAATGGTTCTAACTATAAGCGTTGGGCGCAAAAAATAATGATATGCCTTGAACAGTATGAACTTGACTTTGCTATAGTCGAGGCTCCTCCACTTTTGGAGATTGGAGCTCATACTGAACAAGAGCTAGCTAGGCATGCTGCCCTCGAATCTAGGTTCAAAAGAGCTAACACCATGGCTCGGGGCTGGATGTTGAACAATGTTACTAATCCCATCTTTGACCTCCTTGCCAAAGAGAAATCGGCAAAGGTCATATGGGAAACTCTCGAGAAGAAATATGGGGCTGATGATTCGGGTAAGAAAAAGTACGTGACTGGGAATTGGTATAACTTTAGACTTACGGATCAGAAACCCATGACTGAACAACTTCACGTGTACGAGAACCTATGCGCGGAGGTTATCGCCGAAGGCATGAAGATGTGTGAAATTCTTCAAGCCAACATTTTGCTTGAGAAATTTCCCCCATCTTGGAGTGAATACCGCAACCACCTCAAGCACAAAAAGAAAGAAATGACCCTCCAAGAGCTCATCAGCCACATCCAAGTCGAAGAAGCAAATCGATTAAAGGATAAGTCAATCTCTTTCCCTTCTCATTCCTCCAAAGCTAATCTAGTCGAAGGTTCTGGCCAAGGTAACAAAGACAGGTTCAAAGGGAAGGGAAAGCAACAAGGGTCCAACAAATCTAAGTCTGGGGGAAACAAGAATCGCGGCAACTCCAACAAACAAGGTGGAGGATTCAAGATCTCTGGTAAGATTCAAAAAACTAAAGGGGCATGTTACTGTTGTGGCAAAGAAGGGCACAAAGCTTTTGAATGTCCCCAGAGAGCTGGCCAGGGTCCCAAAGCTGCCGCGAATCTGACTGAGACCGAAGAAATCATTGCTGCGGTAATGGTTGAGGTAAACTTGGTAGAGAATAAGAGCGAGTGGATCCTTGACACTGGAGCTTCTCGTCATTTCTGCGCAAACAAATCCTTGTTCAAGAAATTCGAAAAGGCAACTGATGGTGAGTGTGTGTACTTGGGTGACTCTTCCACCGCTACTGTTCTTGGTAAGGGTCAAGTTCCCCTCAAACTCACATCTGGTAAGACTCTTGAACTAAATGATGTTCTCTTCGTTCCCTCTCTCCGTAGGAACTTAGTTTCCGGGGCTCTCCTTAATAAAGTTAGTCTCAAACTTGTTTTCGAGGGGGGTAAAGTCATTATCACCAAAAATGACGAATTCGTGGGGAAAGGGTACCTTAATAATGGCTTGTTTGTTTTAAACACTGTAACCCCTAATGAGAATGCATCTAATTCCGCTTATATTGTTGAGTCCGTTCAAACGTGGCACGGTAGACTAGGCCATTTAAATGTTGCGTCTATTAAAAGGCTTAAAAATCTTGGACTAATACCCGTTAACAACGTGGATGACTTTGAAAAATGTCAAATATGTGTAGAGTCCAAACTTGCGAAAAAACCTTTTAAACCCGTTACCACGAGACAAACTAAACTACTTGAATTAGTTCATTCGGACTTAGCTGATTTTAAAAACTCCGCTAGTAGAGGTGGAAAACTTTATTACATAACCTTTGTAGATGACTACTCTTGGTTTACTAAAGTGTATCTTCTTAAAACTAAAGATGAGGCGGAAAATGCGTTTTTAAAATATAAAGCCGAAGTTGAAAACCAACTAGATTGTAAAATCAAACGACTTAGGTCCGATAGAGGAGGCGAGTATAGTTCTAATTCCCTTAAAGAGTTTTGTGAAACAAATGGGATTATCCACGAACTTAGTGCCCCTTATACACCCCAACAAAACGGCATAGCAGAAAGAAAGAATAGGTCCCTTAAAGAGACTATGAATGCCATGTTAATTAGTTCAGGTTTACCAAACAACATGTGGGGGGAAGCTGTCTTGTCAGCCTGTTATGTACTTAATAGGGTACCGCATAAATCCCTAGAAAAGACCCCGTATGAAATGTGGAAGGGTTTTCCACCAAACCTGAAATTTTTAAAAGTGTGGGGGTGCCTTGCCAAAGTCAAACTACCTGATTTTAAAACTGTCACCGTTGGTCCCAAAACCATTGACTCAATTTTCATAGGGTACGCTCAGAATAGTGCGGCTTACAGATTCTTGTCATTAGAAGATAACTCTATCTGTGAATCTAGAGACGCTGAATTCTTTGAACATGTTTTTCCTTTGAAAGATTTAAATTCTGTTAATACTTCTTTACCTGTTGATAATTTATCTACTAATGATGTGGTACCTCTTTGTGATGTTTTTCCTAACCCCTCCACTTCCATGGAGCCTAGTAGTATTCCCGAGGAAGAACCTAGGAGAAGTAAGAGGCGCAGGATCGAGTCTAGCTTCGGCCCTGACTTTATAACAGCCTTTATAACAGAAGGTTCTCACATCGATCTATTAGACGAACAGGTAGTCAATTGTTTCCTCATGGAGGATGACCCAAAAACTTATGATGATGCTTTAAAATCTATAGATGCTAGTTTTTGGAAAGAGGCTATTAACAGTGAACTTGAGTCAATCAAAAGTAACCATACATGGGAATTAACCGACTTACCTAGGGGTAGCAAAGCGATTAGTAGCAAATGGATTTTTAAGAAAAAACTGAGACCCGATGGCTCAATAGAAAAATTCAAAGCCAGACTTGTTATTAAGGGCTTCACCCAAAAGAAAGGTCTAGACTACTTTGACACTTATTCCCCAGTGACCAAAATTGCCACGATAAGAACCCTTATTGCTTTAGCCGTCATTCACGAACTTGTAATACATCAAATGGATGTCAAAACCGCGTTCTTGAACGGAGATCTAGATGAAGAGATCTACATGGCTCAACCTGAAGGGTGTGTGGTCCCTGGTCAAGGGGACAAAGTGTGTAAGTTGAAAAAATCCTTGTATGGTTTGAAACAGGCACCGAAAAAATGGTATGAAAAACTAGATAGTACTCTCATCTCATATGGGTTTATAGCTAACACTTCTGATTCATGTGTTTACTCCAAGGTAACAAATTCAGAGTGTGTTATCATCTGCCTTTATGTAGATGACATGCTCATCTTTGGTACTACTATTCATATTATAAATGAGACTAAATGTTTCTTGTCTTCCAGATTCGACATGAAAGACATGGGAGAAGCTGATGTGATACTTGGGGTAAAAATCATTAGAAGCAGTAATGGTATTACCCTGAATCAGTCTCATTACGTAGAAAGGATGCTGAAGAAGTTCAATTCCTTTGATGTAACGCCTGTAAATACTCCTTATGATTCTAGCATTAACTTATCTAAACATGTTGGGGATGCTGTATCCCAAAATGAATATGCTAAAATCATAGGAAGTGTAATGTTCTTAATGAACTATACTCGACCCGATATTGCCTATACCGTAAGCAGACTTAGTCGCTATACTCATAACCCAAGTAGTGACCACTGGGTTGCACTTCGCCGTCTATTGAAATACTTGAGGGGTACCATCGATCTAGGCTTGCACTATAACAAATTCCCTGCAGTCCTTGAGGGTTTTTGTGATGCAAACTGGATCTCTGACAATGACGAAGTAAACTCCACCAGTGGTTACGTGTTCTCCTTAGGGGGAGGTGCTATATCGTGGAAGTCTTCCAAACAGACTTGTATAGCACGCTCCACCATGGAGTCTGAGTTCATAGCACTAGAGTTAGCTGGGCAAGAAGCTGAGTGGTTGAGAAGTCTCTTATCGGATGTGCCACTTTGGGAAGGAAGTGCCACACCTGTATGTATCCACTGTGATTCACAAGCAGCCATTGGAGTCGCTCATAATAGCGCCTATAATGGGAAAAAGAGACATATTCGCATCAGACATGGGTCAGTAAGACAATTACTGAAGAATGGTGTGATAGCCTTGGAATTTGTACGATCAGAGGAGAATCTAGCTGATCCGTTCACCAAAGGCTTAACCAGGAGACTAGTCCTGGAGACGTCGAGGGGGATGGGTCTAAAACCCACTAAGTGGGAACATGTGACTAATGAGTCAATGTAATTTACCCATCCCTAAGGCTCAAACCTAAATCGTCTTGTTCATAGCCACTTGTGGTGGTTCTTTTGAGAAGGACCTGATGAAAAAGACGTACCGAGTGTTGAACTCACATTGAATTCATAGCCTTTGTGGTGGTTCTTTTGAGAAGGACTTGATGAATTCAAGGGTAACATTGAAACCCAAATATTCATGGTAGAGTGTTGAGGAGACGTCCTTGCACCACTCTCAAATGAATAAATCCACCAAGTTCATAGCCCTTAAAGGGTGGTCCTTAGAGAAGGACTTGATGAACCAAAAGGTGATGTCAGAGGGGACCATAACCTTGAATCAGGTAGAGTATGTGCTGTGAGGGTCTCGATCGATAACCGTTAAAGTTCAAGAGTAAGTTCACTTAAACGGAATTCGGTGGTTGCCTCACTTCACTACGTGTCAATTCAAATCGCAAGATATTGACACGTAAGTACAATTCACCTATTCTTCTTTCTGGAACCTTCTCACAAAACCTTTTGTTGACCTTCAAATGTGTGGGGGATTGTTGGAGATATACTCTCTCCAATAATGCATTTGATAAAGTCAAAAAATGGTTTTTACCTTTCCCACATCGGTGGGATATAGGAACCAATGACCATTTTTATACTTAGTGATTTTAACTAAGTTCAAATAGCCAATAATCATGTACATGGCAAAGCAATGATCTAGCCCACACGCGCGCACCACCACCACCACCCACCCGCCCGACCCGGCCCGGCACCGGCACCGGCACCGGCGACGGCGTAAGGCGTGGGTCGTGGGTCGTGGGTCGTGGGGAGTTTGGGGAGTTTGGGGAGTCAAAAAATGAAAAATGAAATGGATTTTGTACCAGCTCTTATAGTAGTAGTTGACCACTCCAACTCAAACGTAGAAGACAAACCTCCACCAATCTCGCACGCGTTAAAGGGATAGGATATCCAGCTGCTGTTACTTAGTCAAATAAAACGTGGGAATTGAGAATAGGAAAGTCAAAACGTATCAGTTACAAGATTGTGGGGGTTACAAGGCAATCAAAAACGTCAAATCAATTCCGGGAGGGAATCATGGGATTTAATGGACGTTTCTGACTTGGGTATTCCACTCCTCACCCCTATATATAGTGCTCTCATTCCACTCTCTACAGCTACGAACACTCTAAAGAAAAAAACACTCTGCCTCACCACCTCTCTCTATATTTTCCTAGTAGTTCTGTTAGAGATACCGGTCACGCCGGAATATCTTTTTAACAACGGTGACGATTGTGTGTTTTTCCTTTTCCGTGTAAGTGTATCGTTTTTGTTATTTCCGTGTAACATTTTGATTCCGATTTTTATAATCGTATTTCCGTGTAATTGTTATTCGATTGTTGTAATCGTATTTCGATTTTTGTAATAGTTAATTTCTTTCAAAAATCTTTTTCTTTTCATTTGTTTTTCTGGAAACCATTTTCTCCTGTACAACTGGTGGTTATTTAATATAACATACTTTTCAAACACAATTGTGCGACATCTTATGTGTCGGGGGTAATGAGATAGTAGAACATATCTTTTGAGTCATTCCTCAACTAGGAGTATGAGAACCGATCATTTATGCAAATCTGCGTGGATCTAAGGTCATTTTGCTCGATTGTTTGTTTTAACTTTTTTAACAATATGATCTCGTTGGAATTTATGAAAACTCATATCATCATATTTTACTTCGAGAAAACCACTTGCTATGAGAAAATAATTGATAATATTATTTGAAAAACTTTAGCGGAGATATATTAATATGTAGCTTTCAACCCCCCTACCCTTCTCGGATGGAACCTCAACCCATGTCAGGATAATGTGACGACTCAATGCTCATTCAAAAACAAGGGAACAATCTAATGTGATATTTCTTTCGTGTCTCCAAATAATCTTGCAAGAATTGCGACAATTTGTATCAGCTCAGAATGAAAGTTTATGACCTTAACATCAAAAGTATTAAAGTGTAAATCGTCAATACTCATTAGAGGGCGAAACTAATGATATACTTTTTTGTTAGCCTGAAAGCTAATGATAATTTACATGTTTGTGTTTTGGTCGAAAATGTTAGTATTGACTATTAATTATTATAAAATCGAAAAAAAGTCTAAATACTATTTTGAGCGCCAATAATCTCTTCCCACTACATATTTTTAATCACAAATCAGTTATAACTTTAATAAATCTCGTTTGCTCTTTTAAAGTTTATTTAGAAAGCACAATATATTTAATGTCTTTAAAACTTATCTTCACCGGAAAATGTTGTTACGTAATCTACTTTTCTCATGGGTTATGTTATTTGATCAACCAGAAAAAGAAAAGTTGTTAGTAAAAGTGATGATGATAAGGGGATAGAATCAATGAATGGCTTTTGAGATTGTTGTTGGTGTGAGCTGTAAATTAGATAAATAAATAGACTGGCAAGGATAGTGAACTTTTCAACTGAGTACATTTTGTTGTAGATAAGTGGACTTCGCTGGTGAAGACATGCATCTTGAAGTAGACAATATTTTATTTTTTTTCTAAATCTTTCTCATTAAACTTCTAAAATTATTACAAAGTTAACCAATTCCCGTAAGAACAGTTTCAGTTTTGATTATTTCATCTAACCTAGATGGGTACGTGTCTAGACACGAGCCTTGTATTTTGCCACTTAGCTTATACTTAGCTACCCTATCGGCTAGTCTATTCCTACTACGTATAATCCATCGAAAAATAGGTTTACAATCCTCGAACACAAAATAAATACTTTTAATAATATTACAAATTAATGGAGAATTAAAATGGTTCCTAAGCTCTAAAGGCTGCATAACTTGGAGGCAATCATTCTCTATAATCACGCTTTGAGGAGGAAAATCTCGAGCGAGAAGACAAGCTTTTAGCACCTCCATTGCTTCTGCCTCTTTAGAGCTTTCCACCTTAACCTTCCATGCTTTGCAAAATAGCACTTTACCTGAAAAGTCCCTAGCAACACAAGATATAGCTCCATTATTATCTTTAGTAGCTGCATCACAATTAATTTTTATAAAATTTATGGGTGGAGGAATCCATTTAAGTACTTGTTCATTATTTTCTACCTCTTTACTTACCTCGGTTTCATGAGTTTGATTTCTACCTTTCTTAGATATAAGATTTTTATTATCCTTCAGTTTATAATTAACATCATTAGGATAAATTGTATTTTGATACTCTTCCCACTCTTTTTTAGCGTTATCTAAGCATTTTAAAGGGTCAAGCTTTTTGCTCTTGTATTTATATGCGCATCTACCTTTCCAAATATGCCATAAGATGGTGCATATTTGTTCCATCATAAATTTAGTATCTATTCCTGCCTCCTTCCTATTCTCTTTCAAACTTGCCATCCATACATCTATCTTAGAGGTAGATTGGTTACAAGTTATCAAGTTAAAAGGGGAAGCAAACCAAATGGCTCTAGTCCATTCACAATTTAATAACATATGCTCAACACTTTCAGGTTCTTTATTACAAATATCACACATTGGGCTAGAAGTAATTTTTCTTTTATACACATTTTCATTTGTAGGTAATAGATGTTTCACTACTTTCCATATGAAATTTTTAATTTTTGGTGCTACCTTTAAACCCCAAATCATTTCCATACCGAGGTATCAATTTGATGTGAGGAGGTAGCCTTATTTGTGCAGCTATTCTTCTCCTCACATTCTTTTTTATTTTTCATTATATAGTAACATTTTTTAACCGATCATGTATCCAGTAAGGAATATCCTTACCTCCAGAAATTGGGATAAGTGTATTAAAAATAGATATTGCTACCTCATTAGGATACGCACTTTGTATAATATCAATATTCCACCTCCTATCATTATTAACCATTAGATCATTTACTTTTTGTAAATCATTTCTACTAGGTTTAATAATCTCATTATATCCATTTATCCATTTATCAGTATGTATATTTATAGTGTATCCATTTCCTACCTTCCATTTTATATCTTCTTTAATAGCATTTCTTCTATAGATTAAACTCTTCCATCCCAAGGATGGTTTACTCCCTAAATTTGCTTCCATGAAGGAAGTAATTGGAAAATAACTCAAAGGAAGATTGATTTTTAGGCTTAAAATTGGAATTATCTCAAAAAAAATTCTTCACTCAAGTAATAATATTAATTTAAAAATTTAATAATAACATTTAATATAATATAAAAAGAGAAACTTTATTTTAATTTCTTTATCATTTATTGAAGCATAGGTTAGGTATACGCTGCATAGTTATTCAATATTCATAGCCAACATCCTCTGTCAAGCAATTTTACTTTCAAGTACATAACAGCAAATTTAATTGCTACATATTATTTAATATTTATAGTTAAAAAATCCACCAAAATTTTATTGTAAAGAGGAGAGCTTGTATTATTTTTAGTGTAGTATCATATTTAGTCACCACATGACACAAACTGATAGTTCACGGTAAGATGACCATTGAAGACTCCCTGTTTATTAGTGTCCAGACGATTAAAAACATTTGAATCCAAATCTAGTCCTCCATTGCTGCACTGATCAACTATTCTTACTGTTTCTGATGTTCCTGAAGCTGTATTTGTTACCTGCATTTTCATCAATTAAGATTGTCTAAGTTATCAATTTTTACACGAAAATTAAAAATTAAAATAGTAGTAGTAGCATACCCTTAAACACTTGCCACAAGATGCTTGGCCACGTGTCCCTGCAGGTCCACAAAAAGCAGTCCATCCATATCTTTGTCTCCAAGCAAGAGGCCTATCTCCGTACCATGTCGAGCAATATGCACTAACAGCATACAAACTCCATCCATTCTGCTGAGGATTATAATAGTGATATGTTGCCCTAACATTATTAGCACTTTGTGCAGTTGCAATAGCCACGAGAGAAATGAAGAAAGCAATAAATATGATTAATTTTCCCATTGTTTTTTTTAATAGTGTTGTTCTTTGGTTTCTCATGGTGTCAATTTATAGAGAGTACGGGATGTTAGCAAAGTCCCCTTTGGTGTGTAAGATTTTGCAATAATTTCTCTCTTGGCTAGTTGAAAGACTTGACGTGGATTGGCAAGTGAGAATTCTAGATAGATTTGAAAGGCACGAGGAACATGTGCATTTATAAAAAAAAATCTCTTAGTTGCTGAACTAGCTAGTATCAATGGGAGCATATAGAAAGACTATACTAACCCTCTTCTTTCTCTCTTTTTCCTGACAAGTCAGAAAGACTTTTAAACTTTTAGTTACAGTAAAGCGTGTGTATCCCAATATTCGAAAACATATAGGGTATTTCTACCACTAACCGAAAGACGGGTGACAAGTGTGACAATTATAAAACAGTTAGATGTAATACAATTCTGGAAGAAGAAGCGCTACAAATGAGTAAGAAATATAAAAAGAACACGAAGGTTATTCTTTCGGATAACCTTGAGTTAATACAAGGTATAGGGCAGATGTAAGCGGCAAGATGGAATAAGCTCGCCTTTCTGGGACCGCCTGGAGGCCGCCTAGGACATTTCTAGAAGTTACACTACCTTCTAGCGCGTAGGCGGTTGCCTAGGCCGATTTTTGGAACACTGATTGTAGTACAAAATTATAACTACAATATTTGTTGTTGAGAAACTACAATGTTATAATTATATAAATTGTATTAGCCTAAAAAATATGAGTATTTCACTCATCCTTTTCAGTTCTGATCAACTGTAGCTGAAACTTGGGTCGTGCGCCCTATAAGAAGAAGATCAAAGCGAAACAGATAGCGACCGTATCCCGTTTCAGTGGTGATGTGAACAGATTTTTCGAGATCTATTTATAAGGTTTCTTCTCAAAGATCGATATGAAAACAAATCAAATTGATGTGTTGAATTACAGAGCAATTGTTGGAACTTTTATGTGGTGGTGTGGCTTGGCTTGGTGGCGTAGCCTGGATTTGGTGTCGTGGCTTCGTAGTAGTGTGGGGTTTGGTGAGAGAATGAATTGGGTTATTTTATTTAAATGATTTTTTAAAATTGTATTAATATAATGAATAACGTTTTTTAATGTCCAAAAAAAAAATGTTTTTTAATGTCCAAAAAAGAATAATGTTTTTTAATAAATAATAATTATTTAAGGCTAATTAGGTTAAAAGATCTATAATAATAGTAAGAAAATTTTGTTTCATTTATAATCAAAAAAGGTGATGATATTTTAAGTCTTATAATAAAAACTATTTTTTTTTAGTTTTTGGTCTTTCTTAATTTTCTTGTAGTGACAACATGTTTTTTTTATTGTTGCTTAATTTTATACATTGATATAATTTTTTTTTCTAAACTTTTCTCTCATCTTTTTCTACTTTATCAGGTTTTAATTCAACGTATCACCTTCAACCTTCTTATTCAAACCTCTACTAACAAGTAACATCAATATAGTGTTATTCAATTTTTCTTATTCTTGATATAAGATTAGATCGAGTGGATGATTTATGTAGGGTTTTGGGAGGTTCAAACCCACCTGGAGCATAAGATTTTAAAAAATTTATGTGTAATTTTTTTTTAGGAAAAATAAGTAACTCTTTAAGCATTTAGTAATATTCAGTGTTCAAAATAAACAAATGACTCAAATAACTTTGTTGATCTAGTGGTAAGTTAACCAAAAATTTTTTTTGTGCAACCAAGTAATAAGTCTTGTTCGAAGCAATTTTTTTATAGTTTGAAATTAAAAATTAGCCCCCCTCGAACTAAATTTCTAGGTTCGATACTGTTACATCTGTTGGTCGTAGATCGGTCCATATCAAACTGTAGTTTTGATTTTTGTTGGATAGGATTTTGGTGGTGGAAGTATACTTTTTGAAAAAATGATGTTATCTGGGTATATTTTCCTTTCCTTGAATACTATATGGTCGTATATATTGGATGATGGGTACTTTGTAGGAATTATGATATTTTTTACTGTTACACGTTATGGTTGTTGTATGTTGATCGTGGTTAGAATTCTTCGTTCAATTATAAAATTTTCAATCTCCATTGACTATTCAACGATAAAAGACTCGAATTTATAGTTATATTATTTAAATAGTTATTGGCAATAAGAGATCACTTCTTTACTTTGTTTTGTTTATGACCCGTTTCTTTATATGTTATTCATTGATTTCGATATCTATAATTTTATGTAATCTTTATTGTTATGAATAAAATTATTATTTTTATAAAAAAATTGCTTAATATATATATAAAAAAATTATTGTTATAATTATATTAGTGTTAATTAAGAAAAGTCAAACATTTTTTTAGATATAATTTTGTTATTTATTTCTTGGAACAGGGGAAAGAACATTTTAAAATTCGATATTGGATCATTATATAAAAAATGTAGATGAAATCAACGTTAGGAAACATGTAGATATATCAAATTTGGTCACTCTTACCGATGGTTTTTTTATCTTTTTCTTTTTTGGTCAATACCGATGGATTTTTTTTTTTTTTTTTTTTGTTCAAAGTATACCGATGGATTGACTTATCTCAAAGTTGAGAGGTGTATTGTGTGGACTAGTATCATTTTCCATGGTGGTCCAAGGCAGTTTTTACGTGTATTACTACTAGTTTTACAGCCTCATGTATATTTTAAGATTGCGAAAAGAAATGCATATGGCAAATAGGAAATAGAATGACAGTAACATTTGTGTCGATAAATGAATACGAGAAAATATAACAATGACTAGCTCAAAAGATTGCAAGCTGAAAATGGTGGTGCAATTATTTAATGAAAATATGATTGGGTGGAATATGCAATACTTATGCAACACTATTAAGCAAATTTGTTCGGAAAATTTGATCAATGATATTAGCTTTATTCCGATATTCAATTTGGAATAAGAAGATTACATTGTCGGGCCATTTGCGGAAAACGAGAAGTATTCTATTAAATCTGGTTATCATAGATTGGTGGAGATGAAAGAAAATAAAATTGGTCAAAGTTCAAAAAAAAAGAAAAATAGAAAATGGAGAATCTTGGAATCTAGTATGGAAATTGAACTTATCGCAAAGAATTAAGTTTTTTGTGTCGAAAGCTATTAATGAAGCCATTCCGAATAAGAAACAATTAAAAAGTAGGAAGTATGTCCAAGAAGCAGAATGCGAATGGTGCGAATAGGTAATAAAACAGTCGAGCACCTTATTCTTAATGTCCATTTAGCTGCGCAGTGTGGGCGTCATCTAGTATGCAGATTAAAATCGATCGTGAATTTAATGGTAACTTAGAAGAACGGGTCACCGAAACCATTAACAATTTATCAAATAGTGGCATAGATAAGAGATATGCAACGACTTTTCAGTTCTGTACAATGTGGTTTATATGAAATGCTAAAATAAAGGGGAGATTTGAACCGAAGAAATGGGATATAAAAGAAATAAATCGTTGGACGGAAAAAACTTTGAAAGAATTGTTTGAACAGAAAACCTTGTCGAAGGTCGTGGAGTACAGCATAAAAATATGAATATTGACGAGGTGGATTTATTTAACTGTGAGAGTGATGTAACTTGGCTAAACGATGCGTCATTACTAAGAAATGGGAACTAGCGGGAGTTGCATTGATCGCGGTTAATAAAGATGGTAATGTGATTCATCTAGATACTAGAAGAGGGAAAGTTAATTCGTGCATGCAAGGAGAAGCGTGGGCAATTCTCTTTACCGCAAGATCTGCCAACGGTCTCCGTTTGGCAAATAGCGCGTTCTATTCAAATAATCTTGAAATTGTTCAAGGTATAATTGGTAAAAAGGGAATAAATTGAAACATCCGTCCAATCATCAAACAGATTTTAAAATGGATGACGAAATTCTCAAACTGGAATGTGGCGTATGTTAACCATGAATGTAATACAATAGCTTACTATGCAGCGAAATGTGCAAGGTTAAGGAAAGATTTTAAAAGATGACAGGAATTTTCGGTCATAGATAGCTTTAATTCTCTTAATAGCATATGTAATAAGAACGATAACGACTAAGTACGCTGTTTGTATTGCTCTAGACAAAAAATATATATTAAAATAAATCACTAACTAAATTACTCATGTTTAATGAATGGGTTAGATTCTGGTAATTAATCTTACCTAACTAATTCGACTAGTACCATTTTATTTTGCTATTGTAAGAAATCTACCCCCGAAGCAAAGTGGCAATTGAGAGTGATTGTAAAGTTTTAGTTGACCAAACTGTTTTTGGTAGTAAAATCTCTTGTAACTTTAAGGTTTCTGTAAAATGTATTGCTAGAAGTAAGATGGTTTGTAATTTAAAAATCTCTTTTGCAAAGAGATCAAAGAACATGTGTGCTGATTGGGTTACTAAACAAAAGCTTAAGGGCTCTTTATTTAGTATTTGGAATCTAGTTCCCCTTCCTCAATTAGCTAAACTTCTTTTGTTGGATTTTCATCCTTTAAGGATTGGATAATTGTAATTTTCTATTCTAATTTAAGTTTATTTCGACCAAAAAAAAATTATCATAATGTCGTGGAGAAAAATAATGTTCATCCTAAATTGCTTCTGCTTTAAGGCTAAGTTTAATAACCTTTTTATAACTCATAAAAGTGAAACACATAATTTTATTCCTTAAGACAATTTACTTCAACAATTTTCTTATTTTATCAAAATTTATTTTTTAGTTATTATTTATAGAAAAATTCATGCAATTATTTTTATTTATACATTTAACATTTTTTTTTTAAAAGTAAATTTGTAATAACTATAATTCTACATTGATATAATAATTTCAATAATAAAATAAAGTAATACAATTATTATATCAATCGATACTTCTCGTCGAAAACATGTATTCAGTCGATAATATAAATAATGTAGAGAGACAAATTCCTAGATATATATAGTTATAAAATTCAACTATATTAACACTTTATTCTACTTTGAAAATATATATATATATATATATATATATATATATATATATATATATATATATATATATATATATATATATATATATATATATATATATATATCACCCATGGCGTAGTGTGGTTTGAATAGAAGTAAATCGTCAATCTATTTATTTTCTCGATTTAATTGATGATTTTGTTTCACTCAAATCACGCCACGTCATGAGCGGTATATTGTGTGATATATCATTACTCTTCTAGTTTTTGCTAGAATATGGGGGTGGTTGAAGTATGTTGTTTGTCAATCAACTCTTTATTCTAGTTTTTTTACAAGAATAGGGAGTCTGTTGAACTCAACTTAAGTGTTACGGTAACAACAACATATACAACTATTTTGGAGTTTTTTTCAAAATGTTTTATTGATGAAATTTTCTCACACTGATTACAAAATATTCAATACATAAACAAGAATAGACTAAGGTCACAAATAACACAACCTCCTATCCTCCATCTTGATTTAACTAGAAGAGTTCTAACACAAATGTAGACGAAACATTCATGACCAAAACGGAGGACCCAATCTCGAGTACGAACCAACAAAATCCAAAATTTGTGATGATTAAAATGATCACGCATCCATCATAACCACAAAAATGGGTTTGGACCCGGGAGGAACCAAGCTTAGGGGAGGAGATTGAAAAATATCATTTTCCAAGTTCAATATTGAAATGAATTCAATTGTTGTTAAGAGAAACAAAATTGGAGTTTAACAAAAAAATAATGATTGACATAGTGCTTTTATAGGACAAAGTACGATAATATCGATGATATAGGATAAACAGAAAGATCATTAAATGATGGATGGGTTGGGGGAGGAGAACAATTTTTGAACAAATTGTAGACTATGTTGTAACTTGGTTTTGGATCCTAGGCGGTTTTGAATTTGATATGTAATTTTATATATGAATTAATATATATATAATATAATAATTTTAACTATTTAAATCCTAAAATTTATCTAACAACAATATAGTAAATTTAACAATACAAAAATTAAAGTTATAATATCAATTTAAATAATTTCCTAGCGTTTAAGCGGAAGTACAACGGGTCCAAGCGGGAGTATGAGTTTTCGAATCCCGATATATATATATATATACTAAAATATATCTAACAATATTATAGTAAATTTAATAATACAAAATTTAGAGTTATAATATCAATTCAATAATTATTAAGAGTATAAAATAAAAGGAGGGCTATGCGGCCATATTTTACCATTAATTGACACCTAAGGCGCTAGCTAAAAACACACATGATTGAGGGGGTTGTTGCCTCGTAGGCAAGGATTTCTATATCATAGAAGGTAGACGATGTCTTCTTAGTTAATTTTGACATCCCTAGGTTGTTCATTTGGTATACGAGATATAGAAGGATTCAATCTTTGGCACAATACTATGGTGATCAAACTCTTGAGTAATAAGGTAGGATACATATAGGGTTGGCACTGCCATGCTATAAATGTAGAGTAATACAAAGCCTCGATTGACCTTAAGTATCAATCTGACGTCCTCGAGAAGAGATTTCTGCATCCCGACCGAGGCTATATCACACGAGCATAACAACCCGCCAAGGGTAAAATCACCTGAGCGTCCTGTTATTAGAATATGCCAACTACCTAATGTGGGTTACTTGGACTATTCCACCTATAAATCCCCTTTTCATATGCCTAAAAGAGGTAACATGCATTTCTATTATTCATTAATATAGTGGAATCTAATTACGTGCGTCTATATATTTCTTCCGGTCCTCAATACAACACTGACTTGACCGGCATAGTGAAATCGGGAGGCATCCTTTCATGTGGTTACGACCCATGTCTAATTTCTGGTCACTACATTCAGCCAAGGGAAGGCACCGTGATTTACATATCACTAGTGATCAACATCGAAGTTCCACTATTCATATATCTGTATTGATCAGATATTTCACGCTCTATCAACTACAATGACTTATCTAGTGAAAATATATAAAATTTGGTGGTAAGAGGTAGGTTTGAATTAGTGGATTTTGGTTATGCCTATTTAATGACGAAAATTGAAAAATAGGGGGACTTTGATTCCACACTAGTGGGGACCATATGATATATGACCATTACATAGTAGTATGCGAGTGGTCGCCTGAATATAACCTATATTTTGCATCAATTATGACCACTACTATTTGGGTTTGCATATCAAATATTAGGTTGCATAATTATAGGCGTTAAAATTGGAAAAGAAATTTAATAGATCCTCTTATGAAAGCTTGAACAAGGGGTAACTATGCTAGGATGGATGTCGAACTAGATTTTAGCAAACCCTTGGAATATAAGCTTCGGGTTGGGAAAGAAACGTGCAAAATAGAGTGTGAATGGCTAAATTTAATTTGTTTTGAATGTCTAAAATTTTTCCATCAGAAATAAAATTGCGCACTTAACTCTCTAAAAGAAGATTGTTCTGAGATATGTGGATCAGTAATTAAAACTAGACATGTACATGTGCCCACCATAGTAAAGAGGGAGAGAAAATGCCAAAATATGGTAAGTGGATGACTGTGTAGTGTCAGGGTGGACGTTTAAATGGGAAGACGTTAGTAAGTGAAGGAGGAAATACAATAAATATATAATTATAAAGATTTTAGGCTTGGAGCTTATAACTCTTCTTTTGCACAAACTCCCGAGACATGTTCGTTGGGGAAATATACGATCGCGACAATGACAAAAGGAGTAGAGAAATCTTGGAAACCAAAGTTTACTGGTAAATCCTTCAGGATCAAAGTTATTAAGTGGGTTGGAAGCTCGAGATGTAACATCATTTTGGAACCTAATTTTGAGATATCAAAGAATCTTGCCTTGCTAAGAATAAAAACAGGGGTATCAGTTCTAGAAAAAGAATAGAAATGAAATGAGGAGTTTTTCACGGTCGGATGGGGTCATGGTTGGAAATTAGTGCTTGTAGGTGATGGAAACGGGTTGTGAGATGTGCACCTACATGTAATGGACAAATATCAGAGGGTTAGGGATTGCCAACTACGTCACGGGAGCTGAAAACTGCTGCATGGGAGCAGCACAAGGCTATAATTAGTCATTACAAGTCGTTATGAGTTCGAAACTCAAGGACCTGTTAGAAAACGGTAGATTACAATATTTTTTTGGAGCCTGATGGGCCACTTAATGATCTAGCTAATGAACATGTTTTGGGTGAGACTTCTTGCTTAGCCAAGTTCTCTACCGACGACTAGAATTGTCTATCACCAGACATGGGAGCGAAGTTATGGATTTGGTAATGGAAAAACCATAGTCCTTAGTTTCTTGCCGAAATTCAAAAGTTTGTCAATGCATACAATAAACAAAATATTTGTTGATGGGATATCTTGCATATGTTGTTTAGTTTAATGGTGTGGAATTGACATGTAACAATTGTCTCAAAGTTTCAAAAAAATTGAAATGATTGCGACTCAATAGGTTTGGCTAATAGTCACCGTGGAATCGAGGAACATCTGAAATAATTGGATATGTAATTTTGAGGTTGGAAATTCAAATAAATTAAATAGTTATCGAAACAATGATGCACTCCGAATAGCGATGCTTTTGAGTTATGTGGGGAACTTGATTTGTCAAAACAGTGATGAGAATGATGATGTCATGTGTGTTTTGTGGGGCCCATGATTACCAGAATCGTTATACGTTGAATATACTTGGAACATTTACTGTGAATGTTGGTGATGGTGGTGGTTATGGATTCTTGGGCACGGAGGATGCTTAGCGATGATGGAGTTAATGTTGATATATCTTGGAACAAAAAAAATAATGTTGTTATATCTATATGATAAATCATTGTTTTAGACTGTCCGGATCCTCTACATAAGACATCCATGATCGTCTAAGGACCATTAATTCACTCATTTGCATGGATTGTTTAAAGGTCATGTGTTCTATCTACGATGACTACATTTATCTAAACTTTTGTTATCCCAATTCTTAGGATATCTAACTTTCACTAAGGGGACATGGGTTCAATACCAGTTAATGGATTTTTTTATGAACCATAAAATATGAACCTTAAATCTTGAATACTGAACCACGAACCATGAAGTTTGAACCTTAAACTTTTAACCATGAACGAATTTTTTTTATTTTTAATAATATGCATACAAACCAGATACAACTAATGTCATATAAACATAGAGTCAAATGTGTGTAGAAAATTACAGAAAGGAACCATAAATTAAAAATTGTTAATCTATTAAAATATACTCTTAACCTTAACTTTAACCTTACACTTAACCATAGCCTCAGACCTTTAACCTAAAACCTTAATCTTACCTTTAACCATTAACTTAAACTTAACCATAACCTTGAACCTTGAACCTTAAACCTTAACCTTAACACTATACCATAAGCTTTACCTTAAACCTAGAATTTTAAACCTTAACCTTAACCCAAAACTAAATTTAACCGTAACCTCCAAGTTTAAACCTTATTCTTATTAAACCTTAAACGTTAAATCTTAAACCTTAACCTTGACCTAAACATTAACCCTTATATTTAACCTTAACCTTTTCCTTAACCTTAACCTTAACAATAACCTTAATCTAAACCTTAACCTTAAACTTAACCTTAACTATAACCTTAACCTTAACCTTAAAGTAAACCTTATATTAAAGGTTAACCTAACCTTAAACTTAAACTTAGCCTTAACCTTAAATGTAACCTTAAACTTAACCTTAACTATAATCTTAACATTAATCATAACCTTAACCTTAACCTTAAACCTTACACATTAAACCTTGAACCTTGAACCTTGAACCTTAGACCTTAACCCTAATCATCATCTTCACCTCAATATTAACTCTAAAATCAACCTTTAAAGCTTTAAACCTAACGTTAAATTTTAACCTTGAACCTTGAACCTTAAACCTTAACCTTAACTTTTCCCATAAACCTAACCTTAACATTTAACCTTAAACTTTACCTCAAACCTTGAACTTTACAACTCAACCTTAAATTTCATCTTAACCTTAACCCTAACCTGAACATTAACATTAACTTTAAACTTAACCTTATTTTTAACCTTAACCTTTACCTTAACCTTAAGCTTAGCCTTAACCTTAAACTTAACCTTAACCTTAACCTTAACCTTAACATTAACCTTAACATTAACCTTAACCTTAACCTTAAAATTAAACTTAACCTTAACCTTAACCTTAACCTTAAACTTAAAATTAACATTAAACTTAACCTTAACCTTGACCAAATGAAGATTCATCTCGTTGATATTCGTCCTTAAACTTTGAATCATATTAAACCTAAAACCTTATACCTTAAACGTTAAACTTTAACTTTAGAATCAACCTTAAACTCAAACCATAACCTTGACCTAAATCTTATCCTTAATCCTCAAACTTAACCTAATCTATAAAATTAACCTTAACCCTTAAACTTAACGTAATCTATAAAATTAACCTTAACCTTAACCTTCTCCATGACGAGAAAAAAAAAACCTTAACCTTAACTTTAACCTTGACTTTCACCCTTGGAACCTAGGTTCGATTCCCGTCAACTGAACAAAAAATTTCTTAAGTGTCTTCAGATACAGGTTTTACCTAGTATTTATATATAAATGGCTATGGGGTATAAAGAGCAGCCTAGAATTATTTTTAGTTAAAAATATGTCACAATCGATGGTCTAGATCTATGCATTACTAAGAAATTTGAAAATTTCCTAAAATACCATTACTATATATATAAAAAGAACTGCTAAAAATACTAATCACACCACTAATTCTCTCTCTCTCTCTCTCTCTCTCTCTCTCTCTCTCTCTCTCTCTCTCTTAAGTGAAGTATATAAAAAATCACGTACCTCAGGGTCTAAATTGTAATTATAGGTAGATGAACGTTCTTCACATCTCCTTTTTGTTCAGTTTCTTATTTGTCTACTCTTTACGATTTGTTACCCTTAACATCTCGTTTGCTTGGAGAGACACTCTTTATTCAAAATAGATGTTAGACACAAGTAATCTAGATCAAAATTTAAGTGAGAAAAGGAAATAAGTGATTTAGTGCAAATGTTTTCAAAGAATAGATGCATATAAAGATGATTTTAGAATGGGGGGAGAGTAATTTGTCAAATTAATATTTTGGGACTAATTTAGAAAAGTCTTTTAACCAACATCCTCCCCTTATTTTATGATGACAAGTTATGCACAAAGAGATCATGATCAAGAAAAAGAATGCAACACATATGGAGTATTCAATTGGCATGACTCCTCCTCACATTGTGCATATAACAAATACAAGATAAATATAGCTTTTAGAAAACATTGTTTCACATTATTTTTAGAGCATATTTGGTTTAATTTGTTTGTTAATGTGAAGATTTAAATATATATGAATTTCAATTAGATGCCAAATAAATTCTAAAGAGATAAGGAAAGAAGATATGGATGAAAATTGAGATAAAAGGAAGTAAAGATAATATAGGAAAGGAAAAGTTGCCAAGTAAATCTGAAATTCTGCCCCCACGTCCACTGAAGTGAAGATACCTCAAAATTGGATGGGAATTTGGAGGAACGGTCTGAAGGAAAAGTGTAGATCTTTTCGACGCAGTAGTTACGATATAAAGTATGCGAAAGTCGGAGCACTATTGAAGAAGTTACAACCAAAACAAGACAGCAGCAGTTTTTCTCTTCTCCTATATTTTAGGAAACAAATTTGATTTGGAAAAGAAGTCCAATTGCTTTTCTTCTACTCCAAGAAATCCAAACTAGGTCTTCCTAAACACTTATATATACACCCTTTAACTATTGTAAACATGTCATTGTCTCCCACAATTATTCCTTAAGTTTTATTCATCTTTAGAAGTCATTCAAGAGAGCAAGTTGACAGTATGTATCTTTCTTTTAGTTTATTTCTTTCTAGTATGAACTAATTTCTCATAGCTTGGGTTTTTCATATGTATAATCTTCGAATTCTATTTTCTTCTATCTAATTTTGTTTGGGATAATTATTTTAAAGTGATTATATCTTCTTAAACATATATTTGTTTTATGTGTTTTGATTTATTGTCTGTCTTAAATCTGATCAATTTAAGGTTGTGCTAATAGTAGTTAGATAGTCATCCGGAAGGGGTGTCTAATTATTGAAACACCACATAAGCGTCTAGTGTGCGGTAGTGATCTGGAAGGGCTTTCCTAGCTTGATAGTCATTAGGATTTGTTATTTCACCACCGATCATTGCGTAGGCCAGTCTCATCTAAGAACCTAGTGGCGTAGGAGTACCATAGTTAAGTCCCCTGGTAATTGTTAGGTCGCCTCTTAAGTCCACCCGGAAGGGGTTAGGAGGAATTTAGTATCCTGGCTACTTATCTAAGAGCTATAATCACCCTTATTAACTAGTTATAGAAATAGAGGAATTAGTGCATACTAGCATAACCTGAGCTATACTTTATCATCTTATTTTATTGTATTTAATTTACTTGTCTTTATTTTATTTAGTTAATCATTAATCTCCTCAATCATATTTATTTACTTTTATGTTCTTTAACTATTATCTGCTACGCTATTTTTACCCATTTGTATAACGTACTAAGTCTCTGAGGAACAAATCTTACTTACTATTAAAACTTGCATACGCTCTGTGATACTTGCAGTGAGTACCGTTTTAAGTCTAGGGTGTTAGTTTCATTATTTTTATATATTATTTTATCACTGGTGGGGGCAAAGGTGTGATAAAATGATAGACAAATAAAGATAATAATAAATAACACACACCCTTGAGAACCACGGAACTCACTACAAGTATCACAGATCGTTTGCAAGTTTTAATGATAAGTTAAGTTCGTTCGCAGGGATTTAATCCGTTATATCTACTTATATTTAACAAGCGTAGATGAATTTAGATGTTTTAGAATAAAATATAAAAAGATAAAATAATATCTAACGTGAATAAATAAATAATGAAAACAAATAAATAAATATGAATGTAAGTCTAGATGAATTAAGGTTATCAACATGAGTCTATTACTAACTTGTTATTCTAACCTGTCACAGATTAAGCATTATATATTAACCAGGATTCTAAATTCTGCCTAGCCTTTTCTAGGCTTAGGAGCAACCTCTCCACTACTAAGGTCTTGGGTAATGATTGGTGATTAAATTAAACCTTTACGGCTATCTAGTTAGGCAAAGGATCAAAACTAGACGATTATGTGGCGTTGTCAATAACTAAGAATAATCCTAAGATTGACCAAATCGAGGGATGTAACAATAAGTCAAACACATAATAGCAATATACGCCAAGCTCAATCAATTAAAATAACAAATAGTATTTATGAATTTAAAGACAAAATAATAACCCAACAATTAAAAGTAAAACTTACAGAATAAAAGTTTAGAAATATGGTTTGAGCATAAATCTATAGCTAAATACCCTAAATATAGAGAAGGTAGATGTAGAAAAGGAGTTTGTCACTCTCCAACTTCTTGCTTCTTGTCTTCCTCTATAGGTCAGCTTGCTTCTTGGATGAATAGCTTGATTCTAAGGATGAATATTAATTTAAAGGACTAAGCTATTATTTAAAAGTGAGAAAATACAAGTAAGGACTAAGCCTAAGGTTGAAACTGAGCAAGGACATGTTTACAATGATAAGAGGGTGTATTTATAGGTGTTTAGGAAGACCTAATTCGTTTTCTTGAGGAAGAGATAAAGTATTGGACTCCTAGCCCAACTCAAATTCGTATGGAAATAAAGATAAACACTGCTGGACCGTTTTGAGCATATCTTCTTCGTTATTGGTCGGTTTGAGCTCCATAAGATACCAAAAGAATCCTCACAGAATTATCTATGTCCCTATGAAAGGAAATTACCAAAATCGGCCTATTTCTTGGGGTAAATAGCACTTATTTAGGCGTGTACAGCAGAATCCCAGATTTAGGCAGCTTTTCCTTTTCCATCTTTTTAGCTTTTGTTTCCTTATCTCCAATTTCCATGCAAATCTATTTCCATAAGTTGTAGTCTTTAACTTGGACTCCAATTAATCTCCATAATTATCTTTAAAGCTACACACTAAACAAACAATTAAACCCAATATGCTCTAAAAATATTATTTTACTAAATCAAGACTCAAAATAGGAAAGTGCACTATTTCTCAAGAAATTCGACTAAATGACTTCCTAAATCACTAAAAATGATGTCTCATCCTAATATAAATCTATCACAAATGAGGAGACATCAAGACCCCAAACTCAAAGTTGTATCGTCCCGATACAATAAAGATAAAAACAAAGGGAAGTCTCTAAATACACACCTAGGTCAACTAAGCACAGAGGGAAGAAGATAGCAGAATATGGAGAATAAACTCAAAGCAAATACTCAGAAAATTTCATGTAATAATATTTAAAAACTAAAAACCTGTACACTTCTCATATCCACAGTCAACACGGCTTGAATTCAAGATTAGATTAGTTTTGCAATGTAAGAAGGAGAGGAACTTTACTCAGTTCACCAAGGAAGCTATAGATTGTTCATCGAACTTCACTAGTATCCAAAGATACACTTAACTACTCTCTATTGGCTCAATCACTTCTCGATTACATAGCAAAGAATCAAAAGGTCTTTAAGGTTGTAATTTAGGCTTAGGGACGACATGATAGTATATTTGGATAATTTAGAGTGAGCTTTTGGCTCTCTCTTCACTAGCCATCAACGAATCGCCCTAGAGCTTGAGTTACTCTCATAAAACGTTTCTCACTCAACCCAATAATTTCTTTGATGCACAATTTAGCATCCCCAATAACCCAATTAAAGCATACGATGTTCACATAAAAATTCCACTTTGCCGGTCCGAATATATATTCTTTTCAAATCAATTTCTTTTCAAACTCTATGACTCTCTTTTTAATGATGAGATATCACGCTATTTTGTTCATATATATATTTTTCTTTTTATGCCCTTGTTGGCAAATTTATCTCGTAGCTTCTTTTTCATTCACTATTACCCCGGCAAAGGGTTACAATCAAAATCTGTGAATCATCATCAATAGAGCACAATTAATAAGCTCAAAAATCCCAACCCAATAATATTTCCCATAATGGTGGACCCACCACCCCAAACTCAAGCTCTAAAACAACTGTCTATGCATCGCGATTCGAGTGCAGGTTATATGGAAAAGTCCTATAATCTAAAGGGATATGGCTTATAACGTGTTTCAATAAAAATCTTTAGAAAGGCTAGAAGGGGCTGAGAAGGATATAGCATAAAATCAAAAATAACATGGTGAGAAGGTATAAAAAGGCTTCAAAGGCTTCAAATATGAAAGAACCACCTTAATCACTTTCTACACTATGTAATTTCGTTATTCTCTTACCTTTAGCACTTTCATCAAATGGGTTTATCAAATAGCTTGGATCTCACGGCCTACAAACCACTCAAGGCTCCCTGAGATCGTACATACTTTCTATCGCATTGCTTACTAATCTTTTCTTTACTATCAATGTGTGTTTTCCTGTAAAAACTCAAAGCATACAAATAACATAGCTCATAAACATACTACTTTCTATCATTAACTTACTGAGCTTATGCTTTCAAGCTATTAAACACACTCTACATACATCTAAACCTTCAAAAATTTTAATTTTACCTAAAAACAGAAAAATGGAGATGAGAGACAACGAATCCCCACACCCCCAACTCAAAAATGAGTAGTGTCCCCACGACTCGAAAAGACTCGATAATACAATTAAGAAAATTAAAATTTTACAGATATTGCACACATAGAAGAGGTAAGGAAGAAAGAAAACATACTCTTCGAGGCTATTTACCTCGCCTGATCAATACCCGGAATAGGGTGCATTGCTTTCATGTATGTAAACTTCTAGTATCACCAATTTCGCTTTCCCTTACATCTTCTTATGCTCCATCCCAATCAATCACACTCTAGAAATCTCTTGTTTATCTTCTTCCAACTTTTCTCTTTGAATAATCTCTCATGAGACAGTTGTTCATCCAGGAATATGTTTTGAACACAGCTACTAGCGTCCCAGAAGCTTTTGTTCATCTTGGGTAGATGGATCTTTATAGGAAGAGGTTATGGTGTCTTCTCTATGAAAGTTGAATCCTTTTTGCTCTTTGAATTCACCACTGCATGCTTTCCTCTACTCTCTTGATCCGATTTACCGTGTAATTTATTCCCGAACTAATACCCATCTCAATTGATTTATTCTTGATCTTACCCAACACCTTGCTTTGATTCTTCATATCCCATAACACTTGATAATATCTCTATTCTCTTCATCATCTCTTTTGACCCCCAACTCAAAGCTTTGAACACTCTTGAAATTTGAAACTTTTGAATTCAAACTTGAAACTCTTAATTATAGGTTGAACAAGCTTGATTTGGTTTAGGAAAGGTGAATTTATGATGAATCTTCATGTGGGTATGATGGAATCAAGCTTTAATGATGTAGGTTTAAGGAATTTGAGAAGAAGATTTTGAAATTCATGGTTTTGATTCTTGGTTTCTAGGTGTTTTGATATGAATTGGGTGCTTGAATCTTCTTTGTAATGATTTAGGGAAGGATTTGGATGTGTTTTCATGGTGATTTGGTAGTGTTTTGAGGTTTGGTGAAGGTTTGTTGAAGCTTTAACGGAGTTGGGAGAGTTTTGGACAAGAGAAAGAGGCTTTAGGTCTATAAAATTCGGAATAATGGCTTCATACCTCCTTTATACACTCAAATCCTTTCTTTCTCTCTCTGGCGGCGCGTGCGGACCATGCCTGCGGACCAGGGGTGTACCGCGGGGTACACTGCAGCATCTGATGCTCGAAATTTTTTTACCCACTGGATAATACCCGTGGTACGACCCGTGGCACGCGTTTTTGGCTCGCGGACCATGGTGCGGACCATGGGTGTACCGCAGGGGTACCCCGCGCCTTCTTCATCATAATACCTGTGGATCTACCCCGTGGCACGGGTTTTGACCGTGCGGTGCATGGCACGGTGTAGGGGGGTAGTCAGCGGGGGAATTTTTCTCGGTTCTGGATAGGACCCGTGGCTCCAACCCGTGTCACGCGTTTTTGCCCTGCGGACCATACCCGCGGTATAGGGGTACACCGCAGGGGTAGTCCGCACAGGTTTTTCTTCTGCTCCGAAAAATTTTGCTCGCATCCCTAACTCGATTTCTCCAATTCCTACACACCAAAAACACTAATACCTTTCTCAAATATGCAATATCAACTAAAAACAACTAAATTAAACATAAACTAAAAAACGTAAAAGACATAAAAACTAAAAAAACTAAAAAAACTACGGGTTGTCTCCCGTACAGCACTTTTGTTTTACGTCTTTCAAAGTTATACGTATTACCTCGGTTATTTCTTTTTATAGCCTCCCCAGCAGTGAGTGAGATGATTAACGCTTACCAACTCGAGCTTGCAACCTTCGATAGCTTTTATTTCGACCACTCCTTCTGAGATGATTTTGCGTGATAATGTATGGTCCCTTCCAAGAACTGTTATGTTTGGGGTTGGGAGGTCTCCATGCTACCTCGTCTCCTACCCCAAACTCAATCTTTTTCTCCATGGTTTCTTGGGAGCTTACAGGTTCTGGCTTCTTGGTTACAACTCTGATTGGATATAGTTCTTTTGACTCATTCTTCTTTTTCTTCTTTCCCGAAACATAGAATGTTTCAGAATCATTTTCAATACTAAGAGTCACGGTTCCTTCATTCACATTCACTATGGTATCGCTGGTGGCCAGGAATGGACGCCTAAGAATGAATGGGACGTTCTTATCTGCTTTATAGTCAAGAATAATAAATTCCGTTGGAATAACAAGGTTACCTACTTGAACGAGTACATCCTCAATTACTCCCCACGGCTTAACTATAGATTGATCCGCAAGTTGTAAGATTACGGATGTCGGTTTCGCTTCACTAATACCAATCTTCTTGAATACACTTTTGGGCATGATATTCACACTTGCCCCTAAATCACACATGGCTTTTCCATAATATATCCCACCTATTCTGATTGGGAGGTTAAACTCTCCAGGATCTTTATGCTTTGGTGGTAATCTTCTTTGAACTCGTGCTGATACCCCTTCATTGATTCCTACAGATTTGGCTCTTGTGAATCTTTTCTTATTGGAGAGTGCCTCCATAAGGAATCGATCATAGTTTCTCCTTCCTTCCATAGCTTCGAGTAAAGGGACGTTAATTTTCACTTGTTTTAACGCCTCTATACACTTCTGATGTTGCTCCGCGGGATAGTGGCAATGTATGGGTGTTTGTCTTGCTCTACTTCTCTCTTCAATTCTTGGTTCATCAACCACTCTAGGCTTCTTAATCTCATCATGTTCAACCTCTTCAACCCAATCTTCAACAATTATCTCATCTAAGTTCATCCGTTCTACGTTTGACTTGTTTGGTAGAACATCCCCATTTGAGGGAGATGGTAGCGCTTCGGTGATTATCTCACCGTGTTCTTTTATCTTTTGAGCTTGAAGACTAATAGTCTTAACCTTATCGTCAACGTATTGGATCTTCTTCATGTTAGATGTTGTATCTTGGGTCAATTGTAAAAGTTGACTTTGCATTTGTTCTATGATTGTAGTGAGCCGCATTACATTCTTCTCTAAAAAGTTGATTATGTTGTTTAAGATCTTGATTCTGTTGTTGCAGGCTTTGTACTACTGATGCATCGATCTTTGATTCAAGTCTACTCATATTATCCTTCGAGAAGTTGATGAATTGACTAATAGTCTCTTTTAACTCAGTGATTTCTTCTTGAGGGCGTGATTGAGCTTGACTAACATTATGCACATGGCAGCTCGGTGGTTGATTAGCTTGATCTTCATAGGCTTGTTCTTGTAGGTATAACTGTTGAGGTGGCTTTGGGATGCTTTCCTTAACAGTTATAGCGAGTTGTTGTATTTGATCTTGCAAGCTTGAAATCCTCGCTTCTTCTTCTTCGTTGGTGGTAGGAGTTTGTTCTTGTGGCCAACTCATGTTGTTCTCAATGATTGTTTCCATACCACTGTTCGCTTCTTTTGGATCCATAGAGACAAAATTACCACGACCCATATTATCTGCTCTCAGCCTTGACTCTCTATCGAGTCCATTATAGAACATGGATAATTGTAATTGTGGCGTGTATCCATGTAGTGGACATCTTGCCAACATCTTTTGAAATCTCGTCCATGCTTCGCCAACACTCTCTCCGGCTTCTTGTAAGAAATTCATAGGCTCCAATAGTTCCTTCCCTCGCATACTTGTAGGATAAAATTTATCAAGGAATCTTTCTTGAAGCTTGTCCTAATCGGTTATTAGCTCGGGAGGTTGATCATCGAACCAATCGCTTGCTTTCCCGGTCAAGAAAAATTGAAACATTAAATAATACATCTGTTCTTGTGTAACACCTTCATTAATGTAGGCATCACAGAATTGCATGAATTTTTTAACAGATCTGACCGGATCTTGATTTGTATCACCATTAAATTTCCCATAGCTCGCGAATTGATTAATTAAATCAGGATCAGGCTTGAATCTAACGGCTTGGATAGTTGGGACGCGAATCCCAATGCATTGAACTCGAAATTTACTAGGTAAACCTAGCTCTAACCGTTGATTATCCATCTAAAATCCCGAGAAAGACTAAAACAAAAAGAAAGCGTAAAACTGAAAACAAATAAAAACTTCTACACTAAATAAACGCAAAATAGATTTAACTTAAAGATAAATCCCCGGCAGCGGTGCCAAAAACTTGGTGGGGGCAAAGGTGTGATAAAATAATAGATAAATAAAGATAATAATAAAGAACACACACCCTTGAGAACCACGGAACTCACTGCAAGTATCACAGATTGTTTGCAAGTTTTAATGATAAGTTAAGTTCGTTCGCAGGGATTTAATCCGTTAGATCTACTTATATTTAACAAGCGTAGATGAATTTAGATGTTTTAGAATAAAATATAAAAAGATAAAATAATATCTAACGTGAATAAATAAATAATGAAAACAAATAAATAAATATGAATGTAAGTCTAGATGAATTAAGGTTATCAACATGAGTCTATTACTAACTTGTTATTCTAACCTGTCACAGATTAAGCATTATATATTAACCAGGATTCTAAATTCTGTCTAGCCTTTTCTAGGCTTAGGAGCAACCTCTCCACTACCAAGGTCTTGGGTAATGATTGGTGATTAAATTAAACCTTTATGGCTATCTAGTTAGGCAAAGGATCAAAACTAGACGATTATGTGGCGTTGTCAATAACTAAGAATAATCCTAAGATTGACCAAATCGAGAGATGTAACAATAAGTCAAACACATAATAGCAATATACGCCAAGCTCAATCAATTAAAATAACAAATAGTATTTATGAATTTAAAGACAAAATAATAACCCAACAATTAAAAGTAAAACTTACAGAATAAAAGCTTAGAAATATGGTTTGAGCATAAATCTATAGCTAAATACCCTAAATATAGAGAAGGTAGATGTATAAAAGGAGTTTGTCACTCTCCAACTTCTTGCTTCTTGTCTTCCTCTATAGGTCAGCTTGCTTCTTGGATGAATAGCTTGATTCTAAGGATGAATATTAATTTAAAGGACTAAGCCATTATTTAAAAGTGAGAAAATACAAGTAAGGACTAAGCCTAAGGTTGAAACTGAGCAAGGACATGTTTACAATGATAAGAGGGTGTATTTATAGGTGTTTAGGAAGACCTAATTCGTTTTCTTGAGGAAGAGATAAAGTATTGGACTCCTAGCCCAACTCAAATTCGTATGGAAATAAAGATAAACACTGCTGGACCGTTTTGAGCATATCTTCTTCGTTATTGGTCGGTTTGAGCTCCATAAGATACCAAACGAATCCTCACAGAATTATCTATGTCCCTATGAAAGGAAATTACCAAAATCAGCCTATTTCTTGGGGTAAATAGCACTTATTTAGGCGTGTACTGCAGAATCGCAGATTTAGGCAGCTTTTCCTTTTCCATCTTTTTAGCTTTTGTTTCCTTATCTCCAATTTCCATGAAAATCTCTTTCCATAAGTTGTAGTCTTTGACTTGGACTCTAATTAATCTCCATAATTATCTTTAAAGCTACACACTAAATAAAAAATTAAACCCAATATGCTCTAAAAATATTATTTTACTAAATCAAGACTCAAAATAGGAAAGTGCACTATTTCTCAAGAAATTTGACTAAATGACTTCCTAAATCACTAAAAATGATGTCTCATCCTAATATAAATCTATCACAAATGAGGAGACATCAATCAAACCTTAGCAAACACCACGTGGGTAAGATAATTACAATAACCATGAGAGAAACCTATAGAATTATGTCATCTCCCAAGGTATAATAAAATAAGCTAACAAATCAATATCTCAAGAGATCACTCCTCTCAAATGTACGAGTTGTTTGCAAGTAATAAGTAAGTAATAATGTTTCTCCACAGGGAATACAATCTTTAATTTCAAGGTTGTGTGCTTAAAGAGTTTAGATGATTCAGTTGTTATAACTAAAAGCCAAAAAAATAGAAATATTTGTTTTGATTTTCTATTAAACTAAGATGCAAGAAGTAAATTATATTAATTTATTAATAAGAAAATAAAATAAAATACAGCAAATATATATGAGAGTATATATCTCAAGTTTCAAGTGATCCCCTATTGTGACAATGATTATTTATAGTATAAGGGTGAATTTTGGGTAATTCTTTGTGAATCAGGATTCTAAATTACTTCTAACTCACGTCAGGGTAGCTTAGAAGGTTGTCTAACTATTACTAGAGTCCTCGAGTGAGATTATTCTACATAAAATGTCGGTGCTACAAGTACTTTATCTATATTATTAACTGGCTAGGCAAGCCCGTCATGATCACTACCGCACACCCGAGGAGTATAAACCAGTTCTGTTCCTAAACCCCCCGTCAAGGTGATAGTTAAAGATACCAATTTCAATCTATATCTGATCAAGTAAAGTTGTAGAAAGCATGAATTAAATCAATTCATATGTATCAAAATAAAGAACCCAATTCAATTAAATTAAACTATCCCAAATAACATTAAAAACAAATCAAAAGTCATTCACGGTTCATACATAAAGCAACTCCGGTAATAAGGAATTTAGTTCATAATTAAAGAGGTAAAATCAAATGATAAAAGTACAATAATCATTTTTAGGACAAGAACCAATACTAAATTACCCCAGGATTAATGGTGGAATGGTGTAGAAGTGGTGCAATAGGGCTCCATCTTCTTCTCCAAGATTTTGTCTCTTCTACAGGTGTGTATCTTGACTTTTAATGGTATAATTCTGAATAATAATAATCAAGGACCCTTTTCTATTGATAAGACCTGATATATATAGTCCAAAATGTTTTATAGGTTGTGATCTCTTTTTAAGTGACCTAATCGAACCCAAACACATTTAACTAAATGAGTGAACTAGTTCAAACCACGACAGTTGAAACTTTAATAAATTCTTCAGTTCAACTCCAAATCATGAACGATTAGTTCCTACACGCTCCTAACTTCAAGTACTATCTATAAACTAGAGGATCCTTCATCATTTCCATGTGGTGACACCAACAAGTCGATTTCTGAATCTGGCCAGCATCTGCTCTTGCTTCTAAAAAGTGGCTTTCTGGTCCTTTAAATCCCTGCTTTGGGTGTAAACGTCTTTTCTAGACTTCTTATCCTCGTATTGGGATCCAATATCATCCAAGTACCAAATAACTGCACGCTTAACACACAAATTACGCACAAATATCTCTAAAAGTAACAATTATTTAAAACTAGATGAGAAATGAAAACTATCTAAACATAGGGAATAATCCCTCCAATATGCACAATATAACCCTAAAAAGATGTATAATGAATATAGTAATATATCACATAGATGGAGACTTTAAATAATCGTACTAGTTTCTCTTCTAATGGTTTCAAATTGATCTTGGGGGAGAGGTTTTGTAAAGAAGTTGACTAGTTGGGTGGCAAAATCTACAAACTCTAAAGTAATATCACCTTTTTGGGTATAATGTCTAATAGTGGTGTCTAATCTCTATATGTTTGGTTCTAGAGTGTTGGATAGGATATTTCGTAAGGTTTATAGCACTGGTGTTTTCAGTGTCACACCAAATAGGAATATAATCATATGTAAGACCAAAAACCTCTAAAGGTTGTTTAATTCAAAGGATTTGAGCAACACAATTATCGGAGGCGACATACTCAACTTTGAAGGTGGAGAGAGAAACACTATTTTGGTTTCTAATAGACCAAGAGACAAGGGAATGACCTAGGAATTAGTAAATAACACTAGTACTCTTTATATCTAGTATGTAGCTAACATAGTCAGAATTGGTGCAACCTATAAGTTCAAAGGATGTATGTTCGGAATACCAAAGTCCTGGGTTTGTTGTGACTTACGGTACCTAAAGATTTGTTTAACGACACGAAGATGTGACTCATTAGGACAAATTTTAAATCTAGCACATAGATATACGGGGAATATAATATCGGTTTTAGAGACGGTATAGTAAAGTAAACTACCAATCATACCTATATAAGTCTTTTCGTCTATATCTTTACCATCCTCATTTTTTCAAGCTATATGGTTGTGCTCACGAGTGTTCCAATTTTTTGAAATTTGAAAAACCAAACTTTTTGATAAGCTCCTTGACATATTTGGCTTGGTCCACAAAGATTCCATCTTTTGTTTTCTTAATTTAGAGGCCAAGGAAGAAATCTAATTTCCCCAACATGCTCATTTCAAATTTACTATGCTTACTTTTAGAAAAATCCTCACAAAGAGATTCAATAGTAGAACCAAATATAATACTATCCACATAAATTTGAACAATAAGCACATCACCCAGTTATCTGTTAATAAACAAGGTAAAATCGATTTTTACTCTTTAAAAACCATCTTGAACAAGAAAAGAGCTCGAACTATGATACCAATTCATAGGATCTTGTTCTAAACCATATAAATATTTTTCAAGTTTTAAAATATGATTTGGAAAACTAGGATCTTCAAATTCTAGTGGTTGTTTCACATAAACCTTTATTCAATAACACCATTTAGAAAAACAATTTTGACATCCATTTTAAATAGTTTAAAATTTATGTAAGTAGCATGCAAATAGACTCTAACCTAGCCGTGGGAGAAAAATTTCTATCGAAATTGATACCTTTTTCTTAATCGTATCCTTCGGAAACAAGATGAGCTTTGTTACTTGTCATAATCCCGGATTCATTAACTTTGTTTAAAAAATCCATATTGCTCAAATATAGTGTGATATTAGGGGTTTTCAACAAGACTCCATACTTTTCTTCTTTTCAAATTGATTTAATTCTTCATGCATGACATTTATCCAATGATCCTTTAAAAGAGATTCTTTGATGTTTTTGGGATCTAATTGGGACAAGAAAGCATGGTAAGCACATAAATAATTAATATTGTAATGATGATGTCTCCCCATTTGTCATGAATTAATCATATTTGGAGATATCATTTTAGGTGTATTTATTAGGTTATAGGTCGATTTTCTCATGATTTAGTACACTTTCCTATTTCGTGTCTTGATTTAATTATTTATTATTTTTAGAGCATATTGGGTTTAATTGTTTATTTAGTGTGTAGATTTAAAGATATATGGTAATTAATTAGAGGCCAAGTTAATTCTAAGAGATAAAGGAAAGAGGATAAACATGAAAATTGGAGATAAAGACAAGAATTATGAAAAATGAAAAGATAAAGTTGTCAAATAAATCTGTATTCCAGCAGCTACGAGCACAAAAGGGATTATATCTCAATATTGGATAAGAATTTGGAAGAATGGTCTACATCAAAGTTAAATAGCTTTCCGAGACGATCAGTTTCGACTATTTAAATGCGTCAAACGGATAAGTATTGAATCAGTTACGGCCAAAACAAAACATCATCAAAATCTTACCTTTTCTAGATTCTAGGGTTACGAATTTGAGTTGGGCTTGGAGTCCAAAACCTACCTTATACTCAAAGAAACGAATTAGGTCTTCCTATACCCTATAAGTACAACCTCTTATCATTATAAAATCATCCTTGGCAACCCTTAAGCCAAGAGGAAGCATACAACACAAGAGAAGAAGTCTGGAAGGAGCTGAACACCATATCATGTCTTCTTCAACCTTTAAATTTGTAATTTCTTCTTTTCTTTATTTAGTATGAACTAAATAATTTTAGCTTGATATTTAGCATATATGTATGAACCCTAGTTTTTCTATCTGATTTGGGATACATCGTATTTAATTTGAATTCATGTTTTATTCTCTGTTTATGTGTTTTGATTTAATGTCTATTTTCCTTGCGGTGCGCAACGTATAGGATTACCTTAATAGTAGTTAGATGGTCACCCAGAAGGGGTGTCTAATTATTGAAACACCACATAACATCTAGAACAAGTGTTTAGTCCTGACAAATCAGCCTAACTAGATAATCATTAGGGTATGTTTTCACCACTATCACCATGTTTGGAATTGAATTGCTTAGGGCCTTGGTGGCACTCGATAACCCTAAGTTTAGGCTGCCTCGTGGTTGTGCCATAGCCCCCTTAGTCGCTCTCAAGGTCTAAGGTATGGGAATTTAGAATCCTGATTATTGCATATTACATGATTCACCCTTACACGATAGAATAAACAAAACTAGTGGGGATTACTTGCTAATATCTCTAGCTAAACTATCATACTACTTGCTTCTCTCTTTTATTTAATTTTCTGTCTTTTAATTTATTAGTCCTTAAAATCAAACAAAAATCTCTTTTCCTTTGTTTTCCTGCGTATTAATTTGATCTAGCTTTCATATTTGCACTTGATAATTTGCATAAGTTCTTCCTAACCTTCGTAGTCTCTGGTTAACGAATCTTACTTATCATTTAAAACTTGCATACGTCATGTATACTTGCAGAACCGTGCTAGCCTAGGGTGTTTATTTGCGTTTATTTTATCTATTACTTTATCATGCCCTAGGCGACACCAAATGAGTTATTACCCCTTTATTTGGATCACCAAGTATTAATTCTCTGGAAAGTCCTAGAACATTATTCCAACTTCTAGAGAGTTTCGTTGGAATTTCAAGAGTTTCATCATTTTATTCCATAATCTCAATTTGAGGAGAATCTAGAGGTTTTGATGTAGTGGGTTGTTCTTTATCTTATTCAAGTATATAAAAGGTGGGATAGTCAATGATATATTCATGTTTCCTTTCAAAAGGATTTGTTACGTCAAAGTCAACATGCATTGATACTTCTATAACATTTGTTCGTTGGTTGAAGATGCGGTATGTTCTACTCTTGATAGATGTTGTCTCTACTTTTGTGATAGATTTAGGTACTACAGAGAAATTATTTCGTTATACTTTTGAGTATTAATTGTTGTATTTATCCCAATATTTCACGTTAATTGAGGTTTTAGCTTATTTTTGAAGAATTTCGAGATAATTTGTGTGTTAAGTGTGTGTCTCCTAGGTACATAGATATTATTAGATCCCAAGATGATTCTACAGAGTCAAAAAGTCATGAAAAAACCCAAACCAAGTTGTAAAAAGAGTCAAGAAGTCCATTTAAATCTTAACAAGATTTGTTGGTAGATAGCTTCCATCGACTTGCAAAAATCATAACAAATAATTGGTAGTGAATTAGCTTATAAAATTTATAAATAAGGTCTCTCTAGAAGTCTTTTTTTTTCAAAGCTTTGGAGTCTAGTACACGTGGTAAAAGGGCGTCCAATTTTGAGTTGAGATGTGAACATTATGCCAGTTTTACCGAAGAGATCCAACCTGTCAAAGTTTAGGAAAAGTCCATTGGGACACTTTTAGGTCACTTAAGTAAGCCCACCTTGTGATACACGTTTTCTAGGGCTACAAATACTTGTGTTTAGTAGCTAACAAACGTAGAGAGTAAAGGAAAGAGGAAAAGAGTTCAAGAACAACACTTTATTTTCTATTTTAGTGTAATTCATCCTTGAATTATATCTTTTCTTTATTTTTCTACTTTTCTTCCATTAAGACTTAATTCTAGTAGCTTGAGGTACTTGAGTAGGAATCCTAAATATTAATTAAGCCTTATTTGAATGAATTCGGGATTTTGTATTTGAATAAAGCATGTATTGTTGTTGTTATAATTATCTTATTGCTTCATGATAAATCTTGTAGCATGACCATATGCATAGGATTTGATAGTTATTAAACTGCACCTGAAATAGGAGTTTGGTAGTAGATATAGGATAATTATGCCTCTTGGAGTTGAAGACTTAGAATAGCTATACTAACTAGGTAATCATATAGGGCTTGAACCTTAGAAGTCTAGATAACATGCGTAGGACTCACTCGGAAGAGGTTCCTGGGGTTAGATAGTAGCCCCCTTGGTTCATCCTAGAGTGTGATAGAAATTAACACAAATGAATAGAAGCGACTAACCGACAGTGTACAAGTCGTTCCAAGTAATAAATAAGTAAAAGCGGGATATCGTCTTCACAGGAATTACGAGGTTATGATTAATTGTTTAATACAAATAGTAGAAGTGATTGTAATAAAAGTGAAAGGAAATATTTGTTTTGTTTTTAGATAATAAACTACTAACGCAAGAATGTAAATTAAACTAATGATTAAAACTAAATATTAAAATCAAACTAACTAAATAAGCTTACGCAAATGAGAGGTATACTTGGGTCTTGCTATAGAATCACCAAAGTTCATTGATTCAGAATTTATTGCTTAAGGGTAAAATCAATATTCTGCATTAGTCGGGATTCTAATATCTTCCTCAATCTCGTCAGGATAGAAAGGAAGATATCCTACAATATTAATGTAAAGGTACTTTCAAATGATTATAATGTAACCCAATTGACTGTGTGGTTGGTTAAGACCATCAGGTTCAATAACGCACACCACGCGTCTATATTCTAGTTATGTATTTAGACCCCCTCCCTTCCGGATGATCGCGCCACTACGAATAGCCTAAATACTAAGGGCTATACTAAATTGATCAGAGAAGATATAGTAATTGATACAAGGATATAGTCAAATAGAAAATAGTATGACTTAATTTAAATTAAAGACATCCCAAATTAAACAAACTCTGAAATAAAAACTAGGGTTAATCTTTTAATTGCGACTCTATAGTATAATAAATTTAGCTCATAATTAAAAATACAAAAATAAAATAAATAAAGAACTATATGAATTGGTGCTGAATTGTTGAAGATTGGTCTAATGTAATAAATAAGACCAATCTTCTTCTCTCCTGCCCTACTCCAAGCGTTGTTGGTTTTTCCCTCTCTTAAAAATAAGTAATATAATAAAGTGTACTGATTAATGAGGTCTAAGTAGCCTTTTATAATGACTAAAAATGGATTAGGCTCACATGGGCTTCTGTAAGTAATTAAGGGGCACAAATTCGTTTTTAATTAATTCGCACTACAGTACACCACTTTAGTAAAAAGGCTATAGCTTTTGCATCACAAGTCCAAATCCACTGATTCCACTTCTCAAATTTCTCTAACTCCAAGTTACATCTTTTTCATTTGAACCACAAAGTCTGATTCCTAACTATTTGGGTTGGAGAAGTAAAACAAGTGAAGACATGACTCAATCTAGAACTCTTCCACCTTCACTAAAGTGATTTATTTTGTTCTTTTAACGCTTTTTCTAGATCTTGGACTTGAATCTCCACTTCTTCTCTTTATCTTGATGCCTCCTAGCATCCATACACTAAATAACTTCACATTAAACACAAAAATTAACGCACAAAGCCTCTGAAAGTACAAATAATTTTAAAACAAAGGAAAAAAGTGCATTATCGCAAAATACAACAATTATTTATTAAATAAGTCCAAGTTATACCTAATATGGTGTCTCCAAAGGGATTTTTCTATCACAAACAGGGAGACATCAAGACCCCTAACTCAAACATTTTTCGTCCCGACAAAGTAAGAACGAAAGTAGAGATCTAAGGTAAGAAGCAAATGCAAGATCTAAAGAATGATACCAATGAAAAACTTAAAATAAATCTCATATAGTACAACTTAAGAACTAATTCACACATAGGCCTATCCTACAAAATCAAATTCATGGATAATGTCAATTCCACATTAATTTCACAATGCTATAAGGTTAACCTTGATACTTAGCTTGATATGGTGGCTATAGGGTGTTCATCGATCCTTGCTTTCTTTTGAACGCTCCACTTAACTTACTCCATATTAGCAAAACTATTATTCCACTACGTACCTAGGAATCAAGAGGTCTTTACGATTTTTGCGTAGGATAAGGATGGTATGGTACATTTGGATAATGAAAAGTGAGCTTTTGGCTCTCTCCTCACTAGCCTTCAACAAGCTATCACAGAGATTGAGTTTACACTCATATATTATCTCACTCAGACCACTTGCCATACTAATTTAGCATTCTCATATAAAGCCAAACCTATCAATATAAATACAATAAGAATATTCATCTAGCCGCCTCTTTTGTTTTAACACTTTTTCATTCATTTTTTGTAAGTTAAACATGACATTCTTTTTTATGTGAAGTGTCATGCTAACTTATTTTCATATATTTTTTCTCTTTGTTTCTTTTTTTTCTTTTTTTTTTCTTTTTTTTCTTTTTCCTAGAAACCAGCAAAGGAATTTACAATATAGTGCATAATCGTTCAAGCACATCACAAATCTACCCAACAAATGTAATATCAAAAGATTCCCTCACCCAAAACTCAAGCTCAAGGACAACTAGTCTTAAGCATAGTGAATCAAGTGCGGTTTGGTCTAGTACTAACATCTAAAGGATAAGCTTATAATGTGGCTTCAAAAGAAACGCTTAAAGTCTTAAAAATGGGGTTAAGACAGATATATCATTAAAATGGTTAGAAAGCTAAAGAGGTCTCAAGTGGCTATCAAAAAACCGTATCTATCATTTTCCTAGTTACATAGTTTCACTCCGTTCTCACCTCCAGTTCATAATTAAGTGGATTCTCAACTCATTTAGATCCTGCGTTTGACACGCCACTCATTCTTACTAAGTTCAAGCACCATTCTTTTACATTATTCATTAAGTTTTCCTATCTACAATCTAGTGTTTGTATGCATTCAAGGGCATTATGCACTAACTCTAAGGTCGCTTATTTTCTATCATTAATTTACACAATGTTTTCTTTTGGGGTCATTCAACAAACTCTACACCCAATCATTCCTTAAACTGATTTTTATTTGGTTTTTAAATTTTTGCAAAAAGAAGTAAAACGTGTAACATATAAACTGTGAATGAAGACAACCAGTACCCCACCCCAAACTCAAAAATTAGTCGTTTCCCCACGACTCGAAAAGACTCTATAAATCAATAAATTTAATAAAATACACTAATAATGAGAAAAGAGTTAAGGAGACATATCTCAATCGACATTAGGCCGATCACTTTCAATATCGCATCGAGGTTGTGAATTCTTCTTAGTCATGTTGTATAGATCATACACTGTTAAATTAATCTTCTTTAAAGTATATTTCATCAATTCGAACTCTTTTTTCCATATTTCCCAAAGCATTAATCATCTCCTCATGTTTCTCCTCTAAATTTATTAATCGCTCTATCACATCATCCTCGGAAAGCATTAATTCACATTTTATTTCTTAAGGGTAAAATTGATATTTAGTATTAGTCGGGATTCTAATGTCTTCCTCAATCCCATTAAGGTAGAAAGAAAGCTATCCTACATTACTAATGACCTCGTCAGAGTGACACTAAAGGTACTTTCAGATGATAATAATGTAAATTCAATTGACTACATGGTTAGTTAAGACCACCAGGTTCAGTAACGCACACCACACGTCTATATTCTAGTTTTGTATTTAGATCCCCATTCCAAATGATTAAGCCACTATGAATAGACTAAATACTAAGGGTTATACTAATTGATCAGAGAAGATATAGTAATTAATACACGAATATAGTAAATGGAAAATAGTATGACTTAATTTAAATTAAAGAAATCCCAAATTAAACAAACTCTGAATTAAAAAATAGGGTTCATTCCTTTATTACAATTCTCGAGTATAATAAATTTAGCTCATAATTAAAAATACGGTATGATTGTGTGCTGAATTATTGAAGATTGGTCAAAGACCAATCTTCTTCTCTTCTGCCTTCCTCAAAGTGTTGTTGGATTTTCCCTCTCTTAGAATAAGTAATAAAATAAAGTGTACTGATTATTGAGGTCTAAGGAGCCTTTTATAATGATTAAGAACGGAGTAGCCCACATGGGCGTAAGTAAGTAAGTAAGAGGCCCAAATCTGTTTTTAATTAATTCGCAATGCACTACACCACTTCAGTAAAAAGACTGTACCTTTTGCATCCCAAGTCCAAATCAATAAATTCCACTTATCAAATTCCGCTAACTCCAAGGTCCATTTTTTCTTTTGAACCACAAAGTCTTATTCCTAACCGTTTGGGCTCGGAAAGTAAAACAAGTGACAACTTGACTCAATCTAGAACTCCTCCACCATCACTAAAGTGATTGATGTCTTCCTATTTGTGATGGATTAATCTAGGTTGGATACATCATTTGAGGTGTATTTGAGCATTTAATAATTGATTTTTATTCATATTTTCCTATTTTTTGCCTTGATTTGATGAATTATTATTTTTAGAGCATGTTTGGTTTAATTTGTTTGTTAAGTGTGAAGCTTTAAAGATATATGTAAATTAATTATATGCTAAATCAATTATAAAGAGATAAGGAAAGAAGATATGAATGGAAATTGGAGATAAAAGGAAGTAGAGATAAAATAGGAAAGGAAAAGTTGTCAAGTAAATATGAAATTCAACAGTCACGTCCACTAAAATGTTTATAAATCAAAATAGGCAGGGAATTTGGAAGAACGGTCTGGATTTAAAGTGTAGATATTTTTTACCCGGTCATTTTGATATAAAGTAGGCGAAAATCGGAGCAATAATGAAGAAGTTACGACCAAAACAAAACAACAGCATTTTTTCCCTTCTCCTATATTTTAGGAAACGAATTTGATTTGGAAAAGAGTCCTATTACTTGCCCTCTACTCCAAGAATCCGACCTAGGGTTTGGAGAACCCTATAAATACACCCTCTTATCATTAGAAACACATCCTTGGCCAAACCTAAAGTCAAGAGGAAGCTTACAACATGAGAAGTGAAGCGTGGAAGGGTTGGACATCAAATTATGCCTTCACAAGCCTTCAAATTTGTAATTGTTTTTTTTTCTATAGTATGAACTAAAATGATTTAGCTTGAGATTAGAATATGAGTATGAACCTAGACTTGTTTTACATCTATTTTAATTTGGATGTTAGCATTTAAATGAAATTAGTGTTTTATTCTCTGTTTTATGTGCTTTGATTTATTGTCTATAGTTCTTACGGTGTACAATGTATAGGATTACCTTAATAGTAGTTAGATGGTCACCGGAAGGGTGTCTAATTATTTAAACACCACATAAACGTCTAGCGTGCGATAGTGGTCCGGAAGGGTTTGCCTAACTATGATAGTCATTAGGGTTTGTTATTTTACCACCGATCATTACGCAGGACCGTCTCATCTAAGAACCTAATGGTGTAGGAGCACCTTATTTAAGTCCCCTGGCAACTGTTCAGTCGCCTCTTAAGTCCACTTGAAAGGGGGTTAGGAGGAATTTAGAATCCTGCCTATTGCATATTACACAATTCTCCCTTACATGATTAGAATAAACAAGGCTAGTGGAAATTACTTGCTATATCTCGAGCTAAACTTTCATACTATCAACTTTTATTATTTATTGAACATAAAAGAAAGTGAAATAAAAGAATCCGACAATCGAATTTGTTGAACATAAAAAGAAGCTGGTTTTAAAAAATTGAGGATGCAAATTCGATGCATCAAAAAATGAGTAAGAACAACTATGAGAGTAAACTCAGACTCTTAGGCGGTTAGTTATTAGGTTAAGCGAGGAGAAAGCCAAGAACTCACTCTAAAGTTATCCAAATTGTATCATACCGACCCTAAGCCACGATAAACCAAAAATATCTTGAGATTCTTAGTTCTATGCTTAAGTGTTGAATAAGAGGAAAGGAAGCGAGTACGTAGATCATTAAACGCCAAGAAAGGATCGAGGATCACCCTATAACCATTATTTCGGCCATCGTATTTTAGTGTCCCTTTCTGCATTGCTAAACTAATTCTTTGTGAAACTTTAACATATTGGTTATGTGTATGAATATTATATGTGTGAATTATTTCTTAGGTAAGACTTTATGTGACTTGTTGTACATTGTTTTCAGGATTATTACATTGTATATAAACTTACAATACAAAAATAGAGGAAAGAAAGGGGAGGAGAGGCTGGTTGGAGCTGCGGTTGCGTAACTAGGTGGCAGTGGATTAATGGCGGACAACTGTAACAACGAAAGGATTGGGAGAGGTGGCTCGAAACCTGGAGACGACAACGGTAAAGGTGGAGATGACGGGAGAGGTGGAGACGATGGGAGAGCTGAAGCTGGACGGAGAGGATTTTAATTAAAGGGGAAAGGGGATTTGGGTTAAATTATAAGAAGTTTGATATTTGTTTTGGGTTTTATAAATTTTAAAGATCTCTAGCGACCACTTGGTGGTCGCTAGAGGATAAATGATGTTTGCTAAAAGTTAGTGGTGAAAGTGGGTGAGAAAATTGGACTGCCAAATAAATTGGGTAGTAGCTAAAAGTTACATTAAACTTACCGACCACCAATAGTCGCTGTAGTGCTTTCTTTTGTGACCACCAAGATCGGTCGCTAAAGTTTTGGTTAGTAAAGATGTGAATTATAGCGACCATAAACAATGGTCGGTAATTGGTTACAAAAGTATTGACTCACTAACAAGTACTACGTGATCGCTAAAAGTGTTTTCTTTAGTTAATGAAAGTTCCTTGCAATATTTTATTATTGCATATTTACCTCTAATGGTCGTTAAATTAATTGTTCTAGAAACCACATAAAGCGGTCGATAAAGGTTTGATCATATAAAACGTGAATAATAGTAGTGATACTACATAATTATTTAATATTCATAAACAACACCTCTAGCAAGAAGTTTATTTTCTAGTACATGACAGCAAATTTAATTGCTACGTATTATTTATTTTAATTAATTATATTATGCTGACATAATCCGTCCAGGAATTCGGATACTGTAATATATATTTAGTCGCCACATGACACAAACTGATAGTTCACTGTAAGATGTCCATTGAAGACTCCTTGTCCATTAGTGTCCAGACGATTAAAAACATTTGAATCCAAATCTAGTCCTCCATTGCTGCACTGATCAACGATTCTTACTGTTTCTGATGTTCCTGTAGCGGTATTTGTTACCTACATTTTCATCATTTTAAGATCGTCCATGTTATCACTTTTTTCATGAAAATTTAAAATTAAAATAGTAGAAGTAGCATACCCTAAAGCATTTGCCACAAGATTCTTGGCCACGTGGCCCAGCAGGTCCACAGAAAGCAGTCCATCCATATCTTTGCCTCCAAGCAAGAGGCCTATCGCCGTACCATGTTGAGCAATATGCACTAACAGCATACAAACTCCATCCATTCTGCTGAGGATTATAATAGTGATATGTTGCCCTAACGTTATTAGCACTTTGTGCCGTTGCAATAGCCACTAGAGATATGAAGAAAGCAATAAATATGATTAATTTTCCCATTGTTTTTTCTACTTGTGTTGTTTATTTGGTTTCTCATGGTGTCAATTTATAGATTGTGTGGATGTTAGCAAGTCCAATGTGGTGGGTAAGAATTTGCATTAGTTTCTTTCTCCTTGCATAACTAATTACTTGAAAGACTTGACTTGGATTGGCATGTGAAATTTCTAGATAGAATTGAATGGTCAAGGCCGCTACAGTTATCTTTATTGGCAATGATATTTGTCATTGCAAAAAATGTGTTATTTCATCGCCAATGACCTATATAGATCATTTGCATAGATTTTTTTTTCGAACAATTGATCGTTAGTAATATCGTCGTTAGGGATATCTAGTAACGACAAAAAGTATTTGTTCTCGTAAATGATAAGTTATCTCTTGCCAGGGTATTTGTCGCTGCCAAAGATAAAGTAATGTTATATATCACCTTTTTACCTTTTATATGGAGCCTATGTAAAGGTTTTAAAACCAATAATAATATTTTTTTAAATAATTTTTTAGCTCTTTTTTATTTAATGCCACATAAGCCTCCACATAAGGGGTGAAGGGAATGATAGATAACATTACTAGAGACGACTAGAGAGTCATCTTTTTTGTCTTTAATGTCAGCGAAGAAATGTATTCGTCGTACAAAACAGTTTTTTTGCAATAACCTTTTACGTCGTTAGTTTACATCTTTTGCAACGAAAGTTTCGTGAAAAATAAATTATTAATAGAGAAGAAAAAGTTGTCACAAATGGTTTTTTTAAAAATTGGATTTTTGTTTAATTAGACCATTTCTTTTGTTTGTATTATATATATATATATACGTCAATCTTATACTAACAGTAAATACATAAAAAGCCAAAAAATATATTGAACGAAATTAAATGTGTTTTAAATTGTTAAAACTAAAAAGTCTTGTTAAAATTAAACAATATATGAACATAGAGTATGTAAAGTGGTAAATATAAATAATGAAATAAGTGTCTGTCGGAGATAAACCTAATCGTCATAGAGGTTTGTATCACCTTCCTCTCTGAGTCTTTGTTGACTAGGACCGACATAATGACCACTAGAGGGATTGGGAGCGGGAGGAAAACTGGGAGGTCAGGTTGGATCAAAAGTTGATAGTCACTCAGCTAACCCGATCTAATTGGACTAGGTGATTTCTCCACTCGTATAAGTGTGGTTCGTGGCAGCTATCGAGCTCATGGATCAATCTCCCTTCGAAACGTATGTCGACGGGCTTTTAAAAATCAAGTAATTGTTAATGGTCGCCATCATTCCATTACGATTTGGGACCATCTCAGGTGTTGATGTGGTCTCACCATCCCTCAAACGTTTGGTCTTCGAATGGGGTCCTACACCTACCACCCAACTCCGCGTAGCCAGACACATCCGTTTTCTTACGGCGCCCATCAATGCTTCTACTTGATCCTTCTGCGTCAAATAAGGATTGGTGGATAAAAATGGAGAAGAGCCTAATTGTGTGCGTGCTTAGTTGACTCATGCACGCATTAGGGTTCTCAAGTCAGCTCGTTACATGAACTAAATACGAAGCCATTATTAAAGATCAAGCATAATATAAAAAAATTGAAATTATGTTAATGAAACCCTTACATCGTATTTTTCATAACATTGTGTCCTCCATACATGCTCCTAGTGGTCATACCCGAACTTGTTGAAGAATTCGACCATAGGAGGAAGGGGAACCTCCACCTTATCTTTCTCAACGGGTTCGATGATCACCCATGGGTTCTTCTCCCCTTGCATGTTTCATTCAATTGTCCGATTATGATCCCAATTAACAATAAAAATATATACCTCAAATAAATCCTCTCGCACCCGGGAATAAATTTTGACCCCGTTCCACTCAAGCGTTTTCTCATTACTTGGTCCGCCTTGTTTACTGCAGCTTGGTTCTGTTTTTTGGAAAAAATAAATTAAATACATAAAAATATTCATATCTTATAACTTAAAATAGTACTATATGGGTATTAACGTCATCCCAATTGTTGCAGCTTCTCTCCCAACTCTCACTGGTCACGCCATCCGGCTTGAAGCCCTTCATGTAGTAATTTCTCTTCACTTTACACTTGTCGTTGTTGTACATCTCGACACAAATAAAATCAAGGCAGCCCAATATATCCTTCCAGTTTGGCCTCCGCCTCCAATAATCAATTCAAAATAAATTATGTAACAAAAAATCAACACATTAACTATTGTCCCCCTTAAACACTAGTTGTGAGAAAAATGAATTCGCAATGATTATTACTCTCAGGCGATCAAGGTATTGTTGCACTATCTCTGGTTGTACTTGGATCCAACTCTTGAAGCAAGGAGGGACTTTCTCCCTTCCTTTCATCCCGATGACCTGGCCCACATAATTTCCATATTTACTCAATGGATTCCATGTTTAATCGAACTCGCATAAATCAGTTGGAAGATGACCCATGACCTCTTGCATCACTCTAAATGCAGATTGAAGGATTGCACACCCCTTGGGTTTTATCCTTTTCTTTCATGTATTAATACACAATTAATTCAACATACTATAATAAAAAAATAATTAAATCAACTATAAATAACGTATATTTGGGGAATTACAACCCGTGATAACTACATTGGGTTTACGAGTGGGATTAAGCCCATCGCCACCCCCGTCGTGTCCCTGGGGCATTACGTCTGACATCTGCACTTAAAATTAATATTTAATTTACACTTTATGTTTAGGAAATTTCACTATGACCCCTATATGCTTAGGAAATTTCACTATGACCCCTAGATGTTTAGGAAATTTCACTATGACCCCTATATGCTTAGGAAATTTCACTATGACCACTAGATGTATAGGAAATTGTACTATTGGTGTCTCCTAATGTGTTCTAAATAAACACACCTAAAAAGGCAAGACACGTACCACAAGTGTACGGGTCGTCCAAGTAATATCCGGTAAACGAAATTTCGATCTCAGGGACGGATTAGTATGATTAAAGTGTTATGCAATAAATGGAAATAGTTGCTTGAATGAAAATTAAAAGTAAAGAAATAGATTTTTATTTTGTTTTTGATTAAAGGGCTAAAGTGCAGATAAAGTAAATATTAAAATAAAATTAAAACTAATGCAAGAAAATAAATATGAAGAGACGAAAAGATGAGAGAGTAGTACTTGAGTCACGCTAAGTTTCACCAAAATAAACTTAATCAATGCTTCTTCTAAGGGACAAATTAGTAACTAGTAATAGTCGGGATTTTAGATTCTCCTAACCCCCGTCAGGGTGGACTTACGAGATATTCTCAGGTGTTACAAACCCCGCCAGGGCGATCATAATCCACCTTCGAATGTCAGGTTCTCTACCCAATTGGCTATAAGATTAACTAAGTCCGTCAGGATTAATAATTTCTATCTTACGTTTATCATCTATGTCAGTAATTAAACCCCCGTCAAGATGATCACTTCCCCACCAAAGTGAATAGCCTAATTACTCAAACCTATGTCTAATTGATCAGATTAAAAATAGTGAAATTAACTTACGATAACAAACAATACTAGATTACTCAATTTGAATTGAATTATAAAAATCCCAAATCCAAAAGCATCAATTAAATAAATTAAGGTTCAACTCTTATAGCGACTCTCAAGCACTCAAGAAGTTTAGCTCATGACGGGAAATAAAACTAAAACAATGAAATTAAAAGACATAATGTTTTACAGAAAGAAAATAAATAAACCTAATGAAGAGGTTGGGTTTGGCTTTGAATTGGAGAAGATGACTGCTCCAGCTCTTAGCTTTCTTCCATCCTGCTTGCTCTGACTTGAATCCTTAAGCCTCTTTGATAATTATATGAAGTGTGTATAAAAGAGGAGGCTAAGGGGTGTATTTATAGGTGTTAGGGAACCCTAGGTCGAATTTACTTGGAGTGGAAGACAAGTCAAGAACTCTTTAATTCGTAACCCTAAAATCTAGAAAAGGTAAGATTCTGCTGCTGATTTGATTTGGTCGTATCTCATTCAATAATTATCCGCTTGAGGAGTTCCAATATATGAAACCGTTTGTCTCGGAAAGATCTTTCTATTGGTGCAGACCACTCGTCCAGATTCCAAGCCAATCTTTAGTTATGGACTCGTCTTTGAAACATGGTTGGAATTTCAGATTCATAAGACAGCTTTATCTTTTCCTTCTTTGCATATATCCTTCCTAAATCTTCTTATTTCCATGTAAATCTCTTTCCCTTCCTTTTCTAACTCGACTTGGTTTCTAAGTAATTACCATTTATCTTTTAAAGCTTCACAATAAATAAATAATTAAACCGCATATGTTTAAAAAGAATAAATCAACAATTCAAGAAATAGAAATAGGAAAGCACGCTTTAAAAATAGAAACTCGAGCAAAAACATTTCCTACCACTTTAAAATACACTAATACTTTATTCCCACTTCTCCTCCTTGGATTAGTCTTTCATGAAATTCAAGAACCTATTAACTTTGCATTAAAATCTATCAAATTTACGCACAAAAGCTCAGAATCTGCAAATAGTTAATTTCCAAGGGGAGAAAGTGCAATATGATCAATTAAGCCTAAAAGTCTATCAAATAAGTCAATAATTCACCTAAAATGATGTCTCCAGAGGGCTAATATTTAGAACAAATAGGGAGACATCAACTATGTCCCCTATAAGTTTTAATTACACTATAGTCCCTATATATATTTTAATTGTACTATGGTCCTCTAAATATTTAAGAGATAATTGCTAATTAGGTCCATAACTCAACAAATCATATCTTCAGAAGTCCAACCCAAAATTCTGCATGAATAAGGTTCAATTATTTTGAGTTATAATATATCAAATATAACCTTATAAAATAAATAATAAAATTTAAGATAAAAAAGTATAAAACTGAAAATGTTGAAAAACAATAAAACATAAAACCTAAAAGTCATCTCTTCACACTCGCAATCGAACAATTAAACAAAAATAAAATCTTTTCCCACCGAGTCGCTCTCACAAAAAACCGCCGCCACTCGTGTTCCATTCTCCACCATCTTCAACCCGGCTTGGCTAATCCATTAATAATTCAAGAACCCAAATTAAGGTAAAAAAAAAATTACCATAGAAACACTAAAAAACGAATTATTTTTAACCTAATCTCATCACTTTTACAATTTTTCAAAATTATTTATTTTAGGTATAATTACAGTGATGTTTATTGTATTTTTATACAAATTCTAGAACGGCCCGTTTATGATCATTGATAGCCTTTTACTATTGAAATTCTAAAAAGTTGAGTTATTTTTAACCTAATCTTATACTTTTTCTTGATAAAAAAAATTAAATTTCATACTTTTTACAATTTTTAAAATTATCTGATTTAAGTATAATTACAGTCATGATGTTTATTATATTTTTATACAAATCCTACAATCGCCAATTTATGACTGTTGAAAGCCTTTTAGTATATGAGGATTGATGCTTTGAGAATAACGTATATATGGAGGGGATGTCGTGTGAGTTTTATGGGTGCCATGATTTGCTGTGAGCAATTTGGTCTTATACTGTATTTTTTGAATTATTTTGCTATATATTCATTTGAAACTCTTGAAATTTGGTCATATACAGCCTTTTGTGAATTGTTTTGCAGTAAATATTCATTTGATGTAACGTTTTTTGCTTTTCTTTTACTCAGATTGAGTGTTATTTCCCAAATCTGGGATCTAACATTCATCTGATTCTTCTTAGCACCAGTCTTAAAAAACCCTAGCCCACCCATTTCTTATCCTTTCACCTCTTTTTCTTTTGATTTTCTCTTTCTAGGTTGAATCTCAGATCGGTAATGACTAAAATGATAAACTCAAACCGAGTTAGCGGTACAAATACCAAGTCGAGAACCAAAACCAAATACACTGATATTACAAAGATGATGTTCTCGCCCCAAAGTGAAGGTAGCGTGGTCACTCCTCCGATGAGCCCTAATAATAAGGATTCATATAGTGAGGAGGATGAATCACGGAAATCGGTTACCCAAGGTGAGGTTTCGGTATTAGTTGCCCAGATTGATGAAAATCAGACTGAGGTAGCGCCGAAATCTAAAGATTGGTCAAAGTTATTCGGAAAAAATGACAATCCAGCGCTGAATCTGGAGTATCATGTCCCGATGCGTAAGGAAGGTAAAAGAATCATAACTCCTGATAAGGATGTTCTTAATGAGGGCTATGCTCAGTGGGAAAATTGTTTAATCGGTCAATTTCTTGACACTCCACCGTTGTTCTATAATGTTGTTAATTTTGTTAAGTTTCAATGGTCAAGATTTGGTAAGATTGTTGTTAAATCTAGTAGTAATGGTACGTTTATCTTTAAATTTGAGAATGAACAGAGTTATGCTAAAGTTTTAGAGCAGATGTGGCATATTAATGGCTCACCTCTGTTATTACGGCCGTGGAAGATAGGTATGCAGTTTGAGAAACTTGATGTATCAAAAATCCCAATCTGGGCTAAATTAGTCAACATACCTATGATTATGTGGACTAAAAAAGGCTTAGGTTATATGGCAAGTGGTATTGGAAAGCCATTACAGATGGATAGTATGACTGAATCTATGACTAGATTGGGTTATGCGAGAGTTTGTGTGGAAATTGATACTAAGGAAGAGTTGCCTGATGAATTGTATGTTGATATTGGATTAGAGGAGCTTAAAATTGTTAATGTTGTGTATGATTGGAAGCCTAAGATATGTACTAAGTGCAATAAAATTGGGCACTTAGAAAACAAATGCAATAATATAACTAAAGTGTGGGTTCCAAAAGCTGGTATTAATGAAAAGAAGGATAAAGGGAAAGGAAAAGTTAATGATAAAGAATGGCAAATGGTGGGGAGTAAGTCTCAGGACAAAAAACATTATGATCAATCATCAAATAGAGTATCTTGCTCTAACTCATATGAAAAGCTACAGGAAACTGTAGTTAGTGATATTGATAAAGATGTTTTGAAATTCATTAACAATGGTGGAGAAGGAGAAGTTACTAGACCACCTAATATATGAGTATAGCCTCATGGAATGTAAGAGGGTTTAACAGCCTTCTCAGACAGTTGGATGTTAAAGATTTTATGATTAGTAATAAAATTAAGCTCATTGGAATTCTGGAAACAAAAGTGAGGGTTCATAATAGCTTAAGGATAATAAGTGATCATTTCTCTCACTTGGAAATGATTCACAACTATAATAAATGTGATAGTGGAAGGATTTGGATAATGTGGGATAAAAACTATGTTGAGGTTCTAAAAGTGTTTGAAACTTCTCAGATTATGTTTATTAATGTCAAAATATTACAATCAAATATTTCATACTATGTGGGTTATGTGTATGCGAGTAATGATGATGATGAGAGAAAAATACTATGGAATGATATAGTTAATTTGAGTAATGATTATGAGGATCAGTGTATATGCTATACTGGTGATTTCAATGAGATTCTTAAAATTGAGGATAGATTGAATTGTGATACTATACCTACTAGTTCTATTTTTTTAGCAAACTGCATTGAGGATGCTAATTTATATGAACACCAATATGCAGGTCAATACTTCACGTGGACAAATAAGAATGATAGTGGGCAACTGCGTGCAAGTAAGATTGATAGAGTGTTTGTCAACACTAAATGGATGAACACATATCAATCAAATGCTATTATTGTGCCTCCCTCTACTTCTGACCACTGTGCAATAAAAATACTTATTAATGGAAAGGAAAAAGCTGGGCCTTGTTCCTTTAAATTTTTCAATATATGGACTAGGCATGAGAAGTTTAAAGATATCATTAAGAATATGTGGGATACAGAAATTAATGGCAATAAGATGTTTCAGCTTTGTATGAAGTTGAGATTGGTAAAAAGTGAGCTTAAAAAGTTTAATAACAAATATTTTAGAAGAAATTCTGAAGATATTGAAAACTTAAAATCTCAGCTTGAGATTGTGCAAGTAAGAATAATGAAAGGTATTGCTAGTGAAGCTGATATATCTGAGGAAAAGATAATTATTAAACAACTAGAGGTATCTGTAATTACTCATCATGAGGTGCTTAAACAAAAGTCTAGAGCCCTGTTTATTAATGACTATGATATTAGTTCTGCTTATTATTACAGAATGATTAAAGGGAGGGTTGCAAAGAATTTTGTCTCTACTATCACTTGTGATGATGGAAGGATTTTAACTGAGCAAGAAGAGATAAAAAATGAATTTGTATGCTATTATAAGTCTTTACTTGGTATGGAGGAATGTAATCAAGAATTATGTTCAGTGGATACTATTGAAGCTATATTAAATAAAGTAGTCCCTGAAAATCTTATAGATGGCTTGATTGCCCCCATAACAGATAAAGAAATAAAAGATTCTTTGTTTGCTATGGGTGATGCGAAAAGCCCAGGGCCTGATGGTTTCACTGCTTGCTTTTTTAAACAATCATGGGACATAATTGGTGATAGCTTCTGCTCAGCTATTAAACAAACCTTTGAATCAGGTAAAATTCTTAAACAAATTAATGCAACAAATATTGTTTTGATTCCTAAAGAAAAGAATCCATCCTGTGTGAGAAAGTTCAGACCTATATCATGCACTAATATTACATATAAAACCATTTCTAGAGTTATTATGAATAGGTTAAAGAAAGTGATGAGTTCAATAATATCTTTGAATCAAGGTGCCTATGTTAGTGGGAGGAATATAAGTGATAATATTCTTGTTGCGCAAGAAATTGTTACTGGCTATGAGAAGAAATCTATTAAATCTTCTTGTACCATTAACTTGGACTTGCAAAAAGCATATGATAGTGTAAATTGGCAGTTTTTAATTAACACTCTTCATGCCTTAAAGTTTCCTGGAAAATTTATAAATTGGATACATATGTGTATAAGTACCCCTTACTACTCTATATGTATTAATGGAGATTCCTGTGGGTTTTTTAAAGGGAAGAGAGGGTTGAGGCAGGGAGATCCTTTCTCACCTTATTCGTTTGCAATATGTATGGAGGTGTTCTCCATGTTATTTTATAGGGTTGCTCAGAACAAGGAATTTACATTTCATCAAAAATGTAAGGAAATTAACCTGAATCACCTGGTATTTGCTGATGATGTTTTAATATTTATGAAAAGAAATAGTGAATCTGCTGGTGTGGTGAAGGAGGCCTTGAGTTTATTCTCTAGATGCTCTGGATTAAACATAAATTTTACTAAAAGTGAATTATATTTTAGTGGTGGAGTAAATGAGAAAAGTAAAAAGGATATTTCTCAGATTCTTAACATTAAAATTGGGAGTTTGCCTGTTAGATACTTGGGCATTCCTTTAAACTCTAAGAAAATGAGTGTATCTGATGGGAATGTTTTAATTGAGAGGATTTGGCAAAGTATTATGCAATGGAGCTCGAAAATGCTCTCCTATGCAGGTAGAGTGGAGTTAATAAGAGTTGTACTTATAAGTAAAATATTGTTTTGGAGCAGAGTATTCTTGCTTCCTAAACAAGTTATATATAAATTAAATCAAAAATTATCAATGTTCCTTTGGGGCTCTAGTAATAATGCTCATGGTGCGAGAGTATCTTGGGCTAAAATTTGTAGTCCAAAGGAAGAAGGAGGACTTAATATACCTAATATTGAACAGCTGAATAGGGTTTGTTTATTATATAACTTTTGGAGGTTTTATTCTCATGAACAAAACCTATGGAGTAAATGGGTTAATGTAAACATTCTTAAAAACAGATGCATCTGGAGTATTAGTCAAAAGCAGTATCACTCTTGGATGTGGAAACAGATGTTAAAGGTAAGAAAGTTTGCCTTTGACCTTATATATCATGAAGTGGGAAATGGTGAACTAACTTACATTATGTGGGACAAATGGGTGGATAAAATGGATATTCAAGAAATTTTAGGGGTTAAAATAGATGAGACTAATATTAGCTGCAATAAAAAAGTGAAGGAATGTTTTGGTAGAGGTAGGTGGAGAATACCACCTTATATTGCGCAAATTGTCCCTAAAATACAAGGAATTATACTCAATGATGCTAATGATAAGATTATCTGGACTGAGAGTATAAAAAACAAGTTTTCTTTTAAGAAAACTCTTATGAAAATCTCAGTACATGATCCTCAGGTGGAGTGGTTTGATATTGTATGGGCAAAAGCTTGTATTCCAAGGTGTTCATTTGTCTCTTGGCAAGTTGCAATGAGCAGGCTTCCTACTAAAGATAGGATGTTGGAGTGGGGATTGAATATTAACCCTATTTGTCTGTTATGTGAAAAGGAGGATGAAAGTAATGAGCATGTGTTTGTTAACTGTAAATTTTCAAATGCTATACTTAAACGCTTATTGGCAGCTTGTGACGTTAATATAAATATTAGTAATGTGGAGGACCTGCTAGTAAAATTAAAAGTTGGAGCTAGTTTGGAGGTTATTAATGTTATTGGTGTTTGCGTAACTACTTACATTTATTTTGTATGGAATGAAAGGAATAGGCGTGAGCATGGAGAGTATGCAGCTAATGAAGATAGACTTTACAACAAAATTATAACATATATGGCTGTTAGACTTAAAGATAGAAGGTTCAAGAATAGCAAAGTGAGGAAGGTTATTGATGACTTATGTAATAGTTAGACATTAGTTCTCTTTTAATTTAAAAGTCATTGTAATGTCTCTATTTCATTCATGATTGTAATAGCTTATGAAATAGGTGTTTAGGTGTTTACTCATAATAATTGAGTAAAAGTTGTAATGTTTTGACAGTTTGATCTTCAATTTATAAAAGTTTGATTTGCCGATCAAAAAAAAAATATTCATTTGATGTAATTGCAGAAATTTGGTCTTATACTGCACTTTTCGAATTGCAGTAAATATTCATTTGATGCAAATGCTGAAGATTGTTACATAACCCAATAGATTGTTTCGCACATCCTAGTAAATTGTATCGCACAACCCAATGAATTGTGTCTTGCACAACCCAGTGAATTGTGTCGTACATCCCAGTAAATTATTGTGTCATAGCCTAGTGAACCGTGTCGCAGTTGCAGCCCAGTGAAGGTTGTTATGGACTTGAAATGTTAGTGAGGTAAGTTGGACCTTATGAAAAAAAGTTTGTTGAGATGTGAATCTTTTGGATTAATCACCCAATAATTTAATTACACCATGACTATATAAATAATTTAATTACAATATAGCCCCACAAATATATTAATTGTACTATTGCCCCTATATATTAAGGATAGTACAATGTAGCCCATATAAATTTTTTATTTGCGTTATGTAACCTATAATTTTAGGAAATTACACTAATACCCCTATTAATTGTAAAGTGTACTTATGATCCTACTTTTTATATACCACTAGGACACCTAATATTTTTTTTGTATATAAGAAATTATAATATAACCTCTATAAATATTTAATTACACTGTTTTTTTTTGGTCGGGTAATTAAACAATAAGAGAAAAGAAAAATTACAAAGAAAGGACCCCTATCGAGACTACTCCCTCATTCTTTATCCAATACCCATCTTTGAGAACCTGTCAAAAAGATTATTAGTAGATAGTTGTCCCTCGGTCGCCCTGTGTCTGGCTTCTTTTGCAAGGCGGTCTGCTCCCACATTATACTTCCACGGAATATGCTTAAAAAAAACTGGGCCTGCTTCCCCGGACAGTTTATGAATGTATCTAATTCACGGTCTGAGCTCCCATCTTGCCGCCGACACTTGCCGAATACCTTGAATTAAGTCAAGGTTATCAGAGAAGATCCTCTTCTCCTGTCCATTCCATTTCTTCCCAATTTCGATCGCCGAGATGATAGCTTGTGCTTCCCCGGTGGTACTACTATTACACCAGGCTGTCGTCGAGTGATTAATATGTGATCCATCCACTTTATTGATTGGAATCATTCATATGCCAGTGGGTAGGTTTGGTTGTGTAAAGGACGCATCGCAAGTGAAAGCAAGGCTGGTATGAAAATCAAGGTCCACGTGTCGAAGTTCCAGTACATTGTCGCGGTTGAGTTGGTATTCCCTTTTATAAACCAGTCATTCCCAAAATGTTCCTGAATGTTAACATTTGTGAGTCGAATAACCTCTACTGGATCAATCGTTGTATTGTTATGTCGGCTCTTCAACTTTGATTTTCATAAGTCCACATCATCAGGAGTATATAGGAAATAACAAATTTTTTTTCAACCCCCTTTAGAATATGTATCTACCATTTGTAAAATCCATTTTTCCAATATCAGATTCAATATGTTCCACATGTACATGTAAGGCTGATCCTGCCCAAATAAGTTTTAATTACACTGTTCTCTATAGGAAATTATAATATAACTTCTATAAATATTTTAATTACACTGTTCTCTTGTATATTTAGGAAATTTAGGAAAATACATATAGTTTTTATAAACTTTTAAATTGCACTATGACAATTTTTTTTAAATCCCACTAAAACACCCAATCTTTTTAAAATTTTGTTTGTATTATTAAATAAAATAATTGTCCCAATTTATTTTATTTACTTTAGAAAATCTACTTTATTGAAAAATGTATTTGAAATCTCTATATCATTTTTCAATAACAGAATAAATCTAATTTTTATTCTAGTTACATTTGAAATCCCTATCTTTTATTTTAATAACACAACAGCCCTAATTTTTATTTTTATTACATTAAAAATACTATTTTGTTAGAAATTTATATTTTAAATTCCGAAGATCCTATATATTTTTAAGACAATGCCTAATTAATAATAAGAAAAAGAAAATAACGCCTATTTAACTACATCTAAAAAAAGAATGACTACTTCAAAAAAAACTAAAAAAATAATAAAATGCCCAAAAACATTAAAATAAAATGAAGTAAAATAAAAAAACAAAAAGAAAACAAACTAAACCAAACAAAATAAAAACAATGCACACAGTCTAACCATCGCAACCACCACCCCGCCACCACTACGCCGCAATCCAGTGGCGGATCTTACCTTGGGCTACGTGGGTTCAAGCCCACCCTCAACTTTTAAAAAAAAAAATTAAAAACTTAAAACCTAACTAACCTACATATGTATATTATATATACATAGCCTTTTTTTGTTAAACATACTTTTAACTTAAAGAACAAAAAGGTTTACTTAATATTCATTAATTTTTAGTGGTTTTTTCTTCAATTCAAGGTAATTTATTTATTTCAGTTTTAATATATAATTCAAGTTGTATAATTCTTGTATTAGTATATGAATTTTTTTAAAATAAACTATTAGAAATAATATTATTCTTTATTTAATTTTCTATTCATTGAAATTGTAGATATCATAATAATTAAATTGTAAAAAAATGAATTATTTATTATTATTAATTAGGTTAATTTATTTATTTGTTAAAATTATATTATTATTACTGATCCGTTAGTATGTTATTTGGAAAACAATTATCAATATTTATATAATTAATCAATAATTTATATACTTTCATGTAAGAAATCATGTATTATTATTTTGTAAATTTTTTGTCTATTTTCTAAAATAATCTGCTCATTTTTTTTATTTGTGTATTTGCAGCCTTGAAGCCTGTAGCCGCCGAATGTAAGCACTTTTTTTGTTTTTTTTTCTTTTTCTTTTTGGGACAGTACCCGCAGCACTTTTTTTGTTTTTTTTTCTTTTCTTTTTTAGACAGTAACACTTTCTTTGTTAAGTATTAATTTTGTTTCAGTTTCCTTTAGTTTTTTTCTTTTTCTTTTCTGTTATGTTGTTTCTAAAAAAAAGTTTATTTGCTTTATATTTTTTATTGATAAGAATTAATAATTAATAATATAAAGAAATTATTGATATAAGTTTTTAATAGAAAAATTATTAATAAATTTTTTATTTTTATTTTGTAGAGGAATTATGGAGAACTATTTCAAAAGAAAGTAGGATGTTTTACAAATTTTTTCTCAATTTCGTGACTCCAAAGACATACCTTCAGATCCTGGACAAAGGTATAGAATTATGGAATATAATCCCAATGATCGAGATGAAGTTCGTCGAGCATATTTGATCAAGGGTGCTACCCAACCTTCTGAGCAAATATTTTCATTGAGACAATTTGGTGGGCAAAAAAGGAAATTTAATCCCGTTTGGTATCGTAAACATGCTTATTCGTTAGAATATAGTATATCTAAAGATGCCATATATTGTCTATGTTGTTATCTTATATTGGACATCAAGCGGGGGTGATCGTTTTGTTAACGAAGGATTCTTGAATTGGAAAACAGCTACAAAATCATTAATCGATCATGAGAATTCTATTCCTCACAGAGAAGCTGTAAGTAATTGTCAAAATTTACTTAACCCGAAGCAACACATTGAGACAATCTTTTCAAAGATATCAGATAAAGATAAAGCTGAATGTAAGCTTCGATTGAATACGTCCATTAAGGCTGTTAGGTATTTATCGACACAGGGATTGGCATTTCGTGGTCATGATGAGAGTGAAAGTTCTTCTAACAAAGGAAATTATATTGAACTTATATACACTTTCCGGCGAATTAGTCTGGATGTCAAATTAGTTACTTTAGAGAATGCTCCACGAAATCATAAAATGACGTGTCCAGAGATTCAAAAGGATATCGTGCGAGCTTATGCTATAGAGATTATGAAAAAAATTATGAATGATTTAGGTGATGCACATTTTTGTCTTATGGTTGACGAGTCACGCGATATATCAATAAAAGAACAAATGGTTTTGGTGATACGGTATGTGAATAGAAAAGGTAATGTGATTGAGCGGTTTTTAGGTATTGAACATGTCAGGGATACTAACTCTTTGACACTTAAAGCAACGATTGATGACGTTTTATGTAGAAATGGAATGAGTATCTCTAAAATGCGAGGTCAAGGCTATGATGGAGCTAGCAACATGAAAGGTGAGTATAATGGCCTAAAATCGCTTATATTGAAAGAAAATGCTTGTGCTTATTATATACATTGTTTTGCCCATCAATTACAACTTGCTCTAGTAGCCGTTTCAAGAAAAAATGATCATGTATGTACTCTTTTTCATTTCATTGGACTAGTGTTAAATATTGTTGGATCATCATGTATCAGACGTGATATGATTAGAGAGAAACAATTTCAAAGGAAGATCGAGGCACTTAATATAGGGGAGATTTCGAGTGGAACTGGTTTAAATCAAGAAACTAGTCTCAAACGTCAAGGTGATACTCGTTGGAGTTCTCATTATATTACTTTATTAAGTTTGACTAACATATTTGGTGAAGTTATTGAGGTACTTGAAATCATTGGAAAAGATGCACCAAATTCAACTAATCGAACAGAAGCCCAAGACATTATGGATAGACTCTTATCATTTGATTTTATATTCAGTCTTTTCTTGATGAAAAAAATATTGGCAATCACAAACGAGTTATCACAAGCACTTCAAAGAAAAGATCAAAATATTGTGAACGCGATGACGTTAGTTAAAGTATCCAAACGTCAACTTCAAACTTTGAGGCAAAATGGGTGGGATTCTTTACTTGAAAGTGTTAGTAAATTTTGTGAGAAGTACAAAGTTAGTGTTCCCGAAATGGATGCAATATATCACGCTCGAGGAAGAAGTAGACGTAATGAAAATGAAATAACAAATTTACGCCATTTTCAAGCTGGGACTTTCTATGCTATTCTAGATATACAATTTGGAGAGTTGGATGCTCGATTTTCTGATTCTACCATGAAATTACTTCTATGTGTTGCTTGTCTTGACCCTTCTAACAATTTTTCTCAGTTTGACAAAGAGAAATTAGTTGTTCTGGCTAAATTTTATCCTCAAGATTTTGCTAAAAGTGAGATATGGAAGCTTGAAGATCACCTTGACAGTTACATTGCTGATGTGCGATTTAGTAATGATTTTTTTGGTTTGAAAGGAATGAGTGATCTTGCTCAAAAAATGGTAGAATGTTGGAGAAACATCATATATCCTTTGGTTTACTTACTTTTGACATTGGCATTGACATTACATGTGGCTACTGCTTCCGTTGAACGAGTATTTTCAGCTATGCATATTTTGAAGACTAAGTTGCGGAATCGAATGAATGATGAATGGTTGAATGATGCTGGTGGTCCTTTGTGTGTTGTAAAATAAATGCAAAAAGTAATTGAACCACAACCGCAAGTGTACGGTTGTCCCAAGTAATAATAGTGATAACAGGATCGTTCGCAGGGACGGTTGGTTAACTACAATGCTTATCAAATAATGAATGGTTGCACTTATGAAAGCAAGTAAAAGATATAATGATTTATTGGTTGTTTGTATTCATTCTAAGTAATGAAAGATTATAAAGAAAATGCAAGTAAATAGTAAAACGCAAGTAAATGAAGGTAAGACGCAAATATGAGAAGGCAGTACTTGAGAGACGCAAGGGATCCTCCTAATTCTAATTCATAACATATGTTGTTTAAGGGTTAAATTGGTCAATTAACATTGGTCGGGATTCTAAATTCCTTATACCCCCGTCAGGGTGGACTATAAGGCTATTCTAAAGTGTCACTAATCCCGTCAGGGTAAATATGATCCACTTTCGAATGATTAAGCAATTTTACCACATTGGCCCTAAAATTAACTAAGCTCGTCAGAGTCAAATAGTTTCGATTTTAGATTAAGTAATTAAATCCATACCTAAACCCTCCGCCAGGATGATCCACACGCCACATATGTGGAATAGCCTAGATAATAACACCTGTTCTTAGTTGATCACTCCAAAAACAGTAAATAATCTCAAATTACATAAAAATGTAAAAGACCCAATTTAATTTAATTTAACAGAAACCCAAATTCAACATACGATATTCAATAGAATAGGGATTCACCCATTATACATTCTCAAGTACTATGAATTGATTAGCTCATACTAATTAAAAAGAAAAATAAATAAAAAGAAATTGAATTCATATTGTTTTACAGAATTAAAAATAAGAAAGACCTAATTTCCGGAATTGGATTTGGCTGAGAATGGAGATATAGACACTCTCCAGCTCTACAGCTTTCTTCTTCCTTCTGCTTCTTCTCTCTGATGTTTTATTTTGTAAAAAGTGAATTGTGTTCAAAATAGAAGTCAAGAGCTCCTTTTATAAGAGGAAAAACGAATTAGGGCTTGGACTTAAGAATAAATCACTAATTAAATGTCCAAGCCCAATTTCTAAGCCCAAAATCCCGTAACTGCTGCACCACCTCCACTAAAACGGCTCTAGCCGCTTAGTTATAACTCCGATTGACCTGAAATCACTTGCTAAAGTTCCGTAACTCGATAAGGAATATATTCTCTTCAAAGGTCAGCGGCTAAATCATCTCCTAAGTGCCTCGAAATCAGCAATCTTTGGCCTGTTTTCCAGATTTGCAGCTCCAAAATATAATTCTTTCAGGATTTATCTTCAAGCTTTGACTCCATATCACGATCTTTGACTCTTTTCTCGGATTCCTTTCCTAGCTAATATTCAAAACCTACAAACTTTTCACTAAAATATACAAGATTACGCGCAAAAGTTTAATAAATAAAAAATACTAGAAATAAAATAGGAATTCCGGATTATTGCATTTTTAACTCAAAAGTCTATCAAAATATTCAATTAAACATAAAAAATGATGTCTCCCAAGGGTCGAAAATAAGAACAATTAGGGAGACATCAAGACCCCCAACTCAAGCCTTAGTCGTCCCGACAAAGTATAACAAAACAAAGGGCTAGAAGTAAACGTAAGAACAAGTAGAAGCTAGCAAATACACCTAAATCAAGTCTTAAGATAAATCTCATATAGCAAACTCTAGAAACTAATATACACATACATTTATAATGCAAAATCAAACACAAATAATCTCAATCATAAAATTAAAGTCGCAATGCTTGAAGATTACACTTGTACTCATCTCTGTATGATGGCTATAGGGTGGTCATTAATCCTAAATCGCTTTAAACGCTCCACCTAGTATATTTCCTATCAACAGAATCAAAAATTCACTATGCACTTAGGAATCACGAGGTCTTTATTGTTTTAATAATGGCTTAAGGACGGTGTGGATGTATATTTGGTAAATTTGAAGTGAGCTTTTGGCTCTCTCCTCACTTACCATCAACAGTGTCCTCGAACTTGAGTTTACGCTAAAAAATGTTCTCACTCACCCATTTACGCAACAATTTAGCGTCCCATGTCTACCTACTATAAATAAGATGATTTTCAGAAAAATTCCACTTTGCCAGATATTTTATTCATTCATATTTTTTTCTTTTCTTTTCTCTTTTTTTTGTACAGATTGCAAACCGGGTTCCCGGTTTCTATTGTATGGATTTTTGAATTTTTGAATTTTTTCTTTCTTTTTCACTTTTTTTTCTCATTCCCGGCAAAGGGTTACAAGTATAAATCATTTGCAATTGTGCTACAATACAAAGCACATCAATCCCTACCCAATAAATTCCCCATAAGTGGACCCACCACCCCAAACTCAAGCTCGAGACATGTCTCAGGATCGTGATTCAAGTGCGGGTCATATGGTCATGCCTAATAATCTAAAGGATAATGGCTTATATCGTGGCTACAAAGAAAAAGGCTAAAGGCTCAAAGTGGGCTAAGACGGATAATAATTAATACAAGGGATAGAAGGCTAAAAAGTCGCAAATGGCTAACAAAGAACTGCCCTTATCATTTTCCTAGGTACATAGCTTGTCTTTAGTTCATATCTAGGTGGGTTCTCTACTAATTAGGATTTCACGTTCTACACACCAAACATATTCCTTAAGTACAAGCTTACTTCATTTGCATTGTTCATTAATTTTTCCAATCAATTACCTATGTTTGCATGCAATTCTAAATGCGTTTTATATCAATCCCTAAAGTCATCTATTTACTATCATAGATTTACCAAAAGTATGCTTAAAGGGACATTTAAAATCTTCTACAGTCAAACGCAACTCCGAAAATTATTTTATTGAAAGCAAATAAAACACATAACACATAAAAACTGGGATGAGGCAACGAACCCCACCCCAAACTCAATAATGAGTCGTGTCCCCACGACTCGAAAAAGACTCAAAGCAATTAAACTAATCTACACTAAAAAGGAAGGATTAGAAAACATATCTTAACCAGCGCGTGGCTGGTTGTCGGTGTTGCGTCCATGAACCTTATCTCGCGTAAGTTGTAGTTTGAACGGATAAAGTTCAGCTTGTTTGTAACATTTTCCAAAATATCAATCATCGCATCCGAATTTTTTTTCAACACTTTAATCTTCGATTCCAACTCATCATTGGATTAATCTTTTCCTCACTTTCTGGTTCATCAATCAATTTCCTCTTCTTCGGATTAGCCTTAATTTGAACCTCTTCAGTCTTGTGTTTGAAACGTGAATTAGGAATCTTAATAGCTTGTTCTTGAACAGCACCAAAAGTGTTTCTGTTTCTTGGAGAATTCATTCGATAAGTACACATGAAGTGGTTCTGATAGGCATCTCTTTCCATCCCAAACTCAAAACTTCAAATAGTGAGAAGCTAAGGCTTAGAACTTTGATGTTTTGAGGCTTAAGATTTGAAGAGTATGGTGGAATATGAGATGGGTAAAGGCTAATTGATGTGGGGGAAGAGGGAATTGGATTTAATTTCAAGCTTGGATGAAGAACAATTGAATAAAAGTGGGAATTCCATGGTGTTTTGGATAGGAGATGAACTGATTGTATGTTTTTGTGGTGAAAGAGGGTAGGATTTGATGATAGTGTGGTTGTAGATGATTATTTTCAGGAAATTCTGGGTTTTGGAAGTGTTTTTGGTGGCTGCTTGAAGAAAGAGATAAAATCTAGGGCTAAATAGATGAAAACCGCCCTGTCACGGAAGAAACCGGGTTCCCAGTTTCGCGTCGCTGTGTCGGCGCGAAAAAATAATTTTTTTTTTTACTCTTACGCAATAAATGGCTGGACCCCAAAACGCTGGGTCAGAACTCCTATCCTTCAAAACCGGGTTCCCGCATTTGCGAAATGCGGGTACCTGGTTTTCGTCGATGGCGCGACTGGTGACGCAGTGGTGACGCAGCAGATGGCGGGACCCAAGACGCTGGGTCAGAACTCCTATCCTTCGAAACCGGGTTCCCGCATTTGCGAAATGCGGTACCCGGTTTTCGTCGATGACGCGACTGGTGACGCAGTGGTGACGCAGCAGATGGCGAGACCCAAGACGCTGGGTCAGAACCTCGGAATTTTTAGCTTTCGAAACCGGGTTCCCGGTTTGCCCCTGGAACACCACAAATTTTTCCTCTATTTTCGCCCTTTCGACCCCAAACTCACAATTTTTTTACCCCTGAAATCATCAAAAACAACTACCCCTCCTCATTTCTTACTAATAAACACTAAATTAACGAAAATCAACCAAATTTAAACTACGGAAAATAAAAACTTAAACTAATATACAAGAAATGGCTTTTGTTTAACGTCGTTAAGCTCGACGGGTTACCTCATTCATTAGTCATTGACATAACCTCCCCAGCAGTGAGTGGGGTTGTCAATATTTGCAACTCGAAACTTACATCCCTTAGCTTTTATGCCCACTAGTTTATCTGAGATAACCTTCGTGACCATGAATGGTCCTAGCCAAGAACTTTTTGATTCACGTACCTTTGGAGGGGGTTTGGTTTCTTCATAGCTACTTCTTTACCTACTTTGAACCCCTTTTTCTTTCTTTCCTTCTTAGGTTCCTTCGGAATCTTCGAGGCACGTGCTTTCTCTTTCTCCTTTGCATGATTGAGTTGTGGATTTTTAGGGTATGGAGGAGCTTTAATTGGTGGTTTCTTTCGTAGCTCTTTCTCCTCCACCCCTAACGTGTCCACAACATTAATTTGCTCCTTTCTTACCGGTTCCATTACATCTAGACAAAAGCATTCTTCCTTGGAATCCGGAAATCTCATAGGTCTGAACACGTTAAACTTCATTTCCTCGTCTTGGATTCTCATAATCATCTCTCCGTTTTCTACATCAATCAAGGTACGACCCGTGGCTAGGAATAGTCTTCCCAAAATAATGGGGACATTCCTATCCGCGTCGTAATCAAGTATAACGAAATCAGCGGGAAAAATTAACGTACCTGCCTTAACAAGGACATCTTCGATTCGGCCTTCTGGATGTGCAAGAGATCGATCCGCCATTTGCAAGACCATAGAAGTAGATCTTGCCTCTCCTATTTTCAACTTCTCAAAGATTGATTTGGGCATAAGATTAAGGGCTCGTTTGGAAGTGCTTATTTTGGAAGAAAAAACCGCTTTTGGAATAAAATTTAAAATTTAAAAAAATTATTAAAAATAATTTTGAAATCTAAAATTATTTTAAGTGCTTTTTTCAAGAAGCACCAATTAGGTGCTTCTCATAAAAGTGCTTTTCCAAAAAAGCACTTCCAAACGGGCACTAATACTTGCACCCAAATCGCATAGTGCTTTTCCTTGCCATTCATCACCAATAGATATCGGAATTGTGAAACTCCCAGGATCAAGTAGAATCGGAGGTAATTTATTCTGACATATTGCACTACATTCTTCAGGTAAGCCAATCATCTCATTATCGCAATATGGCCGTTTGTTGGTGAGGGCTCTTTTCAGAAACTTAGCATACTTGGGTACATCTCGAATAGCTTCTAGCAACGGAATATTTATGCTAAGACCTCTTACCTTGTTAAAGAATTTTTTATAATCAGCCATATCACCCTTCTTTTGAACTCTCGATAGAAATGGTGGAGGAGGACGGTTTATTATAGTATCATCTTTCTTTTTTGGAACTTCACAAGACCTCTCCACTTCTTCTACTTCAACTTTTTTATCTTCATCCACCACCTCTTTTTCTTTTATAACAACTTCCTTCTCTTTCATAACAGGAAAAGGAGGTGGAGGAAGGTTCTTACCACTTCTGAGAGAGATGATTTTACAATCTTCGATTTGGATCGGATTTTCAGTATCGCTAGGGAGTTGCCCTTGTGGACGTTGATTCAATTGTTTATTCATTTGCGAAACTTGAGTTTCTAACATCTGAATGTGTGCTTCAGCATATTGTTGCCTTTAGATTGACTATGCATGTAGGGCAATTAATTGTTCTACAGTTTTCTGAAGGGTAATCACATCTTCTTGTGGGTGGGCAGGTAAGGCTTTTTGGTTCATGGTTTCATTGTAAGTGTCTTGAGGAGCTTGTCTTTGAACATAATTCCCTTGATTCTGTCCTCCTTGATGATTATTGTGTGGTCTTGGATTGAAGTTGTTACCTTGGGGACGCGGCTGATATGCATATGTAGGATTGGCTGCCCCATTAGGATTTGAGTATTGAAACCCAGGATGGTTTCTGTTAGGCTGATATCCATTACCACTCTAATTGAAATTCCCTCTGTTGGAGACAAACATCACGGACTCTTGATTATTCTGACAATTCTCCCAACTATGATCATTCACACCACAATACTCACATCCATACACTTCTTGTGCAACCTTTACCTCACCTCTTTTATTCGAAAAACCTTCTTTCACGGCTAAAGTGAGTTGTCTCAATTGTTGTTCTAGTGTGGTTTGAATCTTGGTCTCTAAGGAGTTGAACTTTTCTTCAATATTGACGTTATTAACTCCTCCTCTAACTGGTGTTCTTACGGTATTCTACCCAACTTCATTATCAACTGTTCTATCCAAAATAATTCTTGCATACGCAGGTTGAACTTGTAAAAATGCACCACCACACAACAAATCTAAATCTTTCCTAGAGCCCCCCTCAAGACCATTATAAAAAATATTCATTTGTTGTTGTTCAGTAAGGTCATGATTCGGGACTCTTCGTAAACATTTCTGAAATCTCGACCAACTTTTACCCAACGCTTCATCATATTCTTGCTTGAAATGCGTTAACTCAAGTTCAGCATCTAACCTCATGTTGGACGGATAATATCTGTTGAAAAATGCAGTTTCTAATTGTTCCCAGTTTGTTATCTTCGTAGGATCTTGTGTATCGTGCCATTCACTCGCTCCATCAATAACGAAAAATCGAAACACAGCAAAATACATTTGTTCTTTTGAAACTCCTTGTGTGATGTAAGAATCACATATCTGCTTGAATTTATGTACTGCTCGAAGGGGATCTTCTCCAGCTTTACCACGAAAATTTCCAAAATTTTGGAATTGAGCTAACATACCCGAATCTGGACGAAACCTCGGGACATCTATATCTGGAGCACCTACCCCTAGAGTAGGAGCACGGAATGGAACTTCTTCTGGACCATTAACAAACCAGGGATCTTGGTTATTTGCCATTTCTTTTTCTTCTTGTTCTCTTCTTTTCTTATTTGCAAGTCTGATTAAAGAACCCGGATTATCAAGGATTTGAACTTGTGGTTCAAATCTAAGCTTTCTTCGCATACACCAAACCTAAAAAAAATCTGAAAGAGAAGAACAAACAGAAAGCGTAAAACTGATAAAAATAAAAATAAATGCAACTATCACTAAAGGATAAACACCGTGGTCACACGCTACCGTCCCCGGCAGCGGCGCCAAAAACTTGGTGGTCCTTTGTGTGTTCTAAAATAAATGCAAAAAGTAATTGAACCACAACCGCAAGTGTACGGTTGTCCCAAGTAATAATAGTGATAACAGGATCGTTCGCAGGGACGGTTGGTTAACTACAATGCTTATCAAATAATGAATGGTTGCACTTATGAAAGCAAGTAAAAGATATAATGATTTATTGGTTGTTTGTATTCATTCTAAGTAATGAAAGACTATAAAGAAAATGCAAGTAAATAGTAAAACGCAAGTAAATGAAGGTAAGACGCAAATATGAGAAGGCAGTACTTGAGAGACGCAAGGGATCCTCCTAATTCTATTTCATAACATATGTTGTTTAAGGGTTAAATTGGTCAATTAACATTGGTCGGGATTCTAAATTCCTTATACCCCCGTCAGGGTGGACTATAAGGCTATTCTAAAGTGTCACTAATCCCGTCAGGGTAAATATGATCCACTTTCGAATGATTAAGCAATTTTACCACATTGGCTCTAAAATTAACTAAGCTCGTCAGAGTCAAATAGTTTCGATTTTAGATTAAGTAATTAAGTCCATACCTAAACCCTCCGCCAGGATGATCCACACGCCACATATGTGGAATAGCCTAGATACTAACACCTGTTCTTAGTTGATCACTCCAAAAACAGTAAATAATCTCAAATCACATAAAAATGTAAAAGACCCAATTTAATTTAATTTAACAGAAACCCAAATTCAACATACGAAATTCTATAGAATAGGGATTCACCCATTATGCATTCTCAAGTACTATGAATAAATTAGCTCATACTAATTAAAAAGAAAACTAAATAAAAAGAAATTGAATTCATATTGTTTTACAGAATTAGAAATAAGAAAGACCTAATTTCCGGAATTGGATTTGGCTGAGAATGGAGATATAGACACTCTCCAGCTCTACAGCTTTCTTCTTCTTCCTTCTGCTTCTTCTCTCTGATGTTTTATTTTGTAAAAAGTGAATTGTGTTTAAAATAGAAGGCAAGAGCTCCTTTTATAAGAGGAAAAACGGATTAGGGCTTGGACTTAAGAATAAATCACTAATTAAATGTCCAAGCCCAATTTCTAAGCCCAAAATCCCGTAACTGCTGCACCACCTCCACTAAAACGGCTCTAGCCGCTTCGTTATAACTCCGATTGACCTGAAATCACTTGCTAGAGTTCCGTAACTCGATAAGGAATATATTCTCTTCAAAGGTCAGCGGCTAAATCATCTCTTAAGTGCCTCGAAATCAGCAATCTTTGGTCTGTTTTCCAGATTTGCAGCTCCAAAATATAATTCTTTCGGATTTATCTTCAAGCTTTGACTCCATATCACGATCTTTGACTCTTTTCTCGGATTCCTTTCCTAGTTAATATTCAAAACCTACAAACTTTTCACTAAATACACAAGATTACGCGCAAAAGTTTAATAAATAAAAAATACTAGAAATAAAATAGGAATTCCGGATTATTGCATTTTTAACTCAAAAGTCTATCAAAATATTCAATTAAACATAAAAAATGGTGTCTCCCAAGGGTAGAAAATAAGAACAATTAGGGAGACATCAGACGCTTTACTTATCTTTATTGAGAGAGACATTTCTAAGGAAATTGAAAATACCACCATTATGGATATTTTTCAAAAAATGAAAACTCGTAAGGGACAATTGTAATTTTTTTTAATTTTTTTATTATGGTATTATTTATTATATTGCATTAAACTATATTATTATCAATATTAATTATTTAATTTAATTATATATCTTGTTTTATGTGTACTTTATGATAAGCATCCAAAAAAAAAATCTGGGTCGTTGCCCCCGAACCCCCAACAACTCTATGCCCACCCTAGTTTGTAATCCTGGATCTGCCACTGCAAATCACAACCACCAAAACTTAGTTCCTCACAGTCTCTCTCCCAAAACAACGATGTCACAATGATGGGTTACGATTCCTGAAAGTACTGGGGAAGGCTTCCTACTATGGTTTATCTGGATCCCATTTATTATCGGCGATTGAAGTATTTGAAGAACACAAGTTTTGAGTGACGAAGATGTAAGAACAAGTCTTATATTATTTGGGTGAGTAAGGGTAATGTGATTCTTTTGTCAATGTGGAAAAATTACAAACAATTTATATTACATTGGTGGCTGGTAGGGTGTGATAAAATAATGATAATAAAGAAGCGAAATATTACCCTAACCAATCACGTTACTCACTGCAAGTATCACATATCGTATGCAAATTTTAATGATAAGTTAGATTCGTTCTCAGGGACTTAGTGTGTTATCGAATGGATTAGAAGAAACTGTAGTAAGAATTATCTCAATGAATTAAAAGAAAATAAAAGTAAATATGAAATAATTGTGGAGAGAATAATGATTAAACTAAAGACTAATTGGTGGGGCCTAGGGTGTGATAAAATAAGATGTAAATAAAGTGCAAAAACACCCTAGAACTACACGGTTCTGCAAGTATACAGATCGTATGCAAGTTTTAGATTAAGATTCGTTCCGCAGAGACTACGAAAGTTAGAAGAATCTTATGCAAATAGCAAGTGCAGATAATTAAAGCTAGAACAACTAAACGCAATTAAAAGTAAAGACAAATAGAGATGGATTGATAAATAATTAACTAAGCTAAAACTAAGAATTAAAAGACAGAAAATAAATATGAAAGATAAGTGATATGAGAATATAGCTTAAGTTATTAGCATGTAATCCCCACTAGTTTTGCCGTTCTAAACATGTAAGGGTGAATTATGTAGTATTTCCCTAATCGGTCCCAATATGCTATCGGTAGTTTAAAATAGGATTTACCTGTGTCAATAAGGCTTCCTAAGCAAACCTTTCCTGTAATTGGTAAATAGTCACAAGAACTAAACCATAGTGATTATCTAGCAAGGTTGGGTTGTCAGATCATACCTAATACTAGACGTTATGTGCTAAACATGTAATTGAACACCGTTGTCAATGGTATCCTAATTACTAGATGGTAATTCTATATGGCGGCCGTCCACAAGAACACAGAATATAAATCCAAACACATAAACAGAGAATAAAAACTATAATTCTATTTAAAACATTAAATTCCCAAATTAGATAGATGTCAATCAAAACTAGGGTTCATACATATATGCTAAAAACTCAAGCTAAAGAAATTTAGTTCATGAAAGAAAAGAAAGAAATTACAAATCTAAAGGTAGAAGAAGACATTGTTGATGACAGCTCCTTCCAGACTTCTCTCTTGTGTTGTAAGCTTCCTCTTGGTTTAAGGTTTCACCAAGGATGATTTAAGAGTGTTAAGAGGCTGTATTTATAGTGTATAGGTTGACCTAATTCGTTTCTTTAGAGATAAGTTAAGTAATGGACTCCTGGCCCAACTCAAATTCGTAAGGAAATAAAGATAAACACTGCTGGACCGTTTTGAGCGTATCTTCTTCGTTATTGGTCGGATTGAGCTCCATAAGATACCAAAAGAATCGCAACAGAATTATCTTGACCCCAAAGAAGGAAATCTCCAAAATCGGCCTATTTCTTAGGTAAAAACCCACATCTTTAGACGTGTATGCAGAATCCCAGATTTAGGCAGCTTTTTCTTTTCCATCTTTTTAGCCTTTGTTTCCTTATCTCCAATTTCCATGCAAATCTCTTTCCATAAGTTGTAGTCTTTGACTTGGACTCTAATTAATCTCCATAATTATCTTTAAAGCTTCACACTAAATAAACAATTAAACCCAATATGCTCTAAAAATAATAATTCTACAAATCAAGACCCAAAATAGGAAAGTGCACTAAATTAAGCTAAAATCAACCTATAAACTAATAAATAAGCCTAAAATGATGTCTCATGAATAGATTTTATTATCACAAATGAGGACACATCAAGAGCCCCAACTCAAAGTTGTATCGTCCCGATACAATAAAAGTAAAGAACAGTAGGGTAGTCAAAATAAACAATAAGAAGTCGGAGGAGAACCAGATCAAAATATAAGGAATGATCCTAGAGCATAAAATCCAAAAAATCTCATGTAGTAATGCTCAAGAAATAATGCACAAATATGCTTAATATACATGTAATCAACAATCCAAAAATTCAAGTTAAGATTAATTTCAAAATGCCAGAAGGAGAGGATGACAACTTAGTTTATGTTAATGGCTATAGGTTGTTCATAGGTCCCAATATAGCATCCAATGGTCCACTCACCTATTACCTAATAGCTCAATTGTTTCTCCACTTAGCAGTTAGAAATCCTAAGGTCTTGGTTATAACTTGGCTTAAGGACAGGTGTGGTATATTTGGATAATGAAAAGTGAGCTTTTGGCTCTCTCCTCACTAGCCATCAACGAATCGCCCTAGAGCTTGAGTTTTCACTCGAAGATGTTCTCACTCAACCCAATTTATTGATGCTTTTGATGTGCATCCCCAATAATCCCAATTAAAACTTTTGATGATATAAAATCCACTTTGCCGGTCCGAATATATATTTTCTTTTCAATTCAATTTTTCTTTTGTATAGCTATGATTCTCTTTTGATTTTGAGATATCACACTATTTTTTTCTCATATATATATTCTTTTTATGCCCTTGTTGGCAAAATTAGCTCGTAGCTTCTTTTTCATTCACTATTACCCCGGCAAAGGGTTACAATAATAACAATTTCATCATCAATAAAATCACAAAGATAATTCCCAATTCCCAAAGTTCCCTAATAATGAAACCCACCACCCCAAACTCAAGCTCTAAAATGAGTTGTCTCAGGTTTTGCGATTCGAGTGCGGGTCATATAGATAAGTCCTACAAACTAAGGGTATGGATTATAATGTGTTTCAATAAAGGCTTTAGAAAGGATCAGAGGGGCTAAGACGGATAAATAACAATAATATCAAACAAAAGGGTGAGAAAGTCTAAAGGCTTCAAGTGTTTTATCATGAAAGAACTGCCTTAGTCATTTTTCTAACTACCGGATTTCGTTACGTTTTCATTATTAGTTCATAGACAAGTGGGTTTACAACTAATTTTAAACCTCACGTTCTACACACCAAATAACTATTCCTAAGTTTCAACGTGACTTCTTAGCATTGCTCGTTAACTTTTCTATCCTTTATTTCCTATTTTCATACATGCATGTAAACAAATTTGTTGCATCTTTTAAAAGCATACTACTTACTATCATTGACCTAATAAAATCATGCTCAAATAGGTACATTCAAGATATTCTATGCCTTAATTCAACCTAAAAATTTTAAATTTTATGCAAAAACGAAAAGAAGATGAGGACAACGAATCCCCACCCCCAACTCAAAAGTGAGTCGTGTCCCCACGACTCGAAAAAGACTCAAGAATGGAATAAAATTTAAAATAAAACTAACTAAACTACCTAATGCATACAAGCTATTGAGAAAAATTAGAATGACCTACCTGGTTGGCCATAGCGATCCATCATATCGTCCTCGTCATCAGAAGGATCGGTATAATCATCAACATCCTTATACAAGGTCAAATCTTCTACTTGTGACTCCAATTGCATGATTTCTATCCAAAGGTCTTTGTTATCTTCACGTAATCTTTCAACTTCGTTCTGTAACTTGAGAGGCCAAGGAGGAAAATCATAAACAATTTCAGAGGAAGAGGTAGAAGAACCTTGGTCTTGGATTTTTATTTTCTGCAAAGGTCTCCTTGATGGTATGGACATTCTAGCAGTTGATCTCTTCTTTGGTAGTGGTTGTTCAGGTACCTTTTCTTTTGATTCTTCAGAAACCTCATCAAGATTGATGGGTTTTTCAATGGTGGCTCCAAGCAATCTCTTATTCTTCCCAAGGATTGAGCACTTTCTCTTGTATTCCATAGCTTCAGATCTGTTAGTCATGCTTGTTTTACCCACAACTCAAGTTGTACCAAGGATGGATTAAAAGTTTAAGGAAAATTTGGTGTAGCTTGATGTTGTTGCTTGGAATTGATGAAAGAGAAAGTTTATTTGATTGATCTTGGAAGAATTCTTTAAAGCTTGATGAATTTGATGGTGTTTTGATGGTGTAGTGTGATGAATTTGATGAATAAATTGTGTTTATGGAAGATGTAGGAGAGGATTTGATGAGTTGTTGTGTTATTTGTGAAGGTTTGCACAAGCTTTAAGGTGTATATATAGGGTTTGGGTCTGAAAAATTCGTGTGTGGAAGGCTAGGGTTAATCTCATAAGGTAAGGATTTGATTAGGAAAAGAATTCCTTCACAAACCGCCTCTCTGCGGTGTACCGGACCAGACGTGCGGTGTACCGCACCTAACAGCTCTTGAAATTTTTGGTTTCTGGATTGCACCCGTGCTAGCACCCCGTGGCACGTGTTTTGTGCCTGCGGACCATGGGTGCGGTGTAGGGGGTAGTCCGCGCCTGCTCCGTCAAAAAACCCGTGGTACCCGACCCTGTGGCACGCATTTTGGGCGTGCGGACTAGGGTCCGGTGTACCACGCCTATCGATCAAAAAAATTCTTGCTTTCTGGATGAAACCCGTGGTACCCGACCCGTGGTACGGGTTTTCTGGGCACGGTGCATCCCTGCGGACCATGGGGTAGTCCGCGCCAGGCCTTGAATTCCTCCAAATTTTTCCTTTTGACCCCAAACTCGTTTCCTGAACAATAACACACTACCTTTCTCTCCTATTAGCTTGTAAACACAATTAAAAATATACACTATCTTAAAAGTATACACTACAAAGCAAAAACAACTAATCTAAAAAGCAATTAAAACAAGGGGTGTCTCCCAAGAGCACTTTTGTTTAACGTCTTTGAGTTAGACGTGTACCTCAGGCTAAGCGCATTCAACGAGAAGGATTGTCTCACCTCGCCCAAAGTCCTCACTGTCATAGTATCTCTTCAAACGCTGGCCATTCACCATGAATGTCCGTTGCTCGGCTGGATTTTCAATCTCAATTGCTCCATGAGGTGTGACTTTGGTAACAATGTAAGGTCCTCCCCAACGGGATTTAAGCTTTCCTGGGTAGTTCGAAAATCGAGAATTGTATAATAAAACTTTCTGTCCGATCTCGAAATGCTTTGGAGGGAGTCGTTTAATATGCCATCGCTTTGTTTTCTCTTTATAGAGACGTGAATTTTCGTAGGCAAGATAACGAAACTCCTCCAACTCGTTTAACTGCATCATCCTTTGCTTCCTGGCCAAGTCTGGGTCTAGATTCAGAGTTTTAATAGCCCAGTAGGCTCGAGCTTCAAGTTCAACTGGTAGATGACACGCTTTGTCGTAGACCATGCGATATGGAGATGCCCCAACTGGTGTTTTAAATGCTTTTCTGTAAGCCCAGAGAGCATCATCTAGCTTTAACGACCAATCTTTCCTCGATTTACTCACAGTCTTCTCAAGAATAGATTTGATTTCCCGGTTGGAAACTTCAGCTTGACCGTTAGTTTGTGGGTGATAACCGGTTGAAGTACGGTGTTTCACTCCAAACTTCCGAAGAAAATTTCTCAGAGGAGCATTAAGAAAATGGGTACCTTTATCACTGATTAGCACACGTGGCGTACCATGTCTTGAAAAGATGTTTGTTTTTAAGAACTTAATCACAGTTTGAGCATCGTTCTTTGGTGTTGCCACTGCTTCTACCCATTTTAACACATAGTCTACCGCAAGCAAAATATAAAGATTTCCATAGGAAGTGATGAAAGGTCCCATGAAATCTATTCCCCATACATCAAAGATTTCAACTTCAAGAATATTATTAAGCGGCATCGCGTCTCTTTTTGATATATTGCCAGTGTGCTGGCATCTGTGACATGACTGGACAAAACGATGACAATCTTTGTGTATGGTTGGCCAATAGAACCCGGATTGAAGAATTTTAGCTGCGGCTCTATCGCCCTTAAAGTGACCTCCATAAGGTGAACTATGACAAATTTCAATGATTTTCTCCATTTCACCTTCATGTACACATCTTCTAACCACTTGGTCACTACAAATCTTCCAGAGGTACGGTTCATCCCAATAATACTGTTTGGCCTGGTGATTCAATCTTTGTCTTTGTTGTGGGTGGAAATCTTTAGGAAAGACACCACTCACAATGAGGTTGACTAGATCTGCATACCATGGAACAAAAGCACGTTTAATAGCAAAAAGTTGTTCATCAGGGAATACCTCTTTAACCAACAATGGTTCTTTGTTCGCATCAGATCCTTCGAGCCTTGATAAATGATCAGCAACTTGATTTTCGCATCCTTTCCGGTCTCGAATATCTATGTCGAATTCTTGAAGCAACAGTACCCATCTAATGAGACGCGGCTTAGCGTCCTTTTTCTCCATGAGGTACCTAATAGCTGAATGGTCCGTGTATACAATAGTTTTCTTCCCAACCAAATAGGGACGAAATTTATCGAAAGCGTAAACCACGGCCAACATCTCTTTCTCCGTCACTGTATAATTCATCTGGGCAGCGTTGAAAGTCTTACTTGCATAATAAATCGTGTGGAAAATCTTATCTTTCCTCTGTCCCAACACAACACCCATAGCGTGATCACTGGCATCGCACATAAGTTCAAACGGAGCTTTCCAATCAGGAGGTATAACAATAGGTGTAGAGATCAGTTTTTCCTTAATCGTCAAAAACGCTTGAAGGCATTCTTCAGTAAAATTAAAAGGAGTATCCTTTTCAAGTAAAGAGCAAAGCGGTTTGGCGATCTTGGAGAAATCTTTAATAAATCTTCGATAAAATCCTGCGTGACCCAAGAAACTTCTCACTCCTTTAACAGAAACTGGAGGTGGTAGTGTTTTGATAACTTCAATTTTAGCACGATCAACCTCCATCCCTACCTTCGAAACTTTATGTCCCAACACAATTCCCTCTTGAACCATGAAGTGGCATTTTTCCCAATTAAGCACAAGATCTTTTTCTCTACATCTCACAAGGACTTTCTCAAGATTATTCAAACAATCGTCAAAACTATCTCCAAACACCGAAAAATCATCCATAAAAACCTCCAAATATTTATCAATCATGTCCCAAAATATAGCCATCATGCACCTCTGGAACGTAGCAGGTGCATTGCATAAACCAAACGGCATTCTTCAATAAGCAAAAGTACCAAACGGACATGTAAAAGTTGTTTTGTGTTGATCGAGGGGATCCACACAAATCTGATTATAACCCGAATATCCGTCAAGGAAACAATAATATTCTCTCCCTGCAAGCTTGTCTAACATCCGATCAATGAATGGTAGCGGGAAGTGATCTTTCTTTGTTGCTTTTTTCAGTCTTCGGTAATCCATGCACACTCGCCACCCCACAACTGGTCTTGATGGTATGGCTTCGCCTTGATCATTAAGGATGGTAGTGAAACCTCCTTTCTTCGGAACACATTGCACTGGACTAACCCAATCACTGCTAGCAATCGGATAGATAATTCCTGCGTCTAACAACTTGATAACTTCCTTCCTCACTACTTCTTTCATAGCAGGCATGAGTCTTCTCTGTCCTTCTATAGATCGCCCACCTTCGTTCTCAAGAATGATTTTGTGTTTGCAAACGGAAGGACTAATTCCCTTGATGTCGGCAATAGTCCATCCAATTGCTTCTTTGTTTGCGCGAAGTACTTGAAGTAGCTTCTCCTCTTGAGGACCTGAAAGGTTAGCAGAAATAATAACAGGCAAAGTTTTGTTCGTACCTAGATATGCATAGCGTAGGTGATCTGGAAGTGGTTTTTCTTCGAGAACAGGTGGACATATTATAGATGGTTGTTTCATTGGTTCAATGTCACCTTGTTCTCGAAGTAGTTCTCGCACGTTTAATGCAGCAACATCTTCAGGGGGAATCTCGAGTTCCTCTGGTGATTCGAGTGTCGAGGCTTTGTCAAGATCATCATCTAAGCTTGCTTCATTGAAGACTTCTTGCGCAATTTTTCCGATGACATCTACTTTGAAGCACTCATCTTTTGCTTTAGGAAATTTCATAGCCTGAAACACATTAAATCGTATCTGTTCGCCTTGTACTCTCATGATCAACTCACCATTCTCAACATCAATTAGTGTACGCCCTGTGGCTAAGAATGGTCTACCCAAAATGATGGGGACATTCTTATCCGCGTCGTAGTCAAGGATAATAAAATCACAAGGAAAAATAAAAGAGCCAGCTTTAACTAAAACATCTTCAATTTTACCTATTGGTCGTGAAAGGGAGCGATCCGCCATTTGTAATACCATAGAGGTGGGTACTACTTCTCCGATATTAAGTTTCTCGAACAGAGATCTAGGCATGAGATTGATGCTCGCACCTAAATCACATAATGCTTTCCCGGTCCAACTATCTCCAATGCCGATAGGAATTGTAAAACTTCCGGGATCTTCTAGTTTTGGTGGCAACTCACTTTGACATATAGCACTGCACTCTCTAGGTAATCCAATTGTTTCTCCAGTCTCTATACTTCGCTTGTTGGAGAGAATGTCTTTCATGAATTTCATGTAGGTTGGCATCCTCTTGAGAGCTTCAACAAGGGGTATATTAACTTCCAATTTCTTCAACATGTCAATGAACTTCTTGAATTCCAGGTCATTGTCCTTCTTTCTGACACGTGAAGGGTATGGTGGCGGAGGGCGTGTATTGAGTTCCCCTGGTTTTCTTGTCTTTTCAGGTGTCTCGGCTTGGACACTCCTTGGTTTAACTACCTCCTCAACTGTGTCTTTGATTGTTTCTTCGCCCCTTTGTTCTGGAATAGGGATTGGTTCTGGTTCTGGTCTTGGTGGAGGTAGTTGTTTTCCACTTCGTAATTCAACTGCATGGCAAGAGTCATCTCTAGGAGCAATAGTATCACTTGGGAGTTGCCCTTTCGGCCGATTTTGTAATGTACTCGCCATCTGTGATATAGTATGCTCTAGTTTCTTGATAATTTTCTCCTGAGTTCGAACTTTCTGTTGGCTATGACTCATTTTCTTCTCAACTGTTTGCATTAATTTAGCCATACTCGAACTTAAGCTCTGGAGTTGTTCTTGTTTTGCCAATTGCATCGATTGTTTTGGTGGATCTTTCTTTGGTTCTTGACAAGCTTTAACAATGGGTGCCTTTTTCTGAATAGGTTGCGGTGGATTATAAGATTGAAGTTGGGGTTGATGATAAGTCTCTTGTTTTCTGACCCAACTCTTTTGTTGTGGAAGTTGTTGATAATTAGTGTAGCTTTCTTGAGGACAATCATAACCATTAGAGTAATATTTATCTTGAGGATATTGAACGGAAGCTACTGCTGGATTATTCATACATCCTTCCCACACATGATTTCTTGATCCACAACCAAGACACGAAGGAATTGTGCGTACTGTATTCACTTGGGCAATTATTCGGGCTTGTTCTTTTAGCTCTTCGAGTTGTTCAGCCAATTCTTTAAGCTTCAGATACTCTAAAGTGTTTTCCGTTGCTGATTTCTTTGGCCAACTTCTCTCGTTCTCAAGAATTCTCTCCATCCCCAACTCAGCTTCTTCAGGGTCTAGTAACACAAAACCTACGTTTCCCAACGAATCTGCTTTTTCTCTTGATTTATCATTGAGGCCTCCATAAAACAAGGTTAAATAATATTCCGGCGAGGATCTATGATAGGGACATCTCGTCTTCTTCTCTGTAAATCGTAACCATGCTTCACCCAAACTCTCTTCCTCTTTTTGTATAAATTGTTCAAGCCCCAACATATCTTTTAAACGTCTACTAACCGGATAAAAACGGTCTAGGAATCTTGCTTGAAGCTTGTCCCAATCTGGAATAACATGAGGGTATTGGGTATCATACCAATCGCTTGCACATCCGGTCAAGAAGAACTGGAACATCAGGTAATATACTTGCTCCCTAGTAACTCCTTTTACGATATAAGCATCACAGATCTGCAGGAATTTTTTAATATATCGGATCGGATCTTGATGTGCAGCACAGCTGAATAATCCATGAGATGCAAACTGAGTTAGCATCCCAGGATCAGGTTTAAATTTTTCGGCTTGGATTTCTGGAGCTCGAATTCCTCGTGGCTCCACTCTGAACTCGATAGGTAGCTCAAGTCTCCTTGGGTTCTCCATCTGTAACTAAATCTGAAAAACAAAAACTAAAAACAAAAGCGTAAAATAGAGTTAACTAAAAATAAAAGCACAAGATATATGCACAAGGACTAACGATGTAGTCCCCGGCAGCGGCGCCAAAAACTTGGTGGGGCCTAGGGTGTGATAAAATAAAATGTAAATAAAGTGCAAAAACACCCTAGAACTACACGGTTCTGCAAGTATACAGATCGTATGCAAGTTTTAGATTAAGATTCGTTCCGCAGAGACTACGAAAGTTAGAAGAATCTTATGCAAATAGCAAGTGCAGATAATTAAAGCTAGAACAACTAAACGCAATTAAAAGTAAAGACAAATAGAGATGGATTGATAAATAATTAACTAAGCTAAAACTAAGAATTAAAAGACAGAAAATAAATATGAAAGAGAAGTGATATGAGAATATAGCTTAAGTTATTAGCATGTAATCCCCACTAGTTTTGCCGTTCTAAACATGTAATGGTGAATTATGTAGTATTTCCCTAATCGGTCTCAATATGCTATCGGTATTTTAAAATAGGATTTACCTGTGTCAATAAGGCTTCCTTAGCAAACTTTTCCTGTAATTGGTAAATAGTCACAAGAACTAAACCATAGTGATTATCTAGCTAGGTTAGGTTGTCAGATCATACCTAATACTAGACGTTATGTGCTAAACATGTAATTAAACACCGTTGTCAATGGTATCATAATTACTAGATGGTAATTCTATATGGCGGCCGTCCACAAGAACACAGAATATAAATCCAAACACATAAACAGAGAATAAAAACTATAATTCTATTTAAAACATTAAATTCCCAAATTAGATAGATGTCAATCAAAACTAGGGTTCATACATATATGCTAAAAACTCAAGCTAAAGATTTAGTTCATGAAAGAAAAGAAAGAAATTACAAATCTAAAGGTAGAAGAAGACATTGTTTATGACAGCTCCTTCCAGACTTCTCTCTTGTGTTGTAAGCTTCCTCTTGGTTTAAGGTTTCACCAAGGATGATTTAAGAGTGTTAAGAGGCTGTATTTATAGTGTATAGGTTGACCTAATTCGTTACTTTAGAGATAAGTTAAGTAATGGACTCCTGGCCCAACTCAAATTCGTAAAAAAATAAAGATAAACACTGCTGGACCGTTTTGAGCGTATCTTCTTCGTTATTGGTCGGATTGAGCTCCATATGATACCAAAAGAATCGCAACAGAATTATCTTGACCCTATTGAAGGAAATCTCCAAAATCGGCCTATTTCTTAGGTAAAAACCCACATCTTTGGACGTGTATGCAGAATCCCAGATTTAGGCAGCTTTTTCTTTTTCATCTTTTTAGCCTTTGTTTCCTTATCTCCAATTTCCATGCAAATCTCTTTCCATAAGTTGTAGTCTTTGACTTGGACTCTAATTAATCTCCATAATTATCTTTAAAGCTTCACACTAAATAAACAATTAAACCCAATATGCTCTAAAAATAATAATTCTACAAATCAAGACCCAAAATAGGAAAGTGCACTAAATTAAGCTAAAATCAACCTATAAACTAATAAATAAGCCTAAAATGATGTCTCATGAATAGATTTTATTATCACAAATGAGGAGACATCACTAATGCAAACAAATGAAGATATAAGAATGAGACAAGAAATATAGATCAGGTTTGCTTGTACGCACTTATCCTTCTATTATTATACTAGTTATAAGGGTGATTAAAACTCTTAAAGTAAGTAGCCAGGATTCTATATTCCTCCTAACCCCCTTCCGGGTGGACTTAGGGTGGCGGCCTAACAATTACCAGGGGACTTGGGTAAGGGAACCCTATGCAGTGATCGGTGGTTAAGGTCAAACCCTAGTGACTATTTAGTTAGGCAAGCCCTTCCGGATCACTACCGTACACTAAACTCTTTTGTGGTGTTTCAAAGATTGATTTTTTTAGTCAATTTCAAAAATTGACACCCCTTCTGGGTGACCATCCAACTGCTATTAATGGGTAGTCTATACTAGTGCACTAGCAAGAACTACGGTCAATACATGAAAGTACATAAAACAAATATAAAGGTTAAGAAGCTCAATTGATTTAAAAAGGTTTTTCCCAAACAAAATTAGATAGAAGAAAATAGAATTCGATATTATACATTTGCAAAACCCAAGCCATGGGAAATTTAGTTCATGTTAATAATAAATAAACTAAAATAAAGATACATACTGTCAACTTGCTTCTCTTGATGATTTCTAAGAGTAATATGAATTAAAGGCTAAGAAACGACATGTTTACAATGATATAAGGGTGTATTATCGGTGTTTTCTAACCCAAGGTCGAAATATTGGAGTAGAAGGCAAGTAATATAAGTCGAAGTCCAACTCAAATTCATTTTCTAAAATATAGGACAGGATAAACACTGCTCACTGTTTTGGTCATATCTCCTTCGTTATTGGGCTGATGTTCGCCCACTTTGTTTCAAAACGATTCCAGCGGAAAGATATATCTAAATCTTTAAAGGCTCATCCAAATTCACAATCTATTTGAAGCTATCTTCACTTTAGTGGACGTAGCTGCAGAATTGGCCAATTCATATGGCAACTTTGCCTTTCCTAATTCAACTTTGTTTCCATTTATCTCCTGATTTCTCATGTATCTTCTTTCTTTAACACCTTAAAATTGATTTGGCATCTAATTATATTCCATAAACCTTAAGAGCTTCACATTAACACACAATTTAAACTAAATATGCTCTAAAAGTAATAAATAATCAAATCAAGACATGAATTAAGAAGTTATCTAATAACGGTCAAAATACCATTAACAATTAACCAAATACACTTAAAATAATGTCTACAACCTACATTAATATATCAAAAATAGGGAGTCTGGTGGGTCCAGGAGTGTTATGAAATAATGAAGTAAAATAGAGGAACCACTACCGCAAGTGCACGGTTGTCCAAGTAATACTCCGATAAATCGGGTTTCGTTCGCAGGGACGGATAGTTATAACTCTAGTATTAATCAAATAGTAGGAATAATTGTTTAATAGAAAAGTAAATTGATAAGATTTTTGTTTGGTTTTTCTAAAACTAAAGATGCATAAAGTACTGAATTACTTAACTGAAAAGAAATTAAAACAAGTAAATAGGATTGGAAGCAAGATGAGAAATGTACTTGAGTCTCGCAAGGGTTTCACCTAAATCTATCTAATTAATGCTTCTGTTTAAGGGCTAAATTGGTATTATAGTGCTAGTCGGGACTCTAATCTCTCCTAACCCCCGTCAGGGTGGACTTAGTAGCTATCCTACGACACTATAAACCCCGTTAGGGCGATTATATATACTTTCGAACGGTTAATTCTCTTACCTCATTGGTTGCATGATTAGTCAAGCCCGCCAGGGTCATTGACGAATACCACGCATCTATTATCTAGGTACGTAATTAAACCCCCCGTCAAGGTGATCACTTTTCCACTTAAGTGAATAGCCTAATTACTAAGCCCTAATTTTAATTCATGACTTCAAAATTAGTAACTAAAATTAAGATAATATCCAACACAAAATACCTAATTTAATTTAAATAAATCAATCCCAAATTCAGAAAACAAAAATTAAATAGAATTGGGTTCAACCCATATAGCGATTCTCAAGTACTAAATGAAATTAGCTCATGTTCGAATTAAAAACTGAATAAAATAATTAAAAGACATGTTCCTAAATTACAGAAAAAAAATAAAGAACCTGATTGGGGCGTTGAATTGACTGATGTTGGAAGAAAAATAATTTGTCATGCTCTAGCTTCTCCTCTGCCTTCTACTCACGACTCTCTCTTGAAGCGTAGAATGAATTCTAATGTCTGATATGTGGTATGTAAAAAGGAGGTCTAAAGGTCTATTTATAATAAAAAGGAGGAATGGGCTTTTTACTTAATGAATATAATTGAAATAATAAAAAGCCCAAATCCATCCCTTTAATTCCCGTAACTAGTGTGCAGCCCTTGGTAAAACGGTTGTAACTTTCGCATATCAACTCCAAATCGACTCATTCTAGTTGCAAAGTATTCCTAACACAAAAATGCAACTTCCTTATCTCACGACTAAAAGGCTGAATTAGTGTCTAAGTGGCTCAAAAACAACGATTAGTAACAGCCTTCTAGATTTGTAGCTTTTCTAGTCAACTCTTCGGGATATCTTTTTTCTCATTTGACTTCTCCGCTCGATCTAAGACTTTAATTCTAGGTTATCCTCCTTGTTTTGGTGCTCCCTAGAATCCATGTACCTAAATACTTTGCACTGAAAACAAACAAATTAACGTACAAAAGCTCTAAAAATGAAGTATCGTAAATCAAAGGGGAGAAAATGAAATATAACGAACTAAGCCTAAAAGTCTATCAAATAAGTCAAATATTCACCTAAAATGATGTCTCTTAAAGGCATTTATTTATAACAAAACGGGAGACATCAAGACCCCAAACTCAAATCTTTGTCGTCCCGACAAAGTAAAATGAAAACAAAGGTCTTAGGTGAACGCATAAATGCAGAATCTAGTAAATCATACCCAAAGCACAACTTAAAACAAATCTCATATAGTATGACGTAGAAAATTAATATACACATACACCTATCATGCAAAATCAAACACAAATAATATCAATCCAAAATCAATTTAACAATGCTAGAAAGTTACACTTACACTTATCTAAATATGGTGGCCATAGGGTGGTCATTGATCCTTACTCGCTTTGAACGCTCCACTTAGCATACTCCCTATTAGCTGAATCATAAACTTACTATGTACCTAGGAATCACGAGGACTTTACGGTTTTAGCGTAGACTTAGGGACTGTGTGGTATGTATATTTGGTAAATTTGAAGTGAGCTTTTGGCTCTCTCCTTACTTAACATCAACAATTGTCCAAGAGCTTGAGTTTACACTCAAATATTGTTCTCACTCAACCCATTTGACGCACTAATTTAGCGTCCCCAAATTAACCCAATAAGTACTAAGTGTAATTCTAAAATTTCAACTTTGTCGGTTACTTTATTCTTTTTGTTTTTGTTTTTCATTTCTTTTCTCTCTTTTTTTTTTACATTTGATAACCGGGTTCCAGGTTAGTGATGGTCGGGTACCCGGTTGTCTACTGTTTTGACAACTTTTTCACTTCCTCTTTTTTTTTCAAGGACCCCGGCAAAGGGTTACAAATAATACATCATTAGAATTTGTGCATCAATACAAACACATATAATTCCCTCCCAATGTAATTGTCAATAATGAAACTCACCACCCCAAACTCAAGCTCAAGACAGGAAGTCTCAGGATCGTGATTCAAGTGCTGGTCATATGGAAATGCCTAATAAACTAAGGGGATATGGGCTTATATTGTGGCGATAAAAGAAAGGATTAAAGACTCAAAATTGGGCGAAGAAGGATACAATTAATTCATGGGATAGAAGGCTAAAAAGTCTCAAATGGCTAACCAAGATCTGTCTATATCATTTTCCTAATTACATAGCTTGCCTCTAGTTCATACCTAAGTGGGTTCTCTACTAATTTAGATCTCGCATTCTACAAACCACACATTTTCCTTAAGTGCAAGTTTACTTCTTTTGCATTGTTCATTAATTCTTCCTATCAATTACCTATTGTTTGCATGCAATCAAAGTGCGTTTTATACTAACTCCTAAAGTCTACTATTTACTATCATAAATTTATAAAAAGTATGCTTAATGGGGACATTTAAAATACCCTACAGTCAAACGCAACCCTCAATTAATTTTATTGAAAGAAAATAAAACAAATAACACATAAAATTGGGATGAGACAACGAACCCCACCCCAAACTCAAAAATGAGTTGTGTCCCCACGACTCAAAAATACTCGATAAATTATATAAACTAATATCCACTACTAAATGAGAAAAGGATAGGAAAATGTATCTTAACTAGCACTAGGCTGGTTTCCATTGTTGCGTTCAGGTTGGGCTCCTTTCGTAAGTAATGTGTAGGTGGAGTGTTGGATGTTTCTCACCCTAAGTAGCATGTTTTGCATAAGCTCCAACTCTTTTGTGACTTTTCCTAAGGTTGCAATTATCGCATATTGTTTCTCCTCTAACACTTTTATTCGGTCCTCCAACTCATTTCCGTTAATTTCCTTCTTCTTGCGTAGAGGAAGTCTAGGACTCCTCATCTCTTTTGTAGCTTCCTCATGGGCGTTCTCAATTGATTTTAATGTCATCTCTTCCCCTTTTTATGTGGGTTCAACCTCTTCGTTCTTGCTTGGTATTTTTGCGTCTAAACAAATTGCAGTTGGTGCACGGGAAGTTAAGGTTTCTTTGAAGAATTGGGGATTTTTTGAACTCCATGATGAGGTTATAGATCACACGGGAAACATCATTTTATTTCTTTTCTAGAATACACTTTTAAAAAATAAGGTGTTCTTTTGTTAACTCGGAAGTATGTTTGTTGCCAAAGAAGTTAGGAACTATGAAACGGGGCCATACTTTCGCACAAAGTAATAAATCACTGCTATACACCTGGCCTGCATATCTTTCTCCTACTGGGATGGGAATTTTCCCACGAATAAGGACCATATCATAAAGATATTCCTATTAGAAATATGGGTCATTAATTGCTTCATCATATGAGCATGGACCAGTCAAGTTCGTTTGTTTCAATGTTTTTTGAATAAGTTCAATTGAGAAAGGCAATACCTTTTTGCGTATGATAAGTGACTGTTTATTTGAAAAAGCAAGTTCTTCATAAAACTCACGAACCAAAGCAGGGATAAACGTGAGGTCTCTTCTTCTCGATTCTTTCCAACCAATCTTGTCACAAGTGATAGCATAATCTTTAAAAGTATAGTTCATAATACCTGAAGGGAATCCTTTCTCAACACCAAACTTTAAATAAGCTACTCTTTCACGAACTTGCTCAGTCCAACTGAGAAAGGCTCTTTTTGGCTTAGTGGTTATCATCTTTCTTCGTGTAGATCTTTGTTCAGTAATGGGTTCGCTAGGAGCTTCTTCTTCAACTTCTTCTTCTTCCAAGGTAGGCTTTTTGGAATTATCCACATCTTGGGTTTTCTTTCCTCTTCATAGTAGTCTTAACTTCTCCAATCTTAGCTCTGGAAATCGAATCTGAAATCTCAGTATCTTTCTCTTGTGTAGCATCAAGAGTATTTCTGGTTCTGGGAGTGTTCCTACGGTTATAGCTCGAGGAATCGGTTATGTTTGTCATCTCAACTTACCCCAAACTCAAAACTTGAGGATAGAAGAAGGAATATGAAGGTGACATATGAGGTGGGTAATGTTTATTTTGTTTGGAGATGTTTTATGGCTCAATTTATGGTTTCGATGAAGAGTAATTCTTGGTTGAAAGTTGGTTTTGAATGGTGTTTTGGAAGCATTATGAGTTGATTGTGTGTTTATATGGTGTTTAAGGACAGGATTGGATGATTTTGTGGTGTTTTGATAATGTTTTCCTAGTATATAAGGAGTTGTGGGACGGAATTATGGAGTTTCTTGTGAAAGGAGGCAAGAAAATAGGTCAAACCCTGATAAAACTGACCTTTTGTTTTGCCACAGGGTTCACGGTTTGTGTCGACAAGCGCATATGCCAACGCAACATTCCTTGCATGTGTGAGGTTGGTCAATGGGAGTTGACTGGGTTCCCGGTCATTGATAATCGGGTTCCCTGTTAGCTCCTATTTTTCTACCAAATTTTTCTTTGTTTCACTCCTGTAATCATCAAAACAACCAATCTTTCTCATTTCTTAAAAATTAAACACTAATACACAACAGTTACTCTAATCTACTACGAAATTAAAATACATGAAAGAATTTAAACTAATATACAATTGAAATGGACTTTTTTAATGTCGTTAAGCTCGACGGGTTACCTCACGCATTTATGCAGCTTCGAGGAGGTACATAACCTCCCTAGGTAGTGGATCTTCCAAGCGATTGATATCCTCGTCTCCATGATAGACTTTCAATCGATGACCATTCACCATAAAGGTGCGGTGCTCGATTGGATGCTTAATCTCTATAGCTCCATGAGGAGTAACTTTGGTCACAATATAAGGATCAGACCACTTGGATCTCAACTTACCCGAATAATTGTTGAACTTGGAGTTGTATTTAAGGACCCTTTGTCCAACTTCAAACTTCTTTTCACGAATGCGATTATCATGCCATCTCTTTGTATTTTCTTTGTAAAGTTTAGCATTCTCATAGGCTTGCAGTCGAAACTCATAAAGTTCATTAAGCTTCATAATACAATTCTCACCGGCTAAAGTAGGATCTAAATTCAACTGCCATATCGCCCAATATGCACCTAATTCAAGTTCAAGAGGTAAGTGACAAGCCTTACCATAAATCATGCGATACAGAGATGCACCAACGGGTGTCTTAAACGCAGTACAATATGCCCACAACACATCATCTAATTTTAATGCCCAATCTTTGCGCGTGGGGCCAACAGTCATCTCTAAGATAGATTTGACTTCTCGATTAGAGACCTCAGCTTGACCATTGGCTTGTGGATGATAAGCGGTTGATACACGATGTCTTACCCCATACTTCTCTAAAACTGCCTTCAAGTATATGTTTACGAAATGAGAACATCCATCACTGATAATCACTCTAGGCGTACCATGTCTAGTGAAAATGTGTGACTTTAAGAATTTAATCACCACTCGCGAATCATTAGTTGGTAGAGCTACAGCCTCTGCCCATTTAGACACGTAATCAACAGCTAATAGGATGTATTTATTTCCATTAGATGGTACAAAAGGACCCATGAAATTTATAACACATACATCAAATATCTCAACTTCAAAAACATTATTACGTGGCATCTCATCTTTCTTAGATATATTACCAGTAAACTGGCATCTATGACATTTCTTAACATACTCATGACAATCCTTATGTAAAGTAGTCCAATAAAGACCGGATTGTAGTACCTTAGCAGTTGTGCGGTCACCTTTGAAATATCCTTCCTAGGATGAATCATGACAACCTGCCATTACTGATTGAGTTTCACTTTGAGGTATGCATCTTCTCACCATTTGATCACCACATGTTTTGTAGAGGAAAGGATCCTCCCAAAAGAATAGCTTTGCACTGTGAATAAGTCACTTTCGGTCTTGTGAGGTAGCTCCTTCAGGAAAAGAACCACTCACAATAATATTCGCTATGGTTGCATACCAAAGAGTTCCATTTACATATATCAAAAATAAGCTCGCATCAGGAAACTCTTCTTTGACCAACTCAGGTCCACTATTAGACTCAGAACCTTCAAGACGTGACAAATGATCTACAACCTGATTATCACAACCTTTTCGATCTCGAATCTCTAATTCAAATTCTTGTAACAACAGTTTCTATCTGATCAAACGTGGCTTTGCATCTTCTTCTCTATGAGGTATTTAATCGCGGAATGATCGGTAAACACAACAATTTTCGCCCCAAGAAAGTAGGAACAAAAATTATTAAATGCATACACAATAGCTAAACATTCCTTCTCCGTTACAGTATAATTAATCTGGGCACTAGTTAAAGTCTTACTTGCATAGATAGAATGAAATACCTTATCTTTTTATTTGACCCAAAACAGCACCCATAGCAAGATCACTAGCATCACACATAACTTCAAACGAAATCTTCCAATCAGGAGGTAATACAATAGGTGAAGATATGAGCTTATCCTTAATCTCTTTGAATGCCACCATGCAAGCTTCATCAAAAATGAATTTGGCGTCCTTCTCAAATAAGTTGCACAATGGCTTAGCGATCTTAGAGAAATCCTTAATAAAACGTTGATAAAATCCAGCAAGACCTAAAAAGCTTCTTACCCCTTTTACAGAAATAGAAGGGGGAAGAGACTTAATTACCTCGATCTTAGCACGATCAACTTCTAAACCTGAACTCGAAACCTTGTGTCCCAACACTATACCTTCATGAACCATAAAATGACACTTCTCCCAGCAAATCAGTCTCCTTGCATCTAATTAACACCTTCTCCAAGTTCTGTAAACACTCATCAAAGTTATCACCAAACACATAAAAGTCATCCATAAATACCTCAAGGAAATTATCGATCATGTCCTAGAAAATTTCCATCATGCATCTCTGGAAAGTAGCAGGTGCATTACATGATCCAAATGGCATCCTTTGAAAGGAAAGGGTACCAAAAGTACATGTAAAGGTCGTTTTGTGTTGGTCTTTTGGATCTACATATATCTGGTTATATCCTGAATACCCATCAAAAAAATCAATAATACTCTCTTCCATCCAACTTGTCTAACATTTGATCTATGAAAGGGAGGGGGAAGTGATCTTTTCTGGTAGCCTTGTTCAACTTACGATAATCCATACACACTATCCAACCAACAACAGTTCTCGAGGGAATGGCTTCATTCTGAGCATTCAGGACAGTAGTAATACCACCCTTCTTTGGTACGCATTGAACTGGACTAACCCATTCGCTACTAGCTATGAGATAAATGATTCCTGCATCTAGTAGTTTGATAACCTTTTTCTTCACCAATTCTTTCATAGTTGGCATCAATCTCCTTTGCCCTTCAACTGAGCATGCATTATCATCTTCCATAATAATTTTGTCTTGGCAATAGGAAGTACTAATACTTTTGATGTCAGCAATAGTCCAACCAATTGGCTCCTAGTATATACAATAGTTTGTCTTCTTGAGGACCTATCAAAGTAGCTGAAACAATACCATGTAGAATGTTGTTAGTACCTAAATAAGCATACCTCAAGTGTGACGGAAGCGGATTCTCTTCTAATTGTGGGGGAGATTCAATGGATGGTTTCTTTTTAGGTATTATCTCCCCTAGCTCTCTGACAAGCTCATAAGCTAGGCGCCTATACTTTGGATTCTCATGATTCAGAGCTGCCACTATTTTGGAAAGCTCTTCCATCATCTCAGGTAAGTCAAGTGTTAAGGAAGCTTGCAAGACATCATCAAAAATAAAATTATCAAATACCTCATGCGTGGCGTGTTCTACTGCATCGACTCGGAAACAGTCCTCTTGGGAATCTGGAAACTTCATAGCCTTAAACATGTTGAATTTTACCTCCTCGTCTTGGATTCGCATAGTTAATTCTCTATTTTCTACATCAATCAAAGTACGCCCCGTGGCTAGGAATGGTCTTCCCAATATGATGGGGACATTCCTATATGTGTCGTATTCAAGTATAACAAAATCAGCGAGAAAAATTAAGGTACCTGCCTTAACGAGGACATCTTCTATTCGTCCCTTAGGATGTGCGAGGGATCCATCAACCATTTGCAAGACCATCTAGGTTGGTCTTCCATTTTCTATCTCCAAATTCTCAAATATTGATTTGGGCATGAGATTAATACTCGCACACAAATCACACAAATCTTTCCCTTGCCACTCATTACCAATATAAATCGGAATCGTAAAACTCCCAGGATCAAGTAACTTAGGTGGCAACTTACTTGGCAGATTGCACTACACTTTTCTGGCAAACCTATCATTTCATTTTCTCAATATGGCCATTTGTTGGTGATAGCTCTCTTCAAGAATTTCACATACTTCGGTACATCTCTAATAGAATCTAAAAATGGTCTGTTAATATTAAGACCACTCACCACATTCATAAATTTATTGATATAAGATCTGCTAAGCTCCTTAGAAAATATATTAGCGAATAAAATTTTGCTAAAATTCTTATCAGAAAAAGGTAATAAGCAAGAGAAATTGTCTTGATAAGTGTACCTTACAACATAGTAGATTGTGTAAAATTTGTAATTCACCATTGAAGAGTAGAGTTTGAGCTTAAGAATTGCAGAGAATTTATGAAGAAGAAGAGAGAGAGACGAGAGAAAAACAGAGTTTTAGCTCATTTCTTATTTAATAAATGTGAATTACACGTTTATGTATATATATATATACAAGCTAAGAATCATGAATTCAATCTATGATCTAGTCTACATACACTTACAGCTGTTCTAACAACTTTTGTAACTAACTTTGACTTTAATCTGCTTGAGTTCTATTATTTACAGCTATAAGTCACTGCAGTAATGCCTTGTACTTCTTTATCCTCTATAGTTTTTGTTATATTCCAAGAGCCCCCCACAAGCTGAGCATGGATATTAATAATGTTCAGCTTGGACAAAATGTGATGGAATAACAATGAGCCAAGTGGCTTGGTAAAAACATCAGCTAGTTGCAAATTAGAGGGAATGAAGAATAACTTGATTGTGCCTGAAGTGATCTTTTCTCGAGTGATCTTGCAATCAATGTCCACATGTTTAGTTCTCTCATGTTGGACAGGATTTGAAGACATTGCAATAGCTGATTTACTATCAGAGAACACCAAAGCAGGATGATTATGAGCAAAACCATAATCATGAAGAGCATACAAAATCCACTGAATTTCACATGTTGTTGCAGCTAAAGCCCTGTATTCAGCCTCAGTAGAGGACTTACTTATTGTGTTTTGTTTCTTGCTCTTCCAAGAGATGAGAGAATCACCCAAGAAAACACAAAAAACAGTGATACTTCTCCTTGTATCAACACAACCAGCTCAATCACTATCACAAAAGGCTTTAAGCTTAACTTTTGAGGATGATGAGAAAAATATACCTTGGCCAGGAGTTGATTTGATATATCTCAAGATCCTTTGAGTTGCATTCCAATGGTTGATAGATGGTTTGGATAAAAATTGACTCAAATAATTAACAGAGAAGGCAAGGTCAGGTCTTGTAATTGTGAGATATAGTAATCTTCCCACAAGTCTTCTGTAAGAAGTTGGATTATCAATTAAACCTTCAGAGTCTTGTTTGAGCTTGAGATTAGGCTCCATAGGGAAAGCAACAGGTTTAGAAGCAGAGACACCACATTCCTCAAGTATATCAAGAGCAAATTTTCTTTGGCAAAGAGATATACCTTTGGCACTTCTAGCTACTTCAATGCCAAGAAAAAACTTGAGTTCACCAAGGTATTTGATAGTGAAAGCTTGATGAAGATAAGCTTTCAAAGACTCAATTTCAGTTAAAGAGTCACTGGTAAGAATTATATCATCAACATATACTAGAATCGCAATAAAGCTTGAGGTAGATTTATTTAGAAACAAACTATAGTCACTATAAGAATGAATAAAGCCATAGTCTAAGAGAGCAATAGAAAGCTTTGCAAACCATTGTCTTGAGGCTTGCTTCAAGCCATACAGACTTTTGTTGAGCTTACAAACCGAGTTTGGAGGAGTGTTGAGACCTTGAGGAACTGTCATGTAGACTTCTTCAAGTAAATCTCCATGTAAGAAGGCATTGTTTACATCAAGTTGATGAATATGCCACTTGTTAATTGAAGCTAAATCTATCATAAGTCTTATAGAAACAATTTTTGCCACAGGAGAGAAAGTGTCAAAAAAATCTAAGCCTTCTTGTTGATTATAGCCTTTGGCTACAAGCCTGGCTTTGTACCTTTCTAATGTTCCATCAGCCTTGTATTTCAGCTTAAAAACCCATTTACATCCAATAGGATTAATATGTTCAGTTAATGGAACAATGTCCAAAGTATGATTGTCTTGAAGAGCTTTTAATTCTTTTTGTATAGCTGTCATCCAATCAGGGTTAATGGAAGCTTGTTTATAGGTTCTAGGTCCAGTTAGAGAGGTTATAGCAGCAATAAAATGAAAGTATGATGGAGAAAGTTGTTTGGAGCTGAGGAAGTCAGTTATAGGATAGAGAGGTGGAAGTGATGATGTTGAGACACAAAGAGAAGTGGAAGGTAAGATATAGTCTTTGAGATAAGCTGGTGGATTTCTGGTTCTTTTTTATTTGGTAGGTTGATAAGGTATATAAGTATTTGTTTATATGGGAGTGTCATTGTGAGTAGGTTCAGAAGTAGTGTGTGGATGAGGTGCAAATAAATGTTCTATGTATGTGTTTGAAGAAGGTGGGAATAGAAAAGTATGTAGATTGGTTGGAGGTGTTGTTTGAGAAAAGGGGAATATGGTTTTATGGAATGCTACATTTCTTGAGACAAGAATTTGTTGAGTGTTAATGTCAAGAAGTTTATATCCTTTAGTAGCAGAAGGATAGCCAAGAAAGATGCACTTTCTGGCTCTTGAATCAAATTTTGCTCTATGTTGAGTTAAAGTAGAAGCATAACATAATGAGCCAAAAACGCGCAAATGGTTTAGTTTTGCTGGATGATTATAGAGCAGTTCATATGGTGAGAGATTGTGTAGAAGAGGGGTGGGTAGTCTGTTAATGAGGTGAGTGGCAGTAAGAACAGCTTCAGACCAGTATTGAATGGGTAATTTGGCTTGAAACATGAGAGCTCTTGCAGTTTTAAGTAGGTGTTAATGTTTTCTCTCCACCAAGCCATTCTGTTGTGGAGTTTCAACACAACTTACTTGATGAATAATTCCATTGGCTTTATAAAATTCTGATAAGAAAAATTCAGCTCCATTATCTAACCTGAGAGTCTTTATTTTGACATTAAATCGAGTTAAGATTAGATTGTAGAATGTATGAATGTGAGCTTGAGTTTCAGATTTATGTTTCATCAAGTAAAGACAAGTACATATACTGAAATCATCCACTCTAGTAAGAAAATATTTATAACCATTGTGTGAAATAATAGGTCCCCAAATATCACAATGTTTCAAATCAAAACAATATGAAGATGATGATGTAGAAGTAGGAAAAGTAAGGCGTTTTTGTTTGGCATAATGACATATATCACACACATTATGAGGAAGAAAAGAAATAGTAGAATCTATAGACTTTAACGCCTTCAACATAGCAGCAGAAGGATGGCCTAATCTTGAATGTCACAAGTCAAATCTCTCAGTTGAAGCTGCAAGACTTGAATGAATTTGACACTTAGACTTCAAGTAATATAAGCCATCTTTTTCATAAGCAATCCTAATCATCTTCTTGGTTGTGGCATCCTGTATTATCCAGTAAGAAGGAAAGAAAACAACCAAAACAGTTGAATCTTTAGTGAGTTTAGAGATAGACAACAAGTTGTGCTTATATATAGGCACACATAACACATTCTTGAGTGTGATTTGATTGTTAATAGTTATATTCCCTCTGTGTGTAGCATAGACTAGCTGACCATTAGGTAATGTAACAGGGATTTTAACCATATAGACATCATGAGTATAGCAAGATGGAGAGTAAATTAAGTGATCAGTAGCTCCTGTATCAAGAATCCAAGAAGAGGTAGTAGAATTACCTTCTTGAATATACACTTGATGAACAGTTGGTGTTGTGGAGGATGTACCATGAGCTAGAGCCATTAATTTGTTGACTTCTCCGGGTGTGAACTCATAGAGATTGAGTGGCTTGCTCTCAGATTGATTCTCATCATTGATAACACAATGAGATTCCTAAAATTTGGTCTCTTTTTGAAAATATTAATAATGGAGAAAATAAGTTAAACCCAAATTCCAAGAGGTCAAAACGCAGTTTTAAGTAGTACATGGACAAAAAGGCAGTTTTGAGAAGTTGGGGGACTGGTATCCATTTTTTCTAAAATATAGGAAACCTCGGATTAATACTAGAGATAGCACGTCATCCATGACCTAGTTTAGGATCTTGCTTGCATGTTTTCTATTTCTTAATGTGTATTTGTGCATGTATGTAATATGTGCTAGATGTATGCATAGGGTTGCAATCATGTTAGAAATCAGAAACCTCTAGAATTAGGATCAATGATTGACCTTAGTACATCCTAGGAGCAGTTATGCTAAGAAGGCTTGACAACCAATTAAATCTTAGAATAAGTCGAATTAAAATTGGATTAAAATATTGAACCAAGGAGTGGGTTATATATTAGTCATTTAACTCTAGATCACCTAAAAGATCTCTAAGTGAAAATAGATAGAAACTATAGGTGTAGTCCAAAAATAGCTAGTACGCTTGACATTTCTAGATACACTGGTTAGATAAGGAAAAATTGTACGTAGATTGTGAAATAATCAATTAAGGATTAGAACAGGCTAGTAGACAACACCAATTGTAGGTTAAAATCCATAGTAAAAAACTTGAGTGGTAGAGGGAAACTGAAAACATCCCAAGACTTCCGATAGCTCGACTCGTGTTTAAACAGATTTTCTTAGAAGCAAGTTTTCAACAAGGCGGTCTAAAAATAACAACTTACCTACAGTGGCAGTATAAATGTCTGTCCCACGTCGGAGATTAATACTAAGAAACACTATATGGTATAGGTCAGAACAACCAGTACTACGTCAAAGTTCTAAACTAAGTATATCCTAGAAGACCCATAAGATAATGGTATCCACTTAACTCAGAAGAGGGTCCAACCCCTACCTCAGAGAAGGATCCTTAGACTTCTGAGAAGTCAAACCTAAATGGGACTTTGATATTAATTTTAGGGCTTCTAGTCATGATCACTGGTTAATAATACCAGAATTAAAATATTTTGTCTTCTTTATTGCGTGCGGTCGATTCCACGTTGGAGGATGAACTAGAGAAATAATACATTGTGACACTAAGTCTTATAAGTCATAAGGGTAGATTTGTCTAGTTTACATATAGTGTAGATACCAATGTATGGATAGTTTTCCAAGTCATATTCTAGCATAATATACACAATATTCTACTTCACCAATACTAATGTATATGTATCAAGATCAAGCACTGTCGTCCTAAACCCATCTCTTTGATATTTTAAAGAAGAATAAGCTAACTTGAGCAAACTTCTTGGACTGGAAAAGGAATATGGACATAGTTCTTGCTTCAGAAGATTACTAGTTCATCATAAGGGATCCTAGGCCAAAACCTGAAGACTTGGATGCCTTCACTATTGCTATACAAACAACGCAAGATACAAATGTAATGTGAGGGGATGAATATTACCGAAGAGATTGTTGGCATACAACCTCCTTTCTATGTTGTTTTAATGTTACAAATCCTTAGGTGATTAAGTTTTAACTACATGTTTATGTCATTTCATTCATCTCTTCATCAAAACACTTGTGAAAAAAACTTTTTACTAACCTTCGCACTCAATCTTCTACAGAAATTTAACTTTATTCCATGCTTCTTGGTGTGTTTCATACTAGGTCTTAGACTTAACAACATACTTTCTCATGCATACCTTAAGAACATTTCCCTTGTTTAGATCATTCCCCTTCAAGCATCCTTACTTAAGCATTCTTTCAAGAGAGACTTATAAATTTTCCGTATTCTGTCGCGCCATATTACTTTTGATTTAGTTACCTTTTTCTTTTTGGCTATGTTAGGGAGGGAATGCTTGCCCCCGAGCAGTTTGGTAGAGAGTCGACTAAGAAGCATGTAATGGTGACGAACCGTTCAAGTAGAGTCTCTTCCTTGGCGACCTTGACTATCGTTATCCCTAACAAAAAGAGGAAAAGTAGTTTGAGCTCCTTAGGCTATCGGTACCTAAAGACGGTGTCAATTAATGACAGCCCAAAAGTGTCTGAAGTTGTGATTGGAGCATCGATTCTAAAAGGTTCCCATGATGTTTTGAGCTCGCAATAACCGATTTTGGTAACCGGTTCGAGTGTTGTGACCCTAGTGACAAGTGTTTATCATGCTTCTCGTACCCCTCAACCTCTAACCTGATCTCCACCACGTTCCGCTACTTCTCTGGTGCAATTAGTCTGATTAGTGCATGTGGCTGTGATCTTGATGCAGGAGGTTATCCGCGCCATGAGTCTTATTCAAGATTTTTACAAGTCTAGATTTAACCCACCAGATAATCAGTGGTGGCAACTCAAGGCCAAAATATTTGCTGATAAATTGCAATCAGCACAGCATTTATTGAAGATATCCAAGTACAACTTTCCAAAGCTTCTAGAGTTGTAGAAAAAGCTCGACGAGAATTATCAAGACGCCAGCCAAAGCAAAATCGAGAGTTATTGAAAAAAAGGCTTCAAATATTTTCAATGAAGATATGCTTTAAGTTGTGTGCAGGTTCGATAAATAAATCTTATCATCAATTTACGAATTAATGTTAAATCAATAATTGTTATAATTTGTATATATGAAAAACTATTAAAATTTATTAATTTTTGTATGACAAAAAATTGTATATTACTGATTTGTTCTAAAAAAAACCCAAAATCTTAATTCTAATCTGGATGACAATACATATTATTATAAATACAAATAATATTCTTTTTATATTTTGATTAAATTATGTTTGATATTATTGATAATTATTCAAACAAAATTTTGTAAGCAAATACCATATGGGCAATGTACAACTTTATATAGTTTTGATACATAAAAATCTAGTACTTTATATTAAAAGAAAACAAGTATGATTATTTATTTGAATAATTATCCCTAATTTGAGAGCATTCGAATCCCCTAACCTTCGGAACAAAAAAAAATTATAATTCCCCTAACCATGATATATCTATCATGCTGCAAAGACAAGCATATATGTCTCAACTCATTTATATTCAGAAGTTATATACTAAAAAAGTCATGATACAGATACAGAATTACACATGTTTTATGCAGATATGTATTACATGATAACCATATAAAAGGAATGATAGTTATTATACACTAATTCCAATGAGAGGTAGCTTTTCAACAACACAGTATCGCATAAATCATATCACAAAAATGGCCTGTTCGAATGACTCATGATTTCATTGCTTATACTGCTTCCCCTGTATATAATCAAGACAAACAATTAACCTATACACTGATATTCTCTTGTTGTAAGATATATAAAAGGTAGGGAAAGGAAAGGAAAGTGTGTTATTACCATGCATCCTTTTCACAAATCGTTCAAATTCCAAAAAATTAGAATGTTCCATTAGATCTGGGTTAAGCCTAAGGTAAGTAAAAGCAGATAAATGTCTCCCATCTGGATCAGTATATGGCTTAGCATTTTCAAGAATCTTGTTATACCCTTCTCTATCATAGCAAGGAAGTGCATTCTCACTTGCAACTGGTAAATTAACATCCCATGCAGCATTTAATACCTGCCAAACTAAACCCTCGGGGTCCGCTAAAGCCTCTGGATAGTCCTCATGCTGATCAGATGTACGCAACTCCACACACGTAAAGTTAAGTGCTGTGTTTTGTTTCTTAAGCATTTTAGCTATTGGAGCATATCCATCACGATTACACGGGTTGTAAAATCCAGCTGTCAATTCAGCAGCATGACTAGCTGTCTTATACCACCAATGAATACCAGATAGCTGAAACATGATACTAATGTTACAAATCATTTATCGATTAAGTAAACAACAATATAAAAGCTATTTCACTCACTTTTGAAGCAATTGGAGTGCCTTCAAATGCAAAATTTGCGAGTTCAAGTACTCTATTTCCATGGTCAATTAGAACCTGAGAGTACCAATTCAAGAAGAATCTTCCGTAATAACTATCATATGCACCTCCATCACGGAAAAAACCAGTTTCGTGTGGTCTTGAATTGTAATAGCCTGCATGCTCGGGTCCTTTACCCCAATATGGGTGTCCTCTTGCTTCAGCTGCCTCTACTAGACTCTTCATTAAGTACTTATCATAGCACTGTTTAACATCCCAACAAATATTAATTACAATTCAAAAGATAACTAGACAGTAATTAAAAATGTTACCTGGAATGCACCAATTCCAGGGTATTTCCAATCATGCCTCTCGGGATAAGAAGGGTATCGTAATTCCCCACAAGCGCCTAATCCAATTTCAATTTCACAAATAACTCCATTCTCAAACAATTCATCAAACTCAACACGGAAGCTTCTCATGTAATCAAAGTAAACCTAGACCAATTTCATAACAAAATTAATGTTCATTAAGTATAATAAATGTGCGAGATAATTAAAGATTACCTCAACAGCAGTGCGGCGTCTTAAAACTCGTTGTTTGTCTATTCCCCAAGAAAGACATTCATGATTTCTTTTTCCGTCTTGATCTGTAAAGTAAATGTCTGGATTTTTCTCCCCAATTTCTTTCACCCATTTTGGAAGTGGAATATGTATATCATCACCAACATTTCCTCCGCATTCATGAAATGACATAACTACCTGTTTTGTTTTTCCAAGTATATTATTAGTTAAAGATTATGTGAAAACTGATATAGTAAGACTCACTTGTAACTTGAGATTAAGGTCCTGCACAATTTGAAATAACTCCTTGTAACCCTTCCAATTATATTGTTGTGGAGTATGTGCTTCTACAATTCCCCACCAGCAGTCAACCATTACACCATCTACATTTGCTGATTTCAAGATCTTTAATTGCTCGATCAGATCATCACGATCAACAAGCTCACAGTCCATATTGATGAGCCCCAGCTATTACAGTGCAAGAAAATGTTGTAATAATTGACCAAAAAAAGGGAATTGACCAAGAACATTTACTCACAGGTAGCATCACATATATAGGAACATAAGGTGTGCCCGTGAAGTCACGCTCCTTCAACTCGAAATGCATTTCTCCTTCCTGTAGATCAAAATGGACATTAATACTAATGAATAGCTGATATGAATCATATGATTATGATATTCATAATCTCACTCATTCCTTGTGAGACTCAGATTTCATTTGTTAGCTCAATACACACAGATTTAAGATATTTTACAGTATAATTTACCAATGTTTGACACTCAAAATGATATAATTCTCAACTTCAGGTTCACAACAGTAAAATGTCATGTCCAGAGAAACACAATTTTTTCCTAATCTACTAATTTGAAAATTAACACCACAAACTGAACAAGAATTCACATAAAATGGGTCGAGAAAAAGTGAAAAAAGAGGCACTGCTAGACATCATTGGCTTATATAGAAGCTCGAAATCTCACTAATGTCCTTGATTAACAATAATATCATTATGATCATTTTCAACTTTACATACATAATTGCAATCCTACCATATTTAATTGGAAAATGAAATAATTATCAGAAAAAGACAAAAAAGAGGAAATATTAGAGTTACCTGCTTGTCATTCACAGTAGCGGAATCAGCCGAATCGTCACGGACATGTAAATGATCCTCCTCCTCAACTCTTTCCCCTCCGTCTTGAACCACAAACGAAGAACGAACCCGGAACCGATCAGATGAAGTTACAAAAATATCCCTCGACCGGAGCGAGGAGAAGTTCAGCGGAGGCCGGCGAGTATGTTTAACATTGGAGGAAGCAAAACATAGTGTTCTCGGCGTTAGAAACGAAGGAGTTAAGAAGTGAAGTGATGACGCCATTTTCAAGTATATAATTCAATATGTGTACTAATACATATATATAGTGGTGTGAGAGGCGATGTTGGTAAATCCGTGAAGATAGTGGTGGGATTGAGTGATCCAAGAAGCGGTGAAGTTAGTGATCCAAGAGACAATTAGAGAGAGTGAAAGTTACTTCAGTCTAAATGAATTTGGATTCCTCTCCCCGACTCTACTAACTCCAATCACATATTTAGTTTTTAACATTATTTTTATTTATATTTATTTTTCTCTTTTCTTATTGTATTTCCCATAATAATTCAATTACAAATAAAAATAATGTTAAAAACCAATTACTTAATTGTGATTATAATTAGTAGTTAGTAAAATTAGTATAGGAGTCAAGTTATAAGAAGATCCAAATTCAGTTTAAACATCAATATTTATTTATATTTTTACAACACCGAAATATATAAGAAATATATAAACTAATGATATATGCTCCATGTTTTACATACCAATCAAAGTGTTTCATTTTCCTAATTACTTTTTTCTCTTTCTTTGATTTAATGATGACATATAGAGGTGATACAAGGGTAAACCGAAAAAGGGTGACAAATATCGTTACTCATATATATATATATATATATATATATATATATATATATATATATATACACGGTTATATTAAAAAAAATTAAGAAATTGTATATTGTATAAAAAGTCATTTATCTAGGCGCGAAAGTTACAGATAACAACAATAAAATATATACAACTATCTTATACTATTATATGATAAACTTTTACTATCAATCAAGAAAGAATGATGAGTGAACAAAGAGAATAATATGGAATATGTGCACCACTTAACTTCCTTGATAACCACTTGCTGAGAAGTTGGATCACCTCTTATGGCAAGATTATTCCTTGCCCTCCATATGCAATACACGGTAGCTCCAAAAACTATCCTCCAAGCCTTTCTTATCCAATTCTCTCGAGTTTTAAACTTTTTAAACCACTTCAAAGCGCTCAAGAGAGTATTCATCTCATTATTAATACCCAAATACTTCTTTATATCATCCTAATTTTCTCTAAGTACAATCAAAATAAAGGTGCTTATCCGTCTTAAAGTTTTTGCCACATAAAGTACAAAGTGGATCCAACTCCAAATAAGTCATACGATCATTCATCTTAAGTCTCTCGCTTAACGTCATCAAAACAATCATGAAATGTTTAGAATCGACACAAGAATCCCAACTAATATTTGCTCAAGACCTCACAAAATATCGACGAAGAAACAAGTTATAAGGTTTCTTATATAAGTATGAAAATTCTTACTACCTCATGAATAATAGGATGATCATTCACCAAGGAGAACCACCATTCCAAAATAAACTCTCTACCATCAACCCCAATAGACCCTTGAACCTCCTTAAGCTCCCAAATATTTTTCAAAAGAGGAGAATCCACCTTTCTCAATTTCCACTGCCAAAAACTTGTATTTTGAAGGCACTTCCCATGAATTGATTTGATCCAAAGAGAGTTCTTTTTAGAAACAATCATCCAAAGCATATTCATTAATAATGCTTTATTCCAAGTATCGAACTCTTTCAAGCCAAGAACATCCTTCTCTTTCGGAACACAAATTTTGCTCCATTTAACTTGCAGCAGCTTTCTATACCAATAAAAATTTCTACAAATTCTAATGACTCGATCACGAACACCAACCGACACTTGGAATATAGTGAACCAAAATAAAATAAAACCTTGAGGAACCAGTCTAATAAGTTCCAATCTTCCCGCGAAAGCAAGAGAAAAAGCATTCCAATATCTCACATACCACTCCAACTTGTCAAAAAGAGGTTTGTAATCTCTTGAAAGCAAAACGGAAGAACCAAGAGGTACACCTAAACAACGAAAAGTCATATATCCTTTATCCAAGCGTGTAGTTGCCAGAATATTCTCAAACTCTTCACTTTTGACCCCCACATAATAAATATTCGACTTCGTCATTTTTAAATGAAGACTCGAACAATCACCAAAATTCATCAAGATATCCATAAGTATCTTAATGGACAAATGATCCCATTTGTATAGGAGCATTAAATCAGTAGAGAAGGCAAGATGAGTAATCTTTTCTGTACCACACTTCGGATGGTACTTGAATCCTTAATTCGTATTTTTCTTCAAAAACCTAGAAAGATATTCAAGACAAAGAATAAATAGATGAGGTGAGATACAATCACTGATGTCTTTCTTTTTGTGATGGATTAATCTCTCACGAGACATTATTTTGTGAGTTTGTTGGGCCTAAGTGTGTGATTCTTCCCCGTTATTTGCTATGTTGCACTTTTACTTCTAGTTTTGGACTTATTACTATTTATATAGCTTTTCTGCTTAGTACATGCTTGATAAAGGTTTGGTGAGAGATCTGATATGAGAAGGTATTTTTTTCCGTATAAATATTGTAGTGAATTAAAATGTTAATGGGGATATGATATAGATTTGGTGAGAGCAGCTGAAAGGCTCAAGAAAGAGAACTTGTGACAATGGTGACTCTTGTGTTGGAGGAGATTCTAGAAGGAGAGTGTAAAATTAAGATGAAGAGGTATGTGGCTGGGTGTGAGTTTTAAATAAGCAAGAAGGTCTTGGAACATATGAGGCGCATTAGTACGTCAGCTAAGATAATAATGAGTATCTAATAGGGTCAGTGCGTTAAACAAGAAACATTCTCTTCAAGGAGATTAATTCATCATTAGTTTGTCTTGGTATCTTCAAAAAAACCATGCATGGACGCCACGTGTAATATGTTGCAGGTTTGGGTTTGTGTGACGCGCTCCTTCCCTTAAGAAGAGAGCCTGCGAGTGTGGCTAATTTCCTATTTTTTCCCAACAGAAAGAGAAATAAAATACCTTTGAAAGAAAGAAACGAGGCAGAGACTCTCCGATTCCTATGAAGTGGGTCATTAATCTTTATTAGGGGATCAAGCGAACAAGACTCGTATATGTCAAACTTAATAATAGAACGATATCTTTCTCGTTAGTCCAAAATGCAAATTTATGTTATTTTTATGATAAAACCAAAAAACTAAAGGATCGCCCCCATGCAGATAGAAAAAAAGAGATTGGAGCTTGAAGAAAGTGGGAAAACCAGCCTTGAAGGTTAGGCATATTGCTAGAGAAGTCGTTCTCCTTTTTATCTGGATTTCTTTGAATTCGTCCCTTTAGTCCCTCTTTGTTTAGTTTTATAGCTCCCTGTAAATGATTCCTTTACCTGTTTATTCAATAGATTGTTGTGGTAATTTGTCTAGATAAAAAAGTCTTTTGTCAGTGAGAAGTTCCTGACTCTATTGGGTAGAGTGAACTTGTTTGATATATAGCCTACAATTGTGTTTATTTGTGGTTGGTTCCTTTGATTTTGTTCCTTAAGTGTATTGTGTGAAGCCTTCTATGTATCTTGTGCATAGTATCATATTTCTTTGTTCTCTTGAAAATCGAATTGTAGGTAATTTTGAAAAAAAAAAATTACAAGGAAAATTGTAAAGAATAGGGGGGTGAGACCCCCTCCTCCCCTTTTGGAGTATCATGTTTTTTTTGGACGGGTATTGGAGTATCATGTTAATTCAAGGATTTTTTGATTCCTGTTTTGTAGGTTGTTTTGGTAAAACTTGTTTTAATGAAGTAAATGAGAAAGTGGTCGACACTTTCTTTCTCTAAATAAGTAAATTGAAGGGAATATTACCTCGTGGATACCCAGCAATATAGAATTCGACACATAAGTGTCCAAGTTTTCAAAAATGACAAATAGATACCCAACTTTATATTTTTTTGTCTTCCATTTGTATTCACAGTTATTTTTTACGTTAACTTCCATATGTTTTTTCTTTTTGTAAATATCAGTTGTTTTAGGAATAATTTAGTATTTCTCTCCATTTCTAGTAGACAAAAAACATGTGTAAACTTGGACACTTATTTATCAAATTTTGAAAAACTTTGGTACTATCAAAAGCGTCACACCGTCAAAAGTAACGATAATGGAAAACATATAATAAAAACTTTGGATACTTATTTGTAATTTTTAAAACTTAGACACTTACTTGTCAAATTTGAAACTCTAGGTATTCACGGAAGTATTTTCTCTAAATTAAAACAAAGAATTTTCTTATTATTAACTTAAATAAAAAAAAATCAGAAAAAATTTGTAAGTAAAAATAATTATAAAACTAACACATGAAACTTAATTTATATATTAATTATCTTAATTATCAGACGTTTTATTTATTGAAAAAGAATTTGTTGCAACAATCTTCTACTCGTAACAATTTGTTGGTCAATTCTTGAAGATCATAGTGTGATCCAAATGGTGAAATCTGTATTAGGGAGAGTTCAAGTTCATACTCTGCAACCTAAAGTTAATCCAAAGATGGTCAAGAGCTTAGTAGTGGTGCAAAATCAGGCACGATAAGTATAAGCTTTGCTCCGAAAGTTGAAGAAGATAGTTCTTTTACATCTCTGAATCCTTTGATTTATAAGCTTTGGGTGGGAATCAATTTTACGGAAACTCATCAAATGGGTATCGAAGTGATGATGGTGAAACGAAACTCTTTCCACCGGTTAACCAGGTACGTAATTCTTTAGTCTTAAATTCTCGTTTTGAATGACTCGTTAATTCAGACTGATGAAAGGAAGCTGAGAAAAAGGGGTCAAAAGCCCGCAAATGGAAGGGAGGAAGCTTTAAATCACATGGAAGTGGAAGCGGAAATGCAAAGGCGTGAGAAACTAAATCAACGATTCTACGCTTTTAAGAGCAGGAAGTTCAGAACATATCGAAAATGGATAAAGCTTTTCCTCTTGGAGATGCGAGATAGCACATATAACTGATCTTTTGACAAACTGACAAAGATAAGAATCATGGAAGCTGAGGAAAAAAAAAAACAGGACTGTTATTGTACCAGATATCGAGTTTCTGCTGGGCTTCTGTAATAATTTGATTGGTTATAGAGTTTTGATCCCTGACAAAAAAAAAAAAAAAAGTTATAGAGTTTTGATCGTATTTATGAAAAATCTTTTGAAAGATGTTGGTAAATTATTGCCATTTGGGTTTGGAATTATGAAAATAACCCCAAGGAAGTTGGTATGATTGTTTACTTGACTTTGGTGACAGAAAATTGTAGGACTTTGACCCTTAATTAGGTAGACTCGAACATGTTACCCACCAAAATATTAGAAATTTCGAAACTTAACGAATGATTAAGGGTTCGGGTTGAATTACAAAGGCTCAATGACTATTTACATCTCTTTTGATTTTAAGCTGGTTCCAGAATTCCTATCTAATTCATGTAGAACTGTCTCTTAACAGATTCTATCATAGATTCTCAAAGCCTTTTTATACTCTGAAAGAACTTTAAGATGCTTATAAGTTATGATTATGGATAATATATGACTGCAATTTTAATTTTTAATTATACAAGTTAAGATCACCATCATCTAACTATACTTCAGTATTTTTATATCACGTTATATAATTTCTGTGACTATAACTACGGCTTATAGCATAATAATACTGTTAAATATATATAATAAAAAGTAATTCGTTAAAATATATTTGCTTTTCCAATTCAATTGCGGAAAAACACAAATACAACCTTAATACAAAATTGATCAATGAGACAGAATATACCCAACTCTTAATGCTTGATGTCATAATCAGTAAAGAGTAAGATACTTCCTCATGCAAAGAGAAGAACATTATCTTCTTCAATTCTCTTCACTCATAAGTTTGTAATAATCCCAAAATACATACAACAAATTAAAACCTTGACCTCTCATCTATCACTAATCTACTTTATACCCATCAACTCCTTCAGTTTATCTCTTCTACTGCAAAACAATTCAATTTCAAAATTAAAGTCAAAACTTGATAAAATTCTTACAAATAACTCAATACCTGTCTGAAAATGGACGCATTATCTTTTCTTCTGACAGCTCATCAAGAACACGTAAAAACATGGATTCATCAACATTCTTTTCAGAAAAATCCCTCTCTTTCTTTGATACTATACATATAAACAAACACATCAATATCATATCATATCATATCATATCATATAACTCAATAAATTGCAAATTATAATACCTAGAGAATCCTTGCCTATAAGATACGACACATCATCTTTATCTAACTTTAACCCTTGTACATTAGCTAATTCATGTAAAGTACGACCAATAAAATTATACGCAACCATACTTGTTCTATCACAAGCTTCTTGTATCGCAAGATATTTATTCCCTTTCACATTTTCTTTATTTTCATCTAAATCCATCTCTATATTCGATCTACTTAACTGACTAAAATCAAAAGGTTTTAACTCTGAATCCATTTCAGTCATAATCGTATCTTCAATTTTAATACCCGATTTTTTATAAATTAAAGGCGATTCATAACCAAATGGATTAGTTTCATCGTTACATTCAATCTCATGTAAATCATCGTCACTAAAGGTACTTTCATCGTCACTTTCTAACGAATCCTCAATATACGCATTTTCATATTCTAAATCAAATGTATTTAATTCTTCACAACATAAATCCAACATTATCTGCTTTGTTTGAGCACTAACAGTTAATACACATTCAACTTCTTTTTCCAATTCTTCATTCGAAAAACCACTTGAACATAACATTTTAGATCTTCCATTAATTATAGTAAGAGCTTGTGGTATACATTCAGGTATTATATCTATATCAGCACATTCAAGTAAATACTCAATCAACATATTTCGTATATGTATACGTATTTTATGAGTCGATTTAGCATTTGGATCTAACAAAAGCACTAAATGATTCAAATCTCCAAAACTCACATTCGTATCACCAAGTAATCGAATAGCTTTCATAATTTCATTCTGTAAAGCTTCTGTTTCACTAGAAAACTTACGAAACTCCATTATCAAAGGTGGTTTATTATTTAACTTCAAAGTTAAATCAGCTATTGATAATACATTACACAAAAGTTTCAATATCTCATCAGTTTTATCAAGTTTCGCTAAAATATTTATAAACCATCTACTCATAAACTTTATTAATCTCGCACGTTTAATCGATGTTTCAGGCTTTATTTTAGGGATATATCCAATTACACCTTTTATTTTCCTACACATTGTAATCAATGTTTGATTAGGAAAATCTTTAAGTTCATCAAGTACCCTTAAAACAGAATCACGATAATTTTTTAACGTAGTTGATTCATCTATAAAACTCTCACGGAAATTTTTTCGATCTTGTAATATTTCAGACAGGTGTAAAAGTTGTGTATATTCTTGATTCTTATGAAGAGATATAAGATGTTTTTTTATTAACTTTTTCATTTGACGATTTGTTTTCGCAAACTTTATGGACCCACTAGTTAATATCTCGGCAAAACTGTATAATCCTTTGTTAGTCATATTATCAAGCATGGAGAATACATCTTTTAATCCTTTGTGTGATTTGAAAAGTTGCATATAATTTTCATTCTCTTCTTTGTTTTTGTTGTCATAACTTTCTTTTTTATATGAACCTGGTAATAAATTGTTTTCGATCGAAGCTCTAATATCTTCATAGAATACCTGTACAGAAGCAAATATTAAAATAGATTAAAATTATTGTACACCTAGGATTTATCAAATTTAAACACTTTTTCAAACTAAGCTAAATCTTATAACTCATAATACAAGTTTACAGAACTTACATCATCTTCCCTAATCAATGATTCGGGTATAAACCTGCAAAAATTACAATAACACGAAAAGAAAAATCGAAATTTAAGTTTGATATATACTTAAAATTCAATATAAAAACATTGTTAAATTTGATTAGACTACACTAAAAAGAAAGTAGTGACTAACTTGTCTTTTGGGGGTATGAGTTTCTTTAATAGTTTAGCCTCTGCTTTGTTAAAACCTAAGTCCATTAACCACCTGTAAAATCATGAATAAAACATATAGATTTACGAAATATTAGAAATATGGGAGAGAGATATTTGATGATAGCACATAATACAAGAAAAAATTAACCTTCTTTTAAAGCGAAGCTCTTTATCTTGTTCTTTGATCTGTGAAAATACAGCTCTGCCATCGTCAATATTCTCCATCTTCTGCATTTTTTCCTTTTCACACACAAGAACACGTTAGTTTATCTCCAATAGAATCAGCATAAAGTATTCAAAATCGGAAACTGAAGATAAGGTTCCAGGAGAAAAAGCCAAAGCAAAACAATTTATTATGTTAACTGGGTTCAATTTAAAAAAAAAAAATTGAATTTTTATCTTAATCCAGATGATATTTACTGCAAAACAAATCAAAAAAATGCAGTATAAGACCGAATTGCTCACTCCAACAATCACGGCAAATCATGGGACTCACAAAACTCATACGGCATCCCCTCCCCATACGGTAAAAGGCCATTGTAGTATTTGTAAACAATTATACTTAAATCAAATAGTTTTGTGAAAAATTGTAAAAGTGATGAGATTAAGTTAAAAATAATTCAATTGTTTAGAGTTTCAATGGTAAAAGTTATTTTTTTACCTTAATTTGGGTTCTTCGATTGTTGACGGCGTAGCCAAGCCGGGTGGATGATGAAGGAGAATGGTACACGAGTGGGGAGGTTTTTTTTTACAGGAGAGCAGCTTGGTGGGAAGGGGAGTGTGAAGAGATTTTTTTTTTTTTTGTTCGAATCCAAGCGTGAAGAGGAGATTTTAGTTTTAGGTTTTATGTTTCATTGTTTATTTTTCTTTTTTTTCTGAAACTTTTCAACGTTTCCGTTTCTGGTTTTTTTTTTTTTTTTTTTTTTTTGGACATGAAAAGCAAAAGCAAAATAAAATAAATTTATCTTATTCCCAGCTTGTTGAAATTTCTTGAAAGTGTCCGGACTGAGTCATTCATTCCCGTGGCTCCGTGTCTAGCGATCTTCGCAAGATGGTCTGCTTGACTGTTCAACCTCCGTGGAATATGGTTGAAGGAGATCAGTCCCGCCTGAGCAGCATTAGTCCGAATCATCCGGATGATCGGAAGAATATTCCATCTTACCGCTGACACCTGCCTTATACCTTGTATAACTGCAAGGTTATCTGAATATATGGTCTTTGTTACTCCTCGAAAAGATTTGCACTGATCAACCGCATCCAGAACAGCCCAAGCTTCTCCTTCAAGGCATGAATTACAGTAAATTGTTGACGACTTTGAGCTTGAGGAGCCCGTTCGACGGTTGTTGCTAATAATGCCTATACCAGTTGGTTCGTATTTATTAGCAAAAGATGCATCACACATGATACTGATATCTTCGGTACTATTATTACTTTGGTCTTGACATTCTCTCTGTACATTCCTATTTTCTTGGTTAACGACTCTAGTTGCCCAATTATCTCCATGCAATTCTGACATAAGTTTTTGTGTACTTTGAATGATCTGGTCGATATTAATTGGGTTATTTTCATGAATTACTTTCATCTTCGCCTTCCAGATGTTCCAAATAAGAATCTGTAAATAATTAATGACACTATTCCTTTCCCAGCCTCCAGCTGAAAATGTGTCAATAATCTGTAGAAACCATTCCCCTAAATTTGTGATCTTTGTTTGTGGAATAAATATTTGAAGAGTGGAAGCTGCCCAAATCGCTTTATTGATAGTGCATTGAAGAAGGATATGTTCAACTGTTTCGTCTTCAGATTGACACCACGGGCAGATCGGCGTGTCCGAGCATTTACGGTAGAAAAGATTTAATGCCGTTGGAATCGCATTGCTGCACGCTTTCCAATTGAAGATACAGATCTTTTTAGGTATATTACCATCCCAGATTGTCTTCCAAAGAGAGGGTCGCACGCTGTTAATGGAAGTTGTTGTTTGCGGTTGTTCGAAGGTCTCTATATCTGTAAGTCTTTTGTATCCTGTTTTGGTTGTGTACATTCCATCATTTGAAACTGGCCAAATAAAGCGGTCTTCTTGATCTGTGTTGATAATTCTGATTCTTGTTATTTCTGGTATAATAGGTTGTGGGAAAAGTTCATCAAGAACTTCCAAATTCCATTCATTTGTGCCTGGCTTCCAAAGTTCGTTGATTTTCTGGAGATTACATGTTTTTGGCTTCTTGAGTTTACAATTGGTATCTAACCACCTGTCATCCCAGATGCTCGTTTTTTCCCCATTACCTATTTGGTACTGACCATGTTTTTTTAAAAAGTCTCTACCTTCTATAATACTCGCCCAGCTCCACGATCTGTTTTGTCTTAATTTTACATTCATAAACTCAGATTTAGGATAGTAAATACCTTTTAGTAGTCGGGCTGCCAGCGTATTAGGATTATGTAGAATTCTCCAAGCCTGGGCTCCTAGGAGTGCTGTGTTCATTCTTTTGAGATCTTTGAAACCCAAACCGCCTAAAAGTTTTCCAACTGTTAATTTTTCCCATGCGAGCCAGTGTATTCTATCTTTTTCCCCCGAACTCCACCAGAAATTTGCGATGGCTGCAATCAATTTTTTACAAAATGAAATAGGATAGGAAAAAATCGACATGGTATACACTGGAATTGCTTGTAATACTGCTTTAATTAGGACTTCTTTCCCTCCCTCTGATAGTAGCTTTGCTTTCCAACCTTCTGTTTTGGCGAATAGTTTAATTGCTATCCATTCGAGCGCTTCAATCTTTGATCGTTTATGGCATAACGGTATACCTAAGTATTTGCCTAAGTCTTCCGTTTCTACCATTTGCAATTCTTCCGAAATATCATCTCTCAAAATTTGAGGTGTATCATTACTATAATAAATCGCTGATTTTTGAAGATTAATCTGTTGTCCTGACCCTGCGCAATATTCCATCAAGCACCTTTTGAACGCCGTTATGTTAGTGTTATTAATGGTAAGGAAAAAAAGAGAGTCATCTGCGAATAAGAGGTGAGATATCTCTGGACAATTTCTAGTAATTTGAATACCTTGTATCATACCTTGTTGTGCCGATGCTTCTATAAGACTAATTAATGATTCTGTCATAAGAGAGAAGAGAAAAGGGGACAAGGGGTCGCCTTGTCTCAACCCTCTTCCTGAAGTAAATTTTTGCAATCTCTGTCCATTGAAATTAATCTGGAAGGTGACATCTGAAATACATGTTTTAATCTATTGAACCCATTTGTTGTCAAAACCCATTTTGATTAGGAGTTCCAGTATAAATTCCCATCGGACTTGATCATAAGCTTTGGCCATGTCAATCTTGATACTGGCCATGGGTTTTGGTTGTTTTCTTTTTCGGGTCATGTAGAAGGATAATTCTTGAGCAATTAAAATATTATCTTGTATAGCTCTTCCTTTGATGAAAGCAGCCTGTGTTGGTGAAATAATGGAATTCATAAATTGTTGGAGGCGATTTGATAACATTTTCGCTATTAATTTGTATCCAAAATTAATACATGAGATGGGTCTGTAATCTCCTAACAGTTCTTGAATATCACCTTTCGGTATTAGAGTAATCAAAGTATCATTCATATCCTTCAACGGAATGTTATTGCTAAAGAAATCTTCCACCACATTAAACACATCTTGCCGGATGATATCCCAGAATTCGTTATAGAATTTACCATTGAGACCATCTGGTCCTGGTGCCTTGGTTGGCGAAATATTTTTTAGCGCTTGTTCGAGTTCTTCCATGGTTGGTGATGCTGTTAATTTCTTGTTCATTTCACTTGTTACTCTAGGTTTAATGTATCTTAATGCTAAACTTATATCTCCTGGTCTAGTGTCCTTTTCTGCAAACAATTGGTTATAAAATGATTGAAAATTGGTTTTTACCTCTTCTATATCTTCAGTCCATTGTCCTGTATCATTTTTTATTCGAGTTATTCTGTTATGAGACCTCCTTTGCATCGTGGCCATGTGGAAGAATTTTGTATTTTTGTCCCCACACGTGAGCCATTGCTGTCTTGATCTATCTGCCCAATACTTCTCTTCGCATTGAAATTCAAATTCGATTTCTTTACGAAGTTTTTTCTCTTCATTTTGGTTGGCAATTGTACTAGGTAAGTTTGTAAGCTCAGTTAGGCGTTTTTTGATATATTTGATTTGTGTTTGATGATTTTTGAAAGTGTTTTTGCTCCATACTTCAAGTGCTTTTATAGTGTTCCTTGTTTTTTGTATATATTTATTGAGCGGATGGGGATCATCGGGGCATTCCCAACTGTTCTGAACCACCGTCCTGCATTCACTATTGTCTATCCATTGTGATTCGAATTTAAAGAATTTAGTACCATTTGGCGCTTTTGAATCGTATTTGAGCATCATTGGTGAGTGATCAGATCCGATCGCTGGAGGGATCTGTACTTGTGCTCTTGGGAAACGTTTGATCCATTCGAAGGACCCCAGAACCCGGTCAATCTTTGTTTTGACAAGTTTGTCACCGCTTTGTTTATTTGTCCATGTGTAAGTATATCCGGTAGAGGAAATTTCAGCTAATCCATTATTGTTGATAAAGTTCTTAAAGTCAATTATGTGTTGTGTGTTTGGTGGAGTCAAACTGCTTTTTTCTTCAATATTAAGAATGTTATTGAAATCGCCCATGATAATCCATGGTTTGTTGTTATTATCATTCCATCTCGTTATTTGATTCCATGTGTCCAATCTATCATTGTAATTGTTAGGCGCATGAATAAACACAATGAAATACGGGAAAATATGATCTTTAATATATAAGATCGCATAATATCTATTACAAAAAATAATATCAAGATAAACCTTATCGTCCCATAAAACCAAAAAACCCCCCGAGTGCGAAGTACTACCCAAGGGGTCAAAAACATGATAGTTCTTGTAGCCAAACTTCCGTATTGTTTCTAACGCATCATCCTGTTTCAAAAAAGTTTCACAAAAACAGATAATATTGGGCTTATAACAAAACAAAAGAGAATTAATGAAAGTCTCTGTCAAGGGAGCCCGTATTCCTTGACAGTTCCAGAACATTGTGCTCATTTTCCGATGGCGGCCCTAGGAAGGCCGCGCTCCTCTTGGATTCTTTTGGGAACCAACTTGCCTCTCAAACTTATTCTGCTAATGAACCTGATGTGTCTTAATGTAAAATAAGGAAAATTAGAGAAGTAATTACATGTAATTCAAGTGTCCCTTAAAAGATAGTAATGGAAAAGTATGTCTTCCAAGAACATTAAAAACCCACTAAGCGTGAAAGTGGAATAAGTGATTACTCCCCTATCATAAAACAAACCACAATCATAAAGATTAGCATCTAAGGCCATCACCCTATAATCTTTCATCAGAACCATATTATAAACCATAATAGAGTTAAAAACGAGCAGATTGGAGGGCGTACCTCTCCTCCACTTAACAAACCCTTTATATTTATGTGATCGATTAGAGGTTAACGCCAACTTAACCTTCCTGAATCTCCTGATTTCTTTAAACTGTTGATGCCTTTGATTGAGTTTCCGTTGACCTTTGTCTTCTTTCTTTTTTGATTTTTCTTTAACGCCGATTTTCCTCAATTTAACAAACCCTTTATATATGTGTATGAGATTAGACGCTATAAAAGATTTACCCTTCCTGGATCTTCTGATTTTCAGAAGCTGTTGAGGCCTTTGTTGACTATCTTCTTCTATTTTATTTAATTTATTTTTATTTTCATTATAATTATGAACGCCGCCTAAATTGAAGCACACAAACGAAGATTGGAAAAACTTAAATATAATGAAACCTGAAATAGTGTCCTGTAATTGCTGTGGGATTTGGGATCTATTGACTGGGAAGAGCCGTGAGTTGTGAGAACTGGGATTGAGATCCCATCCATCGGAGGTAGGGTTCATGTTCCGAAGCCAGAAAACCCGAAGCCTAATTGCGAAAAACCCCAAAGGAGGGTCTGAGTTGTTATCTAGAACAGATAAGAAGAAACGAAACCTCGGTATCTGTGTTAGTGATGGAAAACGGATGGATGATGGTCTGAAATAATCTCCGATCTTGAATCGCCTTGGTTCGCCTCAAGTCGCCTTTTTCTCTTTCTCTCTCTTCCGTTTCTGGTTGTATACTTGTTTTTTTATCTTAAAATTTATATTTATTTTGTATGATATATTTGAAAATAATTATAATATTTTAATAATTTTGTAAAGGTTAATAAATAGGGTAAGACTTCCATCCAATATTGGATGGTCCAATATTCATATCACATCCATTGATTAGTATAACAAAACATATATCATTAGATTAACAAGTTAGTTACTTTTGTAAGTTTAAAATATGGGGTAGGTGTATTAATATAGTTGGTGTAGGATCATCCAATATTAGAGGGAAGAATTTTCCTAATAAATAATAGTCACTTATTTTCATTATATTTTTAATAGTAATAATGTATCCTTGCAAGTTAACCTGGCTATAGGTTCTTAGCGGACCTGGGCCTTATCGGTCCAGTCCGGCTTACCAGGTGCCACCGGTCCGGTGTGATGCTAGGTTGCGAAAGAGTGAGAACCAAACCGAGTAAGGAACAGTTTGAACCGGTTCCGGTTCCTAACGGTTCAAACGGTATTTAAAAAAGAATAGTTAAATAATTAAATTTAAATTTGCAAAAATTGATTTTTTAAATAGTTTTTCTAAAGATACTTTTAATTTATTTGTTTGTTTGTTTAATTAATTTGTTTGTTTAAACTTTAAAATCATAAATTATCTTTTCCAAATTAAAATTATTTTGTTAACACTTAATTTGTTGATTTTTATGATATGTTATATTTTACTAGATAAAAAGTGTATATTCTATTGATTTAGTCATACAAATACAATTCATACATATAAAAAATAAATTACAAGTTATAATAAAAGAAATAGTTAAAAATATAAATGAGACAATATATAAAAGAGTACATTGCAACAACACCAAAAGAATGACCAGTGAGAAAAATGAAAAGGGGGAGGGGTTGGTGGCTGTGCCCATAGAATTTAGTGCCTACGTACCTTATTTGTAAGTAGCGTGAAATGCATACTCAGAAAATGATCAAATCACCACGTAGTTCTTTAAACCCCCTTGCTAAAAGTGTTAGTAATTTTTAAGATAAATGACTTTATAGCACAAACCAATACCTTCCCACCAAATTATCGGATACAATTTATTTTCTTTCCAAAATCAAGTATCATAAGATTTTGAAAACCATTACCAACATTGCAGAAAACCATGAACCATAAAATTCCAATTTTCGAATACAACATGTCCCCTTTTTAAGCAAATTCAACATTTTAAGTCATTAGGTGAACAATTTCTCAACAAACAATCAATTTTTATATAGCTATTTCTCTTAAAATATAGTCAATTTGGAATCACAGAAAGAGTTTATGCTAAATATTCTCAATTTCGAAAATCAGTTTGCAAAAGACTAGGAGTTAATCAAAGAACATGGAGTACAAAAAAACAATACCCTTAATTGCATCACCAATCTTCAACCAAAATGGATAAAATCAATCAACAGAATAGATAAATTTACCCATGTGCAAAAATAGAAGGAGATTAATTATCAGAAAGTAAACCAATTGATAGAAACTAAACAATATTTGATATAAATTTAGATAGATTACCATTTTATATAATCTGATGAAAATCAAGAATACCCAGACCCGAAAACCAACCATCGAGGTTAATCAAAACCTTACCAAAAAATCCATTGAAACCATCGTAAATAGTATACCACATAGAGTAGAATCAACCATTGGATTAGGTTGAAAATTACTCATTAATCGATGGAGGAGAAGGAAGAGATTAATTGATTCGCAGAGAACACAGAGAGAGTAAAGAGTCGAACAGTGGGGTGGGTGAATGAAGTAAATGTGGTGGGTTGTATTGACTAAGTCGGTGGGGGTGGGGGTAGTAATAGGATAAGAATTAAAAAATTAATTATTTCTTAACGGTTTGGACCGGTTCGGTCCGGTCCAAACCTAAGTTTTTTTGTAAAGAACCGAACCTGTAATGAATAAAGCGACTCAGACCGATTCCAAACCCGATAGCAGCTCCGGTTCGGTCTGGTTCCAGAACCGACCGGTCTAGTTCGGTCCGGTGGACCGGAGAACCGGAACCGATAGCCAGGCTGACTTGGAAGAAATCCAATTAAATTACGAATTCTTATATTTCATCCAAAAAAACGAAAATAATTCTTACTTATTCATAGTTAAAAAAATTAATTCTCAATTAAATAATTTGCCATATGTTTTTTTGTTACATAAGCGAGCCATTTTTTAGATTCGGTGTCGTTGACACGGATCGAATCTGTACTGCTTAGAAGGATAAGAAGACTCTAATCAGTTAAGCTAACCCCATCTGGTTATACTGTGTCATATTTACCTTTCACGAGTACCTTTAATGTCATTTTAATTATTTATTTTAATTATTTATTTTAATTATTTATTATATAATATTCATAACATTTTATTTTTATTTTGTTCTACAATACGGCCACTGCCACCGACCACCAGCACCATCTCATGCATTTACCACCGACTATCACCACCACCTCATACATTCTCCACCGACCACTACCACTAACTTCGCCCATAACCACCACCGCCTCATGGATTCACAACTACTACCACCACCACCACCTCATGCATCCACCACCACCACCATCTCATGCATCCAATACCACCACCACCTCATGCAACCACCATCACTACCACCTCATGCATCCACAACTACTACCACCACCACCACTACCTCATGCATCTACCACCACCACCACAACCACATGCATCCACCACCACCACCTTTGCTCATAACCACCACGAACTAGTTTTGTCACCGCTGTCACCACCAATCACCACTAAATAATTCCATCACACGTGAATTTATTTTTTTAAAAAATAAATCCTAAATAATTATAAAAAAATAAAAAAATAAAAAATTTGCATTTTTGACGAGATAAATTAATATTTACGTTTATGAATTTTTTTATGTTTTCTATTTTTTTTGATTTTTTTGATTTTTTGATTTTTTAATTTTTTAATTTCGATATTTAGTTTTATGTGTTGTTATAACACACAAAAATAGATTGTCAATTCCACCACAAATGCGTGCACGTGATTTTTTTGAAAATTTATAATTAATTCCAAAAAAATCAGAAAAAATAAAAAAATTATGTTCTTTGACGGGACAAGTTCATATCTACATTAGCGATTTTTTTGCTTTTTTAATTTTTATTTTTTGATAGAGATAATTCCCAATTAATTACGATTCCTCACTTTTCCTTTACAAAAAAAAGGAAGGAGGAAATTACTTTCTACTTACTCACAAATTTTCAACTTAATTCTCAATTAAACACATTGTCATATTTACCTTCCAATGTTGCCTTATGTGATTTTTTGATTTTTGATTTTTTGATTTTATTTTTTAATATTTTTTTATTTCTTTATCAGATTGTTTTTCGATTTTTTTTTTAAATTTTTTTTTCAAAAATTATTTTTCCCAATTTTTTTTTCGTTTTTTTAAAAAAAAAATTCCCAATTTTTTTTTAAAATAGAAATTTCGAGTTATGTGTTGCTGTAACACACAAATATGGATTTATGTGTACCTGTAACAAACAAACTCATAAAATCGATCTAAAGGATTCTCTTCTTTAACAAAATTATTTTTTTCTATTTATTAATCGCATATACCCTATTTTTATTCGTCTTTAACTATCTTGATATATTAACCTTTTTGAAAGTCCTAGAGGGGGGGTGAATAAGATTACTAATAAGATTAATGACTAATTAAATATCTTTTGGACAACTATAAGTTTAAGAGAAAACTTCTAAGTCAACTAAATATATCAAACACTTAGGATCATGCAAAGGATAAGATAAAGGTTCGATATATAAGTTAGACAAGTAAATCGACAATCTAATCTCTTAATAATCTTAGAAGACAATATGTTAGATAAACTAGATAATCAATATCACAATATTCAAGCTAGCATATTATCAAACATATAAAGTGCGGAAAGTAAATAGAGTAGGGATAGAAAGATACACGCGATTTATAGTGGTTCGGTTTCCCTACATCCACTACCTAAGGAAGCCTCCTTAGGATTTCAAGCTTTTCACTAAGCTCCCGTGTCTCTCTTAACCGGGTCGAGAACACAATAACCCTTACAACCTCTTCGATAACACGAAGGACAAACACTTGTGTAATCACAACACAAGGACACCAAGTATACTCCCTATACTTGAATTCTCTCTTAATCTATCTATTACAAGACCTAGACTTAAGAGGATAGATACAAAGTGTTTTAAGGGGTGAAACTACTTTGCTAGATAATCTCCTAAAGAGTGGATATAATTATAAGCATGTAAACTCCTCTTGAGTAGATAAAACTTTGTGGCTTATTTGATTAACTCCTTGGATGAGTTGGATAGAACTAATAAGCTCACTAAGATTGATTTTGACAATGTATAGCTCTTGACACCTTCTTGAATGATAACAATTAAGCCCCTTAATGTTTGTAATTAGTTGGTGTAGTTGTAGCCTTCAAAGAGCTTCAATTTATAGCAGAAAATAGCTTCCAACGGTCATAAGGCTTGAGTCCAACGGATCTATTAATCTCCCAACGGATATATTTCTTATGACTTAACTTTGTGCAGAAAAACCTTCTTTGCGGTGTACCGCAGGAATCGTCCGGTGCACCGCAATTCTCCTCGTCTTAATATCTTATCTAACTGACGGGCTAGCCCTGCACCGTGCCCTAGTCCGCATTCTTGGTCCGGTGTACCGCGCCATTGGTCCGGTGTACCGCACCAACCATCTTTGATAGATTTGACCTTTGCTTTGATGCTCGGATTAATAAATCTTCTTCACGAAAGTTGTAGATAACATCATTCTTTGAAACATTGCATTTGATCATTAAGGCTATATCTCAAGGTATATAAAGATATGAATAAAAGTAATGTAATGAGATATAATAAGAATGATATGCAAAGTGTTTTTGATGAAAAATAGTGCAAGTAAGGATGTATAAAACAAGAGTAATTAGCACACTAATTATAAGAGGATTTGTCATATTAAAACAACCTATTAAGGGAGGCTATATGCCAACAATCTCCCCCTTTTTGATGATGACAAATCCTTCACTAAAACACCTTAGGAATGATATGAAAGTTTAAGCACTAATGAAATAAAGCTCCCCCTCACAAAAAGCACATAAGATTTGAGATGTATTTGTGAGGTATAAAAAGTGCAATTTTTGAAAGTTTTAGTGCACATATTTCTCCCCCTTTGTCTTCATCAAAAAGACGGGGTAAAAACAACTAAGAATAGAAGAGCTAAAACTCAAGTGAATAGATTTTGAATTGCAAAAAGATTAATAATGTAAAGCATGAAACAAGATGAAGAAAGATATAAGGGATAAGAACGTTTTACCAACTTCTAGATCGGAAGATTATCATCTTATAAGCTTTCTATAAACGCAAACGATTAGTGCAATTATGAGATAAATG